>VZTH01016965.1:1103655-1212579 GCA_013397815.1 Aleadryas rufinucha
CCCCCCCAATTAAAGCTGTTTTGCTTGTTCCATTAGGCAGTTAATTGGAACTTCCGTATGGATTCTGATTTACTGAAATAGTCTAGTAGTAGCCTGTCTTTGGGAATTTTCTTAAGAAACATTTTTCTGGTTGTTTAACTAAAGAACTTTTAGCAGAAATGAATTTCTTGCTCTTTGTAAGATGAGCAACTGTAAGTTTATAAACAAACTGACCCCCAGCAGAGTTTGAGAGCAGTAAGTGAACTGTAGGATTTCAGTGCTGTTTCCTGTGGTCTTTTAATTATTTAAGCTCTGATCAGGTTTATCAGTCATTAACACTGTTTTCCTTGTCCTCTTTTGTGGATTTCAGTGCATGAATGGGGTTTCAGACTGTGAGCTGTTCAAAGAATATACTGCATATCTTCATCTGATTGGAAGATTTGGTTTATTAAATGTTCTTTTAACTGAATATCCACTTAAGGTTAATAATTTAAAAGTTTTAATGTTATATTCAAACACTTTAATGTGGTACTCAGTGTTGAAGTATTCTGTCTAGAATGCTAAATAAAGCTTGGGTGATTGTTTTGCTGTGTTTTCTGAGCTTTAAACTTCTCAAACGTCTTGCACTTCTCTTAGAGACTCTGACCTGTCATTAGGCACAATAAAAGACACTGCCTTGACGTTCCCAGAGTGCTCTTTTTCTTTTTCCTCTCCCTTTCTCTTCATGCTGTTACAACAAGATCTTTTTTTCTTTTTCTTTTTTCTATCCAGTGAATAATTGTTTAAGAAGTAGTTTTAAACACATTTAGTTTCTCATATATCTTTTTTAATACCATAGCACTCTACCTGGAATTTGTGTTATTTAACATCCTGCTATGTAACATCTTTGTTTCTTTGTGTGGCTTTTATCAGGAATGGGGGCAGGGCAATATTACAAATTCATACCAGATCAAACTTTGGAGACCATGGGAATAGCTAATTATGTCTCTTCTGATCTATTGAACAGTTTGGGGTCTGAGTGCCTCGTGGAGCTCTTGCATTTACAGTTTTGAGGGCTAATATGCAGTCATGAAGTTTGGGATGGATGGATGGATGGTTAATTCATGGAATTCTGTTTTGTCTTCTCCTTCCTAGTGTTGTCAGATGGCATCTGCTTTTTTGGTGAGCAGATCTGCTTTGTGGGATTAATTTACATGCAAGTCAGTTGAACTTTAAAAGAGGCAGGTATAAAGGTTATTTCCACAGAATAAACTAGCGGGATGGCAGTGTGCCTAACATTCCTTTCAAATTATTGATGAAGAAACAGTCTTGAAAGTGCTCCATTTGTCCTTGTTAGCAGCCTGCCTTGGGGACTCTCCTTTCTCTCCCACTGTGTGTGTTACGGAGCTTGTTTAATTATGTGCAGAGTTGTGCCTCGCCATACAGCCTCCCTGGAGAAGGAGCCGGGTAACCCTGAGAAGACTGGCTTGAGCTACCTCCTTGGTGGCACAGCTGAAGGAGGGCTTCTTGCTTCCCTGTGCATGTGCCCACTGGAACATGCAGGAGCATAGGAACACCCAGAGCCTTTTAATCTGTGGGTTTTCACGGTCTTGTGAAATATAAAAACTTAGTGCTCTGGAAACTAGAGGATACTCCTATTCAGGAGGTAATGAGCAGATAAAACGTCTCTTTGCTCTCAGTTTTATTATCTTGAGGTCTGATTTCTCTCAGCTTAGTCACTTGTGAGTCAGGCAAAGTCTTTTTGATCTTCAGTTCCCAAACAGTCGGATGATACTGTGAGTAAAGGTCACCAGAAATCCTGGACATCATGTGAAGTGTACTTAATTATCTTAGTCACTACTGCTTAACTGGTTTAGAGGTTTCAGACTTTTCTGTGGAACATGAAAGATCTGAAATGTTGTTTAAAACAGTGTTAGATAACTCGCTGTAGTTTGGGATAAATGTTCATGGAGAGGGAACAGTGAGTGAGTTTGGGACAGAACAGCAACTGTGACTCTGACGTGTTAAAGGACACAAACTTTGTCTTCTGCTTTTGCTGTTTGCATTTAGTTAATCATTAATATTCAGGATCTTGCTGCTGCTGTTTAGAGTTAGTCATGCATGTGTCCTCATTGGATATTTCACTACAGGGATGATATTCATGTGGATGTTGAACCCACTGGTGTCTAAGGATGAACTCTTTGGTTTTTGTTTCTGTGGCATTAATACCAAGAATTTTTTTACTGAGCTGGTAATGTAGTTTCTGTACCAATTTCTTCTATGCTGCTTTGATGCTTCCGGGTGTTAATATGATATGAACCTTTGGTAGATGGCTGTGTGCAGTGCCCTACCTTTTACTGGTGTTTATTTTAAAAAGGAAGATTAGAGGAAAACTTTGTGCTTTTTTCTGGGGTTTTATGTTTTTTTAAATTTTATTCATTTCATCCTTCTGCAAAGTAAAGCACAGACATTTTATAATCAAGCTTGTACTGCAGTTATCACTCATTCTGTGTGGTTCTCTTGATAATAAAATTGATTCTTAAAAGCCTTTATCTGCAGTGTATCTGGGTTATAATACCCAAACTCCTGTAAAAACATGGACATGTTCCCACAATTGACAGGGAGATGACTTTAAAGGTTCTGACATTATTATTTTGAGTTATTCCATATCTAACATTTGATCTGTAAAATGCAAACTGCTATGAATCATAACATTGAATAAAGTGAGCAGAAGCTTCAGGAAGGTCAAGCCATTTGTTAGAGGTCATGCAGAGAGTTCAGCCTGGGATGTGGGGGACCTGTAGAGTCAAACCAACTGGTACATTGTGGTGCAGCTGGAATACAAGTCTGTCATGTCCAACATAAGTATTTATATTATTTGTAGGGCTAATCACAAACAGGGAGAGAAGTTTGGTGGTAGTTCATTGTGTTCCATGCTTGAGAATGGGCCCCAAAAGAGATGCTTCTTCACAAATCCTTTACAAGTATATAAAATAAATGTTCTTATTTTGTTGTTTGAGGTGTATCTTGGATAAGAAGCAGCATGTGGGGGTTGTTTTGGTTTTTTTTTGTTGAATAAGTTGAGAGATTTTCTTTGTCATTGGATACTTCTATTTTGTGAAACTTAACTGCTTAAGGAATAATTTAGATCTTAGCTTAGATTAATAGTTTTCCTCTATTTCATTAGGATGTTAAATCCCATTGTTTCTTTGAATTGAAAGCTAAGGGAGAGTCTCTGGAATTGTGTATTTTTTCTTACCTTTATTTTTTCTTCTGTAATTTAAAAGAGTAAAATCCTTGTTTTAATCTTCTTCAGTGGGTTCTCTTTTTTATGCTGTAATTTTTACCCCGTGTGAGCTCTGTTCCGTGCCAAACCACAGTAACTCCAGTGTAGCAGCAGCCTGTGAGTGTGTGAGCAAGGAGCTGGAAGACTACATGTAAGCATGGGTGTAGAATATCTTTCTTGCATTCTCAAGATGTGGAGGCTTGACCTTCTACAAAGTGACTGTCCCCTTCTTGAGTTTCAGTAGCCACAAGCCTCTTCAGGAAGACACAGGGATCTCACCCTCCTGTTCCTTAGTTTTGCTGGACAAAGCTGAAGTTGTGCAAATTGGCCGGGCTAGCAAATCATGCGAATCTACAGGAGGGCTTTTACTCTCTGTAGCTGGATCTCTTACTCAGCTGCTTCTGTCACACCTGGGCACAGTTATAACTTGCTGATGTCCCTGTTGCCTGAGGATGGTGGCTTGTCTAGTGCACTTTTTCCTTGTTTTAAGAGTGTGCAAAGATCTTTTTTCACTCTGCTCTCCATCCAACATAAGTATTTGCTGCCCTGAATGCAGGATCTTACCCAGATCAGTATCCTGAGCCATGCCGAGCAGTGATTGTTAGCTCCTGCTCAACTTCTCCAGGCAAGTGAAACCCTTTCTTGCCATCTTTGGCCATCCTAGGCCAGGGAAGACCCTCTAAAGGATGGTACTCCTAGAATTTGTTATAGCTTCTCTGGTCTCAGCTGTAGCACAACTGTGTGTCTCCCAACATAATCAAGTGTTCTGGAGAAGGTGACAGATCAGGGAATGACTGATTTCTGGCTGTAACAGAGGGAGGGAGATGTCACTGAGTCGTGAAAGGCAGAGTGCAAGGGACCAGGCAAAATGAACCAGACCTCCCTGGAGAATGCCAGGAAGCTCTTCTGTGAAATACCAAAGGTGGCAGTGACTGTGCCATGGCTCATGTCCAGGCCGTGTTCCTGAGGAGTGTTGCTGTCCTGTCATGCTGCCCTGTAGTCTCTTTGTTAGCGACAGCCATGCTGCATCTTCCAGCCTTTTGAGAACACATCCTGCTACCACAAGGAAAGATTTGTGCAGGGAAGTCATGGAAACATCACTCTGTGGTTCTTGCCTCTGCACTGTCGTGCCTCTGCTATTGTCCGTAGCTCTTGCCCACGAGGCCCTTCTGCCGAGTGATTTACCAGTGTTGCACAAAAACCATTGTTATTTAGGGTACTTCTCTTGCACATAGTATCTAGCAGCGTTGGCTAAGAGAAGAAGTTTTCTACCTCCAGAGAAGCTGAATGAGCAGCCAAGTAGTACCAGGCTGAAAGGGACAACTTCTGAAGCTCTTGAAGCAAGAGGAGCCTGGCGTAATATGAATGTTATTTGCTTAAACTCTGTTTAATTCATTTAAAATAGGTGTGACATTACCTAAGCAACCACTATTCTGTGCAACACTCTCTTGTTCACTGTCATGACTTTGGTGACAACTTGTAAAGCCAAAAGCCACCCAGCAAGCTCTGCTGCCTTGCCCTGCTGAACTGTTCTCCTCTCACTTCTCAGCTGGTGTGTCTGCATAGAGCCTGGTATTACCTTGAAAGAGCTCTGAGGAGTGAGCGTCGCTTAAATAAAACCTGTCAGACAGTGATCAGCTCTACAATCTGCCAGCCTTCTGCAGCGTCTGGTAGAGTGCCTGAATGTTTGTGATACAAGTTAAAGTGTGTAGAGCTCCACATCACAGGGGCAAAGGTCGGATCAAGCAGGGTGCTTGGGCTGATGGGCTAACTGAAGGGGCAAGATTTCTCCTTCCCAGTTCTGCTGTAGTTTTATACATTCCATTAGTACAATGTGGTCAGCTAAGAACATCTGGCCACTCATCGCTTCCAGTGCTGGACTAGCTCCACTGATCCCTTTTGACCTGCAAAATAACAAAAAAGATCCATCTGTTTTGTTGCAAATGCTCAATGTGTCCTCTGTGCCAACTGAATGGGTGCTGCTTTAGTTACTAATGACTTCCTGTGTGTTGTTCCTGCAGCCCAGAAGTGGTAGGACAAAACCCCTCCTTTGTGGCTTTGAATAATATCAGCTGTTGTCAAATAGGTGTGATCACCAAGCACAGGCATTTCATGCTGGCCATCTTTGGTATGGCTGGTAGCTGTGTTGGTTGTCTGCAATGCCGTGTGTCCTGGCAGTCACCTGGATGTGACAAGTGAAGGTCATTCTGTGCAACTGGAGTGTGTACCCACCCAGAGCTGGTGGTGCATTGGGAAGAGCTGCCCTTCTGCAAAGGTGTGGTGTGACATTACACCTAATTGATTTAATAGTAGGATGCTGCTCAAATGGATGGTCTTGTTCCTTTGGTTTCCATCCACACCCAAAGCCACGTGTCTTTTGTAGCTTCCCCTTGAATTTAGTAAGGAGTTGAGTGATGGTTTGTAGGAAATGCTGCCTGCACTAAAGGCAAAAAGGAACTAAAAGACTTACATGGTGGAAGGGATTTGCTGTGTGGCTGTGCAGTCAAATAATGGCTGGATTTGGGAAGATCATGGTGTGCCTCAGCTCACCATTTAGGTTGGCTGAGCTGGAGCAGTCAGATGATACCTTATCATCTTCCTACCTTCCCTTGAGAGTTGGTAATACAGGGGAATTTCTCCACCATCTTTGTGTATTCTCACTCACTGCAAGGATTAAGTTGGACTAACAAAAACATATTGTTTACTCTGGTGATATCTAGAAGGTGTAACAAGGAAGCTTCTGCATTGTAATAGCAAATGTATAGGAAGGCAGAGGGGACTTTGAAAGCAGTAAACAGGCACGCTGTTGTGCTGTGTGGTATGAAATTCCCAGGTTGGGTTGGTTTGGTTTTTGCTTGTCCTGAAGGTAGATGGCTGAATAGCATGTTCTGGAATTGCAGCATAAAGGAGATGTCAACTCAGCCTGTAGTGTGCTAATGTGCCTCGGAATTTCCCATTGTAGTAATGCTTCTTGGGGTACCAGACTGGTCAGCCTGCATCACAGAACAGCCCAATGTGCCCTGTGACTTTTCCCACACTGGAATTAACCTGCGTGGTTAAACGTGTCACTGTTTCGGATGCCAGAAATGGTGTGTCCTCTGACCTACCTGTGTGTGTCATGAGTGTTTTGGTTTGGTCATAGATCTGTTTTATGGAGGTAGGACACAAGTTTTGACAGCTGTTTTCCTGGAGGAGTGACTAATACAGTGTATTTTTCAAAAGTGTTTGGCACAGGGCTCTGTGAAGTTGCTGGGTTTGGATTAAATGAGTGTTCTACACTTCTTTATTTTTCTGACTTGCTTCATGATTTGTTTTGTGTTGCTGTTATATCACAAATCTTCTGCTCTCTTGATTTTCTTTTTTTCCAAACTGTTTTAGATACATCAACTCACAAAAAAATAAATTCCTCTCTTCTGCTTCCATACCCTGCCTCCCTCATGGGTGCTCCCACCAGCCCAGCCCCCTGGTATCAGTAAATAGAATTTAAGTAATAAATGTGCTTGATGTATGGGTAGGCACTTGCTGTATGATAAATGTGGCTTTGCTTTGCGTGTTCTGGTGGGGTGAGGTGGAGTTGCTTCCTGGTGTGAATGTCGATCGTCTTTTTATTGGTGAGATTATTACGCGCTGGCTGGAAAAGCAGAAAAGGAGTGTTTTTAAACCCAGAAAGAGTTGGTGTCTTAGGCAGTGGGAGGTGTGGTGTGGGTGGGACAGGTGCCAGATGGTGTGATAGCCTGTGTTGTTTAGGTGTAGGTGGTGTTAAATATGCTTTCATCCCTGATGCACGTCTATTTTTGCTTTTCTCCAGAAAGAGTCTTGTGTTGTACAAAATCTTTTTATATTACCAGGAAAAATACTGGGCTTTCTTTTCATTGTGAGAAAGTACCTGCATTTTAAGGGACTATCTTGAGAGGTGTAATTCTCCCAAGTCCCGACAGGGAGCACTTAGTGTGGCCCTTTTTTGGCCTCTGGCCATATATGAGGCTGAGAGAACCTTAACGCTTATTCCCAGTGGGAGGGGTGCAAAGCTCTAGAGCAGTAAGAGCAGCTTACTTCTTTTTTATTTTCCTTTATGTAGTTATTACTACTTTTTTTTTTTTAATACAAAGACTTCTTCCAGGTTTGATGCAAGTACAGAAAATTGAGATGATTCAGGCTTAAGCTTGAGTTCATAACCCCACTCATTATGCTTGGATGTTGCCTTGGCTTTAGGCTTGTTAGGAACAGCCTGTGTTGTGACACTGAAGAATGGGAGGAGGAGCAGCTGGAACCCCCTGTGATTATGTTGTATGGGTTGGAATGTTCTCCTTTTCCTTAGTATGTATCTAAGAATTAATTATTAGATGGTAAGAATTAAGAATTACATTACATTTTTTGTCTGCCTGAAAATAACATTAATTTCATTCTCCTTGTGTATGAAATGTTTATAACTTGGTGCTGAATGCAGAAGATGAGGCAGAGTCTGCCTGAAGGGGCAAGCCACCCAAGATCCAATTGTCCTTTGCTGGCTCCAGGAGGAGGAGAGGAGCAAGCTTGCAAGTAGGACACCAACAGTACAAGCCCAAACAACATCTGTAGGCTTGCTTTTCTGACAGTCAGCTTGCAGGAGTTTATGGTAAAGTGTCCAATAGTGCAAAAGCGGTATCTGCAAGGAGCCACAGGGAAGGATTTGGGGAGAAAGGGAAAGAGTATTTTGAGGTAGAAGGGAATATGCTGAAGGAGAGGAGCTACACAGATGGCGGTGGTAAGGGATCTGTGAACATGCTGCTGTGTGGTGTAATATGAAGAATATATTCAGGGTTTGTTTACTCTGAATTTCTACAGTTGTTTAACTATGTTGGTGCAAATCCAAGTGTGGATTCAGGTCTGAGCAGAATGAGCTATAGATGATGTGTTGGCAAATGTGGGTGCTCAGTAAAAGGCTGTGATTTCCTACACGTGTTACTGAAACCAATGTATTTTATATATCTTACAGGCCGGTTTGTTTGTTTTTCATCCTTGTATTAGGTTTGTATGGCCAGGTTTGTGGGGGGGTTGGGGGGGTGGGGGCTGCGGGCTGCTACACAGGTGGCTTCTGTGAGAAACTGCCAGAAGCTTCCTCCATGTCCAGCAGAACCAATTCCAGCCAGCTCCAAGATGGACCCACCGCTGGTCGAGGCTGGACCAGTCAGAAATGGTGGCAGCACCCCTGGGATAACATATTTAGGAAGAAGAAAAGAAAAAGATGCTGTGCAGATGTAATTATGACTGGAGAAGAGCAGAGTGAGACTATGTGAGAGGAACAATGCTGCAAACACCAAGGTCAATGCAGAAAGAGGGGGTGGAGGTGCTCCAGGCACTGGAAGTGAGATTCCCAGGCAGCCTGTGGTGAAGACCATAGTGAGACAGCTGTGCCCCTGCAGCTCTTGGAGGTCCATGGGGATGCAGAGATCCACCTGCAGCCCCTGGAGGAGCCCCACACTGGAGCAGGGGGATGCCNTCCACCTGCAGCCCCTGGAGGAGACCCACACTGGAGCAGGGGGATGCCTGAGAGGCTGTCAGTGGGCTCTGAACCCGTGGGAGGCCCATTTTTGGAACAGGCTCCTGGAAGGTACCTTCAGACCTGTGGAGAGAGGAGCCTGTGCTGGAACAGGTTTCCTGGTAGCACCTGTGATCCTGTGGGGGATCCACGCTGGAGCAGGCTGTGCCTGAAGCACTGCACCCTGTGGAAGAGTGACCTACATTGTAGCAGGTTGTGGAGAACTGTTGCCCCTGGGGTGGACTCCCATTGGAGAAGATCATGGAGATCTATATCCTGTGGGAGGGACCCACTCTGCAGCAGCAGCAGGACTCCTCTCCCTGAGCAGCAGCAGGAACAACATGTGATGAGCTGACCTCAATCCCCATTCCCATCTCCCTGCACCACTGGAGGGGAAGAGCTAGAGCTGGAAGGGTGGGGGGAAAGGTCTTACTGTACTTCTCATTATCCTGCTCTCAGTTTTTTAGTCATAAATTCAATTAATATCTCTAATTTGAGTCTGTTTTGCCTGTGACATTACCTGGGGAGTGATCTCTGGCTTCTTATCTCAGTGTATGAATCCTTCATTATATTTTGTCTCCCCCATCCAATTGTGGAGAGGGGAGAGAGAGGCTTTGGTGGGTGCCTGGTATCTGGCCAGGGTCAACCCCCTACAAACTTTTAAATTATTTTTCTTTCTACTAAGTGCTGATATTGCAATAGGTATTTGCAGTGCAAAAGTATAGGTGGCTTTAAAAGCCGCCTTTGCTTGAGATTTTTTTGCCTTGTGTGATATGTGGTAACTCAGCCACGGACTGGGGAGTTATGTTGCTCCTGTGCTGAGTGCTCATCCAAAATAGTGAGCTTTATTTGCATAGACCTTTCTGGTGTCTGGCTTGTGGGAGGACTTCTGCTTTCTTGTGTATGAAAATGCCTGAAGAAAAATGTGAAGTTGGAAAACATAACTTGGGTTCAAAGTAAAAGTCTTTGTTTGGAAAGCTCTCTTAAAGACTGTGTGCATAATGCTCTGCTGAAAGAAGGGGGGGATGTAGGTCAGGAATCCTGTGTTTACAGTTCCTGAGCTATGGCTGATAGATGTCACAAAATCAAAATTGCTAATCTAGGATAATAATCTTCTACAAGATTTGGGAGGAAGATTGTAATTGCGTATTCCTCATTGGTAAGTCTGAACCGCAGTGCCGAGCTCTGTTGTTGAGGTTGCAGTCCATGAAGTAGAATGAGAGCAAACCTCCATCCATTAATTTCAGACAGTAACAATACTTGGCCAGAACTCGGGCTGCTTCCCTTGCAGCTCTTCAGATCCCCATAATGATGATTCAGATGCCTGATAGTGAGCTGTAATGTGGCATTTGTGCTATAGCCTTTGCCCAGATGAACTAGCATATACCATAAGCAGATGGCTTTCATTCTGTTCTCTCTACAGCAAAGGTAAGAGGGAGGAAAAAAACGAGGGGGAAAGCTTCCTCTTTGCTGCTGCCAGCTCATTTTCCCCATCCCCTCCTCAAAGAGCACATAGATGTACATTGTATTTTAAGTCCTGGAAAAAATTGACATTTTTAGTAAAGATAAAATACAAATGCATGACAAAATTATTGTTGAAACAGTCTGTACAAGTAGAAACTACCGTGCCATTGAGAGTAAAGGCTCAGTCTTGTTTTCTGCTGTGATTCAATTGAAAGGGAAAAGGGCTGTGCTTTATATAGACTGGGAATAATCTGAACAATCCCATGGTGCTTCCTACTGTACTCCACCTACCTTGCGTCATAACTTCCTTTCTCATATTTATGGCCCAAAGCCAGTGCAAAATAAGTGGAGTAGTGTGTGCGGAGGGTGAGATGGCAAGAGCCAAACTCCATGCGTTTGGGTGTGGCTGGAGGTGAATACTAAACTTCACTCTGCATTTCTGCTGAACCTTTATTGAACAGCTGAATATGAAAAGGATCAGGGATAGCAGTCATCCCATGTGCCTGTCTTCTAGTAAGTCTATTATTATCTTTGCTTACCTTAATCTTTTGCTTACCTTAATCTTTAGGCACAATAAGTGAGGATGTTGCCTGCTGAAGGACTGTTTTTGGGTTCTGAGGAACTTCATGAAGAAGAATCACTGAATTACTCTGTTATGGTATACTTTGCACTGAATGGAGAGCTGTAACTATGCACCAGCTTTGACTGCTGCTTATCAGAACAGGAAAATGTGCTGTTGTGCAGGCTGTCTTCTGTCGTTTAGAAAGTTGCATCAAGTCAGCAAAAATATCTGGTTTAGCCACTGATTTCTTTGTAGCCATCTGGGAAGGTGCAGCATCATTGTCCCTACTAGGTAAGATGCAAGACTAAAATTTAAAACTGTTTATATGGAGGGGTTTTGTATTTATCAGGGAAGACTTAGTAGTAGTTTAAACTGTGGGTGAAAGCAGTTGTTTCTCATTTCTGTCACGTGTACTTAAAATGTGGTAGTTAATCTATTAATTCTAAGATTTCTATGTTGCTAGTTTTTCAGTTAACTAAAACTAGCTTCTAAAATGACAGTTCAGGATGTAAATTCATAGAAACTATTTAGGTTTGAAAAGACCTAAGGAGCGACTTTTAATGCCTCCTTAAAAATGAGAGCTAAGAAAATTTGTTATGCAAGCTAAAACCAATACTTAGCTGTGTTATGGAAATATAAAAACCTTCAACACAGGTAATGAGTGCTTGAAGGGATTAGGTTTCAGTCTGAAATGCAGCTAATACAGAATGTGGTACAGAATTATGTTATTAGCTCTAATGCAAGGCAACAAAATGAATCATGTTTTTCAGAGGCAGTGTGCTTGTTTGGCTAGCAAATAATGGGATTGTCTCTGTTTTTGCCTTCTTGTATGCTTCAGTTTCCTTGCCTGTAAAATAGGAAACTGCTTGCTTGTGTCATGACTTCCTGGTCATAAAGGGCTTTGAAGCTGAAGAATACTGTGTGAATAGATGCCACAGTTTCTATTGTATAGTGCATGCTGTGCAGGAAGCCTCCATAAAGTTAGGAATTCAGACAATAATGAAAACCAGGGTTAAGTTGTTATTTTTAAAATATATTCCTTTCTTGATTATATTTTATAAGAGACTGAGTTTTGCTGGTTGTTGTCCATGGCTGACATTTTATGATCTGAATTAGATCCTTCCCTAGAAATGTGGGGAGCAGGGAAAGGTGTCCCTTTTAATTCAGGTAGTTTCAGGAATTAATTAAGTGTATTTTAATTTACATCATGGCCCATATAAGTGTGTTCTTCTGAATATTTGAATCCTGAATACTTGAATGCTATTAGTGTATTAGTTAGAAAGTGTCCAATTTAACACCCTTTTAATACCTAAGATGCGTGACATCAGCTTTATAATAACTAAGGAGTAAGAGAAGTCTGATCCTTGCAGAAGCACCATCAAAGCTGAAAAGTAAATTGCATTTCTATTTCCCCCCCTTAAATCAATAATTGAGGCCTTCTGATCTAAGGAGAAGAGTGATACAAGGCCTTTGATATGAAATGATACCTTGTTGGATGGATGTAAATTATAAGGCATGTGTTTGCTCAGGTTAGTGTTCCAAATGTGTTTGGAAGCTATTTCTTGTGGGTTTGGCATGTTTGGGGGTTTTTAAATTTTGTTTTTAATTTTTGTTTTGTATGGCAACAAAGCAGGAGCCAAAATGTAGTGTGGTCATAGCCTAGCACTTTGGCAGAGCTAGCCATTCTTAAATATTCTACTTTCAGCTGAAAATGTATTTGCAGATGTCGAGACCTGTTATATTTAATATTGGTGTAATTGTATGAAATGATCCCATTAAACTCAGCAGTGAATGGGTCGGATTTGCAGGCAAATGTAAGGCTGTTTGGGATGATGTACAGGAGGGAGATGGAGGATTATAAAATGGCCTGTGATTTGCTTTAATTGATGCTCTCTTCTGCCGTCCTGTTTGGTTGCTTTTCTTGCTATGTTCCCTTCCTGTTTCCCGGGGTGTGTTACAATTCTGACTTAGTGGCTGTAGTTGGAGTTCATTCATAAATAATACAAGTTGAAACAAAATGATACATTTTATGCTGAGGGGACTCAACGTTATACTTCACATCAATTTGGATTTTCTTACATTTGTGTCTTAAATGGCAGGCTTCTTTGAGATATGAGGTCCTTTATGTTCAGTACTCTGCTTTGCCATCTAGTTGTGTGTAAGTCAAACACTGCAGTCATTCCTTGCAAAAACTCTCCCTTCTTTAGCTCGTGTGACCTTGGTCATCTCTCCGATGTCCTTGGTGCAGCCGATCGAACTGCCTCATTTGGTGGCTCCATAACTGCAAACTTCTGTTTTCTAAGCTGGAGCAGAGTCAGCTGAAATCTGTGATGTGATTTTAAAAGGAACTGCTTCAGTAGGTACTCAACACCCCTGGTTTCTCCCAAGTATGCCAAAGTACTGCAGGGCTTTTATATATATTTTAAAGCTTTTCAGTACCTATAGTGAGCATGTCTTTGGGCTGGAAAAAGGGAGGGAAATCTTTTAGTTTAAACCTTACTCAGGGATCTGAGTCCTGTTCAAAAAATGCTCGGTCTGTATGCTGGGCATTCCTGAAACTCAATCTTTGAAAGTCTAGAGGGAAAAACCCTGATCCAAGGCTATATGGAACTGTCAGATATTTCAGTATTTGCTTTCATGACATCTTTTTAAAAAGTACAAGGTCTGACTGGGATTTGTCTTCCTTTTGTTTTTTTAATCAAGTCCTTCATTTATATCTGGTTTGAAACTGAATTTTTTGCATGTTGGTTTTTTATATTTTCCCTTTGAAATTGCTGGATGTTTATATACAACTGTCTTAACATCTTCATTTTCAGGGAGGAGCAAGACTGTTTTGTGCTCTAGCTGGATGTAAGATTCCACCTTCTGAACAAGGTGTCAAGAGAGTACTCATTTCCTTTGTTTCTTCTTGCCACACAGCAATAAAACAGTGACATAAACTAACTGGTAAGGTGGTTAATGAATGTCACAGTTGAACCATTCCCAGGGGAAGCACGTATCCTTGGGATCCTAGTGTGAGGTGGTATACAAGCCGCAGCGGCTACCAAGGGTGATGAGCAGCACCAAGAAGCCACAGGAGGCTTTTGATTCACATTGGTTTCTTTACCTTTCCCACTCCTCTGGAAAGAGACATTTTTGTGATGGATACTCTCTGGTCAGAGCTTGCCCTAGGCTCCAGTGTGTCCAGGTGGGGAGCAGGGTACCCCAGGAGGCCTTGCAGGTGATCAGGCAGTGGTGATAAATGTGACCACCATTCAACTGCTTAGAGAACTTGATCATCTCAGCATTGTCCCTGGAGCTAAAGGGAAGTGGGATGAGATAACATCAGCATCATAACATTTTAGTTGCTTTAGACTCTAACAACTTCGAGGTGTGTTTTTAGGGAATTTGCAGTTTGGTTGCTTTTTCTTTCCTTAGTTCCCAGAATATGTGGGCTAGAGGTAATGCAGACACTCCCAGGTTCCAGAAATGGCCCCCACACAGCAGGTTTGAGTTCTCTTGGCTTAATGTATTAGTAATTATCCTGAGCATTGTGGATGGAAATGGCAACTTGTGATCCTTACTGTGTAGTTGTCTGTATTGCTAAATCCTAAGGATTAACAACTGGTTATAGACAGGCACACTGAAGAGTGAACAGCCGTGCTAGGGTCAAATTAGGTGTGCTTTGTGTATAATGCCATGGTTTTTATAATTTTCTCTTAATTCCCATCTGTGAGCTCATCTTTTAAATTAACAAATGTTATTGCAGACACAGCCTGTGCGAATACAAGGTTGTACAGCATTGAATGTGAAGAGTTGATGTGTTTTACACACCTATATAACCCTGCTCTAAAGCTATTGGGGAGCTGCTTTTTTATTTTATACCCTTCTGCCCCAGTTATTTTGATTAAGAGATATTCTTACCTGACTGCACATGACATCCTTTACTGTCAGGCTCCTCTAGGGGAGTCAGAGACACTGCATCTGAAAGGTAGCAGGTTCTGTGACAAAAGATTAAAGCCAAGTGTCAGAGTTCTTGCTTGGAAAGCTTTGTCTCTTAATTTAGGTCACTACCTGTTTGTGCTTTAGACAGCAGAGTAGTTGTGCCCATCTTCACTATATAATAAGTGTGTGGTAAACTGATCTTACCTACCTCCACATTCTCTTTCCTGGTTTTCCTCCTTAC
Organism: Aleadryas rufinucha; assembly: GCA_013397815.1. NCBI lineage: Eukaryota > Metazoa > Chordata > Aves > Passeriformes > Aleadryas > Aleadryas rufinucha. The sequence goes on from VZTH01016965.1 coordinate 1,118,609, forward strand.
AAGCTCTAAGTTTGGTTTTTTTTGTTTGGTTTTCTTGTTGAATTTTTGGGTTTTTTTTGCCCTCCCATAAAGTGACAAGGAAATGGTTGGGGCACTGTAGCCATCAGGCATTTTTGAGCGCACTTTCAGCAGGCTTTTTCTTCTCAGTGAATATTTGTAGAAGGTGTTCAGGAATTTATCAGAAACTCTTGTCTTGGGGAGCTGGGCAAAACCAGAAGTCAGAAATTTTGTGGTCTTGGTGCATGGCCAGGGACCCAAAAACAACGTTTGCAAGTGTTTATACTGCCATGAGTGGGCCAAATACTTGCACTCTATGTAACGAGACATGCAGAGTCTGGAGTGTTTTTGTCAAAGTTTTTAAAAGAGTAAAGGCAGCCTCTCACACAGGGGTGAAGGGGATCTTGGCACTCAAAAGAGCCCTGGAAAGGCTTTGGAGACATCAGGAATGTGCACGTGGACAGTTGTATTCTGTGAGAATCCCCAGTAGAGGATTCCTAAAGCTGTGAAACAGATGGGGCTAAATTTCACTTTGCAAAGGCATAAAAAACTCTAATTCCACAGTATTTACACAAAATCACTGAAATAGTGCTTGTGGTAATGGTTTTGTTGTATTTTTAAATTATTTAAATTTATTTAGAAGGTTATTTATACCTTTCTCCCCTTGTTTGATTTGGCCTCCTTTTCCTCCTTTTTGACCTTTTGAACTGTTGCTCCTAGGAATGTATACCCCTTTCACCCCCTAAAAATGAGGACAGGCAAGGATTTGTGTCTTCTCTTGAGAAAACACTTTTTCCATCTGTATGAAAAATCCTGAGCTGTATAGGTTGCTGTTACTTGAAATGCTTAGTGCATTAGTAATTGCCTTTTGGAGATATTTGACTGATTTTTGTGTTGCTGGAAGCTGTGTGACTAACAGCCAGTTGAGACTGACATTGAGAATAGGTCTCAAGAGAATTGACATTAATTTTTAGCTAGCAGCTAAACTTTGATAGCAGTTTAAGGTTAATAGCATGTAGCGAGATGGTGCTCAGAGGCAGTAATCATCAACGTTTTCTATCAAATATGGCAACTAATTTTTTAGAGTGCTCGTTTAGTAGTTGTGGCAGGCAAGACGTGAGCAAGAACAACATCTGTCTGTGTGGTGTGTTTAAACAGAAAAACCAAAGATCAAGGATCCTTCTCCAGCTATGAAGAGGAAGCCAAGTAAAATGTCCTTGGTTTCCTGGTAATGGGGTTTAACAGGGACCTTGTATTCAGGCTGGAAGACTAAGGGCTAGCAAGTTGGCTTGTGTTTCTAGGAACCTTCCCATGAAATATATTACAGAAATCCAAACTATGTTTCCACTTCACTACCTATGTAGTAAGCTCTGGTCTTTTTTTATTCCCTATGGGATTACCATTGTTTTTCACTACTGCTGAACTCTGGATGGCTGTTTCTCCTGCTGTGTCAAGTGACTGCAGTGTACATACACGCATAGTAAGGTGGGAGGAATTCTGACACATCACCTGAAGAGAGAAGGAAGGAGCACCAGGTCCAGATTTAAAGCTGAGTAATCCTCCAGCAATGTAATTTAGTTGAGCAGGGAATTACTTTCTGCTGTAGTGTCTCTCTTGCTTATACATTAAAGGAATTTGGGTTTGTTTTGAAAATTGTACGTACAGTAGTTGATAAGAAATTATCTATGTTGGAAAGAATGCATTTAATGAGCTGGTTGTGACTCCAAGGTGCAGTCTGCCTTTGTGTTGGAAAGTAACCGTGTGCTGTTGCCTTTGTCTTTTGCAGATGTTTGTCACCGTGTACCTCAGTAACAATGAGCAGCACTTCACTGAGGTGCCAGTCACCCCCGAGACAACCTGCAGAGATGTGGTGGAGCTGTGCAAGGAGCCTGGGGAGAGCGAGTGCCATCTGGCTGAGGTGTGGTGTGGCTCAGGTAGGTCAGGCTGGCACCTGGTGGATTTCTGGGCATTCTCTGCTCCTGAGAAGGTGGCACATGGAGACCTGACAGACCTGATGCTGTCCCAGAGAGTTTCTGCATTACCGTTTCCTTGGTTTCTTCATCAGACTGGCTGTACGATAACGCACCTGCAAGAAGGCTCACACGTGCAAAACGGAGTTAAGCAAAGGAAGGGGACTGAAGCATGCAGATGTTCTTGTGTCTGTGCAGCCCTTCTGTGACTCAAATGAGTCTCTGATGGGTGTGAGAGTCGTTTTCTCTACCTCCTCCTCCCCAGCAGCTTGTGTGGAGGTTTTGAACTACTAAGTCTTGGTAGTTCTCTGACTAGGTGAGAATGATTTATTTTTTTTTTTAACCCCACAGCCATTTTCACCTGCAGTGGCAAAATAAAGCTTCCTTTTTCTGATGACACTTTCAGTGCTACCAATTGCATTGAGTGTGGATGGGAAGGAGTGTGTTAGCAGTAGTAGTGTGAGTTACCTGATATGAAGTGCTCTAAAGAAAGTGGGTGACAGGGAGGATGTAGAATCTACTTTTGACTGTCCTTTCAAGCCTGTGGGGAAAGGGGTTTGTGCATGTGGCTCGTTGTAACTTTTCTTTTTCTGTGTTCTTCTGATCTTGGGAGTTCAAGTCTCCCTAACTTGCCATGCTCCACTGGAACTGGAGAATATGTCAACAGAAAAACCTAAAATATTACTAATGTCTCATGGCTTACATGGGAAAGGGCTCTGGACTATCCCATCTCCATGGTACTCATTAGATACTGGTAGCCATCCAGAGGTGTAAGATAGATGAATCCTTGACAGGATTTTAAGTCATGAAAAATAATTATGTCTGAGCCAACTTTTTTGAGATGCTTCAACAAGATTATAAAAGAATCAGATGATAAGGGTTTATATTTCTGTCTTCCTCTGCTGTTAGCTCAGGCTCACATGTGTTCAAAGAAGTCTTTGGTGAGATGGATGTTTGTTTAATGGTATGAGATAACTCAGGTATCTCTTGATATTTACTTGATTCTGACAAAGATGTAATGTTTCTGATATTTCTTAGTCTAAAAAATGGAACAGAATTTTTTTCTTCTCCTTAGAAGATAAAGAAGCTTTGCTTCATAAATGATAATAAGATAAAATCACCAATTCGTCATGGAAAGATCTTCTAGGAATGTATTTTAATGGTACATCTTTGTCTAAATCAACACAATACTTGAAGTATACAGTGAAAGATGAGTAAAATAAAGGTTTAGCTAAAACTACTGAATTTATAGTTAGCCTTAGTGCCCACACCCTGTTAAAGAGCACAAGTGGTTGTGGTGAGGGACAGGATTCTCCTGTTGGTACTGAAGTTGGAGCTGTGCTAGAGTGGGTAATTCCTCTCTTGTTTCCTGAACCTAGATTCTTGCTTGGTTTTTGAGATGGTGATGCAGAGTATGCTGGAAAGGGCAGCGAGATTGTCCTGAAATCAAAGGAGAGCACTTATAGTAAGAGGCAAGTGAAGTCTGCCAGTACTTAGTGTCCAAATGTTCTTGTTAAGCTGAAAAGTGAACTTATGTGTGAGTGGGACCATATAGTATGTGGTGTTTTAGTCATATAATCAAGTTATCAGCCTCTCTGCTAGTCAAGGAGGTGTAAGAAAATAATCTGGAAACAGAAACAAAGTGAAGCAGAGAATTTTTTCTGAGATTAGTCTTTGCAGAGACATCATGAGACACACAAGAACAGATATCTAAATGTTGCTTGCACAGCTGTTACATGACAAAAAAAAAAGCTTTGTCCATTTTTACGGTAAAAGCCTTGACAAGATCACTGAGCCCAGCCTTTGGCCGAACACCACCATGCCAGCTAAGCCATGGCACTAAGTGCTATGTCTAGTTGTTTCTTGAACATTTCCACCACCTCCTTGGGCAGCCTGTTCAAATGCTTAACCAACCTTTCAGTGAAGAAATTCTTCCTGGTGTCTGATCTGAACCTCTCCTGGTGCAGTTTGAGGCCATTTCTTCTTGTGTGTTACTGGTTACCTGGGAGAAGAGGCTGACCACCACCTGTCTACGATTTCCTTTCAGGGAGTTGTAGAGAGTGATAAAGTCACCTCTGAGTTATTTCTTCTCCAGGCTAAACAATCTCAGCTCCCTCAACAGCTCCTCATAAGACTTGTGCTCCCGACCCTTCACTAGCTCCACTGCCCTTCTCTAGACATGCTCCAGCACCTCAATGTCTTTCTTGCAGTGAGGGGCCCAGTACTGGACACAGCACTTGAGATGTGGCCTCACCAGTGCTGAGTACAGGGGGACAATCACTGTCCTGGTCCTGCTGGCCTCATTATTGGTGATACAGGTCAGGATGTCATTGGCCTACTTGGACTTGGAGACTCGTGTTCACCTGCTGTTGACCAGCACCCCCAGGTCTTTTTCCACTGGGCAGCTTTCCAGCCACTCTGCCAACAGCCGGTAGCACTATTTGGGGTGGTTGTGACCCAAGGGCAGGGCTCGACAGTTTGCCTTACTGAAGTTTCAAATACAGTTCCCAATTGTACTTGTTAATGAAAAATGCAGTTGTCTCAAATCAATGACATTAAAAGACTTAAATACTGGATTAATGCATGTTGCTTTGAATAAAATATGTCTTAAGCATCTGTGTAGCATCCAGTAACAAGCATTTGCAAGATATGTTTCTGTATATATTTTGGATTTTTTTGGTGAGGGGAGGAGGCAGTGGGGGAGAGAAATACTTGTAGCTTTTTGCTAATCTCATTTTAGATGTCAGCAGAGTTTTCTCTCTTGTTCTGCCAGGATTAGCCATGACTTCTGTTCTGTTTGCATATTACACTGAACAAATGAAACTGCTTTAAAACAAACACGGTGCAGGACAGCTAACCTCTGGGGGTAGAAACAAAAGATTTGTGTTGGAAAATGATTTCTCAAACTTCAATTATTGGGATCCTTTTTACATTGCTTGTTTCTTTTTTTTTCTCACACTTGCTCAGGAATTTTAGCTTCTCTTGTCAGACCTTATTAAGCCTGCTTTGAAAGATTGCTGCAAGTGTGCTTGAGGCACTCTGTTCCCTGAAGGGGAGCAAGTTTACTACTCTCCCTGTCCTCCCAGTTTTGTATGAAATTTGGTGAATATCAGGGCAAAATTTCATGACCTTCCTATTATTGTCAGAATTCTGCTAGGCAGCTACCTTGCCTGCTGTGGAAAGCAGTCCAAAGGGGTGTGTGTATAAAGATCTTTTTTTTTTTTTTTCTCTATGAGACAGGTAGCAGGGGAAAAAAGAAAACTGATTGTCCATTCTTCTTGAGCTTTCCAAATGTGCATTTGTTTGGTGTTTGAAAATCTCTTTGACCTTCCTTTGAAGCCAGTGAGTGGTATTGACAGAATCCTTGTGTAAAGGGCATCTCCCTTGATTACAGAGTTTCAGCTGAGGTATTGCTGAGCTGCTAGAAATCTCATAAGCCTGCTATATAGCCTTTAAGAAAAAAGTCTGACAGTGGTACTGATGATTTTTTGTTTGTTTGTTTTTGCCTTTTTTTTTCTAGAATTAAGGTTTAGCAGATGAGGAGCGTTTTTTGCTGTCTAGACAAGTAACTGCCAAGAGACTGCTTTTTCTGTAACAGTGACCTACTTGCTTATTCTGTAAAGCTAATCTCTTTTGACAGTGACTCCAGAAATTTTCCTTCCTAGATTGCTTGAGCACAGCTGCAGCATTTTCATTTAAAGAAACACTTTTATGTTGAAAAGAGCTTTTGACATACTGAAAACATTAGCAGCTCCTTTTTTATGAAACTGAAAACATTTATACTTAATGCCAACAGTTTTTCCTTCTGAAAAGATTATTTCATAATAATTTCTTAGTCACTTTTTGAAAGACTCCATTGAATATGAATGAACAACTCTGATTTCTTTTTTTTTTCCCCTCCCCTTGCTTGAATAATGAAAGGAAACTGCCAACAAAAGCGATGTCAGGAAAAATGAAACTGGTGCAAAAATGGTGGTATTTAGTTTCATTCTTTGTCTGCTTGTCTTATTTCTCAGGCCAGGAACAATATCTTCTGTTTGTCTGGCATCCAGCACAAATGGGTCCAACGTGATCATGAGCCCCAATGCTGTTAGAGGATACTGTGACAGTATCCTGACTATGTAAATTCACTGCTATGATATATTGACCACACTGTTGCCATCACATTTAAAATAGGCAGAAATATTTATGGTAAAATGTCTAGAATAGCAAAAGAAACTGTTTTTATGTAAAGATTTAGAGGCCAATAAGTAATTCTGGTTATATTCTGGCTGTGATGTATGTAAATTTTTAAAGAAAGGTAATAAAGCAAGGGAGGAGTACTGGTAAATTAAGTTGGTAGATGTAGACTCACACTGTATTTTTCTATTATCAAAAGGCAGCAAGTAAGGCTTAAAAATTAGATATATGACTGAATCCTGACCTTGGGAATAAGAGCAGGAAAAGAAATTCAGTGGAACTTGTGCATGTAACTTTCTCATCTCAGTTATTTGAAAGGAAATGGCAAGTTCTTACTGGGCTCACTTTTCACTGTCTGATCCTTTTTTTACTTTGAGCTGTGAATCCAGAGTAGTTCAGCTTTTCAAGGTTTATCAGAAATAGGGCTTTCAAAATGCATCTCCTTTGAACTTCTTGAAATTTGCTGTCCAAAACAATGAGCTGGATCTGTGTCTGACAGGAGCTGTGGGAGAACACTTGAAGTGACAGGAGCGGTGCTGGCACACTGAGGATCAGGCCCGCTGGGTCTGCCATCGAGCCTCTTCAGGGTGTTGAGTGCTTCTCAGCCTGAGCTTGAATGCAAGGGCTGCCATCCAGTGTTAAGAGAATTCCTCTTCCCTGGGAGTTTATCTTTGCATCTCTTTTCATTCTCATTGGAATTAAGAAGTAAATGAGTCCCTGTAGGAATCGTGGCAGCAGTGCCCTTGAGGAGGGGGTGGGAATGACTAAGGAATAAGTTTGAGATGTCACAGAAGAGGAGTGAAAGGTACAGTAGCAGCACAGTTCCTGCGGTGGTGAGTGGGTAAGGTGATTTGCACCTTACAATCATACAAAATGAAGGCACTAGAACTGATGGCTCTGAATTCCCTGTTTGTTNCATTTCCACCACCTCCTTGGGCAGCCTGTTCAAATGCTTAACCAACCTTTCAGTGAAGAAATTCTTCCTGGTGTCTGATCTGAACCTCTCCTGGTGCAGTTTGAGGCCATTTCTTCTTGTGTGTTACTGGTTACCTGGGAGAAGAGGCTGACCACCACCTGTCTACGATTTCCTTTCAGGGAGTTGTAGAGAGTGATAAAGTCACCTCTGAGTTATTTCTTCTCCAGGCTAAACAATCTCAGCTCCCTCAACAGCTCCTCATAAGACTTGTGCTCCCGACCCTTCACTAGCTCCACTGCCCTTCTCTAGACATGCTCCAGCACCTCAATGTCTTTCTTGCAGTGAGGGGCCCAGTACTGGACACAGCACTTGAGATGTGGCCTCACCAGTGCTGAGTACAGGGGGACAATCACTGTCCTGGTCCTGCTGGCCTCATTATTGGTGATACAGGTCAGGATGTCATTGGCCTACTTGGACTTGGAGACTCGTGTTCACCTGCTGTTGACCAGCACCCCCAGGTCTTTTTCCACTGGGCAGCTTTCCAGCCACTCTGCCAACAGCCGGTAGCACTATTTGGGGTGGTTGTGACCCAAGGGCAGGGCTCGACAGTTTGCCTTACTGAAGTTTCAAATACAGTTCCCAATTGTACTTGTTAATGAAAAATGCAGTTGTCTCAAATCAATGACATTAAAAGACTTAAATACTGGATTAATGCATGTTGCTTTGAATAAAATATGTCTTAAGCATCTGTGTAGCATCCAGTAACAAGCATTTGCAAGATATGTTTCTGTATATATTTTGGATTTTTTTGGTGAGGGGAGGAGGCAGTGGGGGAGAGAAATACTTGTAGCTTTTTGCTAATCTCATTTTAGATGTCAGCAGAGTTTTCTCTCTTGTTCTGCCAGGATTAGCCATGACTTCTGTTCTGTTTGCATATTACACTGAACAAATGAAACTGCTTTAAAACAAACACGGTGCAGGACAGCTAACCTCTGGGGGTAGAAACAAAAGATTTGTGTTGGAAAATGATTTCTCAAACTTCAATTATTGGGATCCTTTTTACATTGCTTGTTTCTTTTTTTTTCTCACACTTGCTCAGGAATTTTAGCTTCTCTTGTCAGACCTTATTAAGCCTGCTTTGAAAGATTGCTGCAAGTGTGCTTGAGGCACTCTGTTCCCTGAAGGGGAGCAAGTTTACTACTCTCCCTGTCCTCCCAGTTTTGTATGAAATTTGGTGAATATCAGGGCAAAATTTCATGACCTTCCTATTATTGTCAGAATTCTGCTAGGCAGCTACCTTGCCTGCTGTGGAAAGCAGTCCAAAGGGGTGTGTGTATAAAGATCTTTTTTTTTTTTTTTCTCTATGAGACAGGTAGCAGGGGAAAAAAGAAAACTGATTGTCCATTCTTCTTGAGCTTTCCAAATGTGCATTTGTTTGGTGTTTGAAAATCTCTTTGACCTTCCTTTGAAGCCAGTGAGTGGTATTGACAGAATCCTTGTGTAAAGGGCATCTCCCTTGATTACAGAGTTTCAGCTGAGGTATTGCTGAGCTGCTAGAAATCTCATAAGCCTGCTATATAGCCTTTAAGAAAAAAGTCTGACAGTGGTACTGATGATTTTTTGTTTGTTTGTTTTTGCCTTTTTTTTTCTAGAATTAAGGTTTAGCAGATGAGGAGCGTTTTTTGCTGTCTAGACAAGTAACTGCCAAGAGACTGCTTTTTCTGTAACAGTGACCTACTTGCTTATTCTGTAAAGCTAATCTCTTTTGACAGTGACTCCAGAAATTTTCCTTCCTAGATTGCTTGAGCACAGCTGCAGCATTTTCATTTAAAGAAACACTTTTATGTTGAAAAGAGCTTTTGACATACTGAAAACATTAGCAGCTCCTTTTTTATGAAACTGAAAACATTTATACTTAATGCCAACAGTTTTTCCTTCTGAAAAGATTATTTCATAATAATTTCTTAGTCACTTTTTGAAAGACTCCATTGAATATGAATGAACAACTCTGATTTCTTTTTTTTTTCCCCTCCCCTTGCTTGAATAATGAAAGGAAACTGCCAACAAAAGCGATGTCAGGAAAAATGAAACTGGTGCAAAAATGGTGGTATTTAGTTTCATTCTTTGTCTGCTTGTCTTATTTCTCAGGCCAGGAACAATATCTTCTGTTTGTCTGGCATCCAGCACAAATGGGTCCAACGTGATCATGAGCCCCAATGCTGTTAGAGGATACTGTGACAGTATCCTGACTATGTAAATTCACTGCTATGATATATTGACCACACTGTTGCCATCACATTTAAAATAGGCAGAAATATTTATGGTAAAATGTCTAGAATAGCAAAAGAAACTGTTTTTATGTAAAGATTTAGAGGCCAATAAGTAATTCTGGTTATATTCTGGCTGTGATGTATGTAAATTTTTAAAGAAAGGTAATAAAGCAAGGGAGGAGTACTGGTAAATTAAGTTGGTAGATGTAGACTCACACTGTATTTTTCTATTATCAAAAGGCAGCAAGTAAGGCTTAAAAATTAGATATATGACTGAATCCTGACCTTGGGAATAAGAGCAGGAAAAGAAATTCAGTGGAACTTGTGCATGTAACTTTCTCATCTCAGTTATTTGAAAGGAAATGGCAAGTTCTTACTGGGCTCACTTTTCACTGTCTGATCCTTTTTTTACTTTGAGCTGTGAATCCAGAGTAGTTCAGCTTTTCAAGGTTTATCAGAAATAGGGCTTTCAAAATGCATCTCCTTTGAACTTCTTGAAATTTGCTGTCCAAAACAATGAGCTGGATCTGTGTCTGACAGGAGCTGTGGGAGAACACTTGAAGTGACAGGAGCGGTGCTGGCACACTGAGGATCAGGCCCGCTGGGTCTGCCATCGAGCCTCTTCAGGGTGTTGAGTGCTTCTCAGCCTGAGCTTGAATGCAAGGGCTGCCATCCAGTGTTAAGAGAATTCCTCTTCCCTGGGAGTTTATCTTTGCATCTCTTTTCATTCTCATTGGAATTAAGAAGTAAATGAGTCCCTGTAGGAATCGTGGCAGCAGTGCCCTTGAGGAGGGGGTGGGAATGACTAAGGAATAAGTTTGAGATGTCACAGAAGAGGAGTGAAAGGTACAGTAGCAGCACAGTTCCTGCGGTGGTGAGTGGGTAAGGTGATTTGCACCTTACAATCATACAAAATGAAGGCACTAGAACTGATGGCTCTGAATTCCCTGTTTGTTTTCCCTCAGGCTGTGGCAGTGCCTCAGCTTTTCCCTTCAGGGGTGGACTTTTCAAGGGCTGCTTTTCAGAGGTGTTGGTTTAGTTTCAGAAGCAAGGAGCGATGCAGTGGCTTCTTAAGGGAAAAGTAGAAATGCCTTGGATGAGGGCAAGGGTTATGTGCACTCACTCACTGCACCTGTGTACTAACAGGTGTTCAGGTGAAAGATGGACAGATATTTTTGGTTTGGTATGTGCCCAAGCTGTGGTGGGATGTAGTTTTTTTTACACTGTTTTTTTACCTTTTCAGAACGTCCCATAGCTGATAATGAACGGATGCTGGATATTCTGCAGAGGTTTGGAATGCAGAGGGGCGAGGTGCGTTTCTTTCTCCGGCACGAACGCTCTCCCTGCCGGGAAGCAGGTATGTGTTGATCTCAGCTGGTTTATTTGTTCAAGTTCTGTTTCATTTTTCAAGGTTAAGGAAACAGTTTGTGTATGTTATTTATTAACGTTCATAGCCAGTAGGCATTGCAGCCTGTTTTGTCTGACCATTGACTAATTTTTGTAGAGGCTTCATCTTCCCTTGCCATATCTGGGAATAGTAAATCCAAATTGAAACTTCTGCAGGTTTTCTAGAGCTGGTTATCACCAAAGCATCTAAGGGCATACTGTGTTAAATAGATTTTCTGCAGCAGAATATCTTGAGATCTGTGGTGATGATCTCTTCTTTTAAATATAGTAACCAAACTGTTGGCCAGTCATGTAATCTGTGATTTGGGCTCGGGATTATTCACCTGGATAATACTTTACCAGGGTGATAAACTTAGCATTCTTGGCAAAGATAGAGTTCTTCGAAGTTTCTTCTACATATTTCTGTTATTTTCTACACAATTGTGTCAGTTTCAGGAATAACATTAAATGAACTGCCTGGTCAAGTCCTCTGAGCATATAATACTCATTTTAAATTGAAATGTGAAACGGGTGAAGGAAATTACTTTCTGCTTTTCAAGGGTTTTCTGTGCATCCCACCCTCATCTCTTCATTAGAATCTTTAAGACTTTTACCTTTAAATCAGTCTGCTGGATTCTTCTTCCTCCCCTTTTTCTATTTTCATCCTTGGTAATCTTCCTCAGTGTTGGAAATATTGCATTTGTTAAGTGGCATTGTACCCAGCATATTTTAGATGGCTAAGTGTGTCTTGATATTTGAAATGCATACTGGTGATAGAATGAGTGCATGAAAAGCTAAAGCTGTGCTGTTTCTACCTGCTAAGGATCTTACAGAGCAGTTTAGTTGTCAAGATGTACTTTTTCAAGTCCAGGGTGCTTGTAGTATTAGGATTATTGTCATTTTATTGGCCACAGCATTGCTAAGCAATGTTTTTGAGCTCTGCAGTTAATCTCACAGAAATATGGTCTTGAAATAGGAATCAAATGAGCAAGAAGGTAACAGGATATGGCTTTGTCCTGAAGCACACCTGTGTTCTACAGGGAAACGAATGAGCTTGGTATTGGGCATCTGAGCACCACTTGCACATAATTTGCTGGTAATAAAGTAGGATTCTAGTTAAGCAGCATCTTTACTGATAGAATGACTGCCAGGAAGAAGAAAAAACTGTGCTTTTATACTATGTATCTATAATGCACATTTACTAGCAGCTGTGACTGCCTGTTGACCACAGGATAAATACTGGAGCAGTCTACTATTGTTAAGCTATTTTTGTTTGTCTAGTGTTTTTTTTTTGAATAGAACTATACTTTAAAATAAAAGTTGACATTGAACAGAAATCTTTTCAGAAGATGTATCATGAGTTAAATTCATCTTGGTGGTAAACACAAGAAGAGGTGTTCAGATTCTACACCATAATGATTGCTCTGATTCTCCGTTTGTACTGAATGCTACGTCTAAAAGGATAAGAAAGATCTTCTCTTACCTTACCATCTTTGACTGTTTCTTTTTAGGGACTGGACAAAGGTCTCAAGATCCAACCTTCAAGAGAAATGGTGTGAAAGTGCCTGGTGATCGAAAAATAGAGAATGGAGTAAGTGCTTGGTGCAGTGGCTGGTTGGATTGGGTCTGGCTGAGCTGGAGTTCTTTTTCCCACAGCAGCCCTCCCAGTGCTGTGCTTTGCATTGGCAGCCAGAGGAGTGCTGATAACACTCCAGAGTTTTGGCTACTGCTGAACAGGGCTGGCACAGCATCAGCACTGTCACAACATTCCCCCCACATCAAGGGGCTGGGAGTGGGCAAGGTCCTGGGAGGGGACACAACTAGACCAGCTGACCCAAAGTAACCAAAGGGATATTCCATGGCATATGACATCAGCTGAGATATAAAAGCCAAGGGAAGGAGGAGGAGCGGGGGAACATTTGTTGTTTTACAATGTTTGTCTTCTGGAGCAACCGTTCCAAACGCTGAAGCCCTGCTTCCCAGGAAGTAGCTGGACATCACTCTCTGATGGGTAGAGAATAAATTATTTTTTGTCCTTTCTTGCTTGCACAAACTTTTTTGCCTTTGCTTTCGTAAACTGCCTTTTCTCAACCTAGGTGTTGTTTTCCATCTTATTCTCTCTGCCCTGTCCTGCTGGGAGGGGGAGTGGTTGAGCAGCTTGGTGAGCACCTGGCATCCAGCCAAGGTCAATCAACCACAGTCGTTTTTGGTCCCTGAACAGGGGTGAGACAAAGGCAGTTTTTTATATCTATCTATATCTATGTATATATAAAATATTTTGCATACCATAGTAAAAAGTAGTTGCCAAGTATCAAGTCTCCTGTGTGGGACATGGAGTTTGTCAGCTGCACTGCTTATCTCTTTATTTTGCTGAGTTTGAGAACATACTAATATAAACAATGGCTGTGCTTTGTCCTTACACTGATGGCCTTGTTATGCTGGGGGAGCTGTCGTGTGGGGATGATGAGGGAATACACCTCCCTCTCCCTGCCTGAGGTTGATGTGAATGCTTTTAAAATGCAGGCTCCCATGGTCTTTGGTCATCCTTATATAAGCTGTCTAATGCTGTTAATAAAAACTAATACTGTTGGCACACTGTGGGGTTAGTGGAATCCGGTGTCATCCTGGTGTAAGAGGAAACAAACTTTAGTTGAAGAGATACTGAAATGTGCCTTGAGGCATCCATTTCCTGAGTGGCAGGGGGTGTGGAAGGATTTGGACAGGTGCCTGGAGTGGTTATCACCTCCCATTGCCTGGGACTTTATACCTGAACAGGTAATCAATCAACCCTGGCAAACTGACATGTCAGCTAATAGAAGGGTGCCTTGCCTAGCCCAGTGAAAACCAGCAGCCTCTCACCCTGTCCTGGGGCCTGGCCTGTGAGCCACAGTTCAGTACTCAGAGGACTTTAGTTGAGGCAGGAACCCAGACTGTGTTTGAGGACAGGGACTCAAACCACCATAGTAGCCCCAGCAGTGAAAAAGGGAAATGGACAAAGTAAGCTACAAGTCCATACCATCAGTTGGAAAGGGAGGAAGAAGGAGAATTGGGAGAGCAGGGAGTCTGATAAAGAAGCCAGTCCTTCAACAAAGAAATTGAAGAGTGAGACAAATCAAACAGGAGATGAAGTTACTTGGTCCTTGACCTCATCAGAACTTAAAGACTTGTGAAAAGATTACGGCCACCAGCCACGTGAGCAGATTTCTGCCTGGCTGCTTCAATGCTGGCATAATGGGGCTGACAGTCAGCACTTAGGTCATGAAGCCCAGCAGCTGGGATCTCTTGCTAGAGATTCAGAAACTGAAAGACGAATTGGAAAACAGAGACCAATTTGCAGTCTCTGGAGATTGGCTCCTCTCAAATGTGAGGGCACGGTATCCGTTTAAGAAAGATCTTTTAAATTCCCAGGAAAGTGAACCACTGCACGTGAAGGTATCCAGTACTTGAGAGAACTAGCAGTGCTGGAAGTCATCTATAGTGATCTAAAAAGTGATAATGTCTCTAAAGATCTGAAGGGTGTCCCTTGCACAGTGGCCATATGGCGGAAGGTAGTTCAAAGTGCATGATATTCCGGCGTCTTGGTGGCATTGTATTACCTGCAGATGGATACACCAGCTGTAGAGGTGGTGTCCTCTTGGCATTGAAATGTAGAAGAAACTCTGGGTACTTCCACATCCCTACAGGCCAGCACCCCAAATTTAGGGGCAGCCCAAGAGATCATTCCTCTCCTGCCCCGGTCAGAGGTAAGGGAAGCCCCAAGTGTAGGCTCTGTAACAAACTCTGGCTCTTTCTGCATGAGGAGGGGGAGGGCATGAGAAAGTGGGATGGGGAACCCACCTCTTAGCTGAAAGCCTGTGTCCCTGAACTGAGAGGGAAGAGAGCTGTTCAGAAGGGGTCACCCAAGAAGGCTGTCAGTGTAGTTGCTGCAGAGAGACAGGGAGGCAATTAGCGATCTCCCAGACGTAAAAGAACAGAAATCTCCTCCTTTAACCCTGGTGAGGGGACTTCTGATCTGTCATCACAAAGGTCAGATAGTGAATACTCTGACCAGGAACAGGAAGAGAGGATCCCTGCCTCCAGCCAGGAGGAGGAAAAGGATGACCAGTCACACTGGACTGTGTGGATTTGATGGCCTGGAACATCAGATCCACACAAGTATAAAGCTTTAGTAGATACCTAATGTGTGTTACGGATGCCATCAACGCACAAGAGTGCAGAACCCATCTGGATCTCTGGAGTGACTGGGGGATGCCGGGAGTTGTCTATATTAGAGGCTGAGGTGAGTTTTACAGAGGAGAAATGGGAAAAGCACCCCATCGTGACTGGCACAGAGGCTCCTTGTATCCTTAATATCAAATATGTCCAAAGAGAGTACTTCAAAGGATCCAGAGGGGTACTGATAGGCTTTAGATGTAGCTACTGTGAATACAGAAAAGATCAAACAGTTATCCACCCTGCCTGGCGCTCAGAAGATCCCTTCATTGTGGAATTGCTGCAGGTTGAAGAGCAGCAAGTGACAATTGCTACGAGGACAGTGCACTGGCAGCAATATCACACCAACCGAGACTCTGTAATTCCCATCCATGAACTAATTTGTTGACTGGAGAGCCAAGGAGTGATCAGCAGGACCCACTCTCCTTTTAACAGCCCCATAAGGCCAATGCAAAAGTCTAATGGGGCCTTAAGAGATGTTCTCCGGTGATATGGTACCTTAGAGAGAATTGAATCGGACAGTGGGACTCATTTTCGAAATAACCTCAAACTCTTGGGCTAAGAAACATGGCATTGAGTGAATATATTGTGACACGTAGCACCCACAAGCCTCTGGAAGAATTACTATTATAGTGAAAATAAGGCTTCCCCTCTTTGGAGGTACTGGTGCAAATCATACCATGGAAAGAAACTATGAGAATGTTTTGGAGAGGTTGCTAATGACTGCTCTAAAATAGACACAAAGCCTCTAGCAATTATCATCCTGGCTTTCAGTTTTTAGGATGTCACCAGGATCTGTTGGCTGCCCTATCTGTGCTTGTGCAGGTGATCTGAGAGCAGCAAATGCGCCATACTTTCCCTTCTCTACTCCCATCAGAATTCTTTTCTCATATTAAAGTAATACTGGTTTTTTTTTCACTTGCAGTTTTGTCAGAGATCCTTAACTCCAGATTTCAAGTTGAGACCAGTTCCTGTTTCAGCACTGAATCCATTGTCTGTCACTCTTGCTCCATAATTATGGATGTAAGATTGAATCTAGGTTCAGGAAATATCTGAACAGATAGCCAATAACAGTGCTGTCTTTGAAAGTGGTGTTTTCCCTCCTGCCCAACTATATTTAAACTTTCTATTTTCTTCAGCTTACGTGGAAGTGCTTCAAATTGTAGTGATACACCTACGACCATAGATCCATCCTGCCACATGCTGAGCATTCTGGGCTCAGTCAGTCAAAGCTGATTCATGCTGAGCTGAATTATAAAGGGCTCTGAAGTGACTCTTTAAAATGCTGCTGGGATTTTACTAGAAACATTAATGTTCCAAGAGATGTCAGTTTGTGTGAGTTGTTGGATTGGGCTGCACATGCATATGAGCTTACAATTGTTTATTCTTTTACCATGAGAAGATGCTCTGTGTGTCTAATAATTTTACTGGCTATTCAGTTGTTGTTATTTTTGAAAGACTTTTATCATACATTCTCGCAGTAGCTCTATTAAGTGCTAGCCAAATAAATTCTAGACTTAGCATGCTTTGGGTTTTCTTTGACAGGTGAGTGCACCAAGGATGGATATGACACTGGCTGAACTTCAGGAAATGGCATCACGCCAACAGCAACAAATTGAGGCTCAACAGCAAATGCTGGCTAACAAGGTGAGTTTGGAATTAGATTGTTTACAGCCAGGAACAAAGGTAGTAACAGTCATGTGAAGTGGAGAGAGGATTGGGGAATTGGGTTTTTTTCACCCCTTCTAAACAGAGGGCTCCTTTTCTTTGGCTGCCTGTTTTTAAATTTGAAAGTATCTATGCAAATATCCAGTTGTAAAACATATAAATAATGCCAGTGATAGCAGTGACTATTTAGCCTACTGAAAGGATAGAGCACATAACATTGATACATTGTCATTCATCCTGGTGGCTCTGTCAGCTCTATTTGTGCTCCATGTGGAGACCAGCAGTTCACCAGTTTGATCACTGACCAATGCTTTTGTCTCTGCTGTCCTGTCATGGTATCTTGCTTTCTGATAAGAGTCCAACGTGCCTGGGTTTCTGTGGCAGCTGGCTGGAAGAGATGTCTTGTATGTGATAAAAGTAACCTAGGACTGTGATTTATAAAATGCTTGCAGAACAGAAAAACTACTGGAAGCACACTAGGTGCTCCTGAATTATGTAGGGGGAAAAAGTACTCTGAATGCATCTGCAGGATGGTGGCCCAGAGTTCATGTTTTGCTTGAGTGTTGTTGGTACACACTACTCTTGAAAATGTAACAGAAAATGCTGCTTTTGGCAGAGAATTGTTAACTGTGAGCCTGTCCTGAAGAGGGCTCATCTGTCTGGGTGGATGTTCCCATGCATTTCTGAATGTGCTTTACTGGGGAACAAGGCTGCTCTGAGGATCTGGTCTCACTACTTTTCCTCTGTCACACACCTTATCTCCCTCTCCTTTTGAGATCAGCTCTGTGTGTCCCAGTGTTCAGTATCTTGTTCAGTTCCCTTGGCCCTCAATAATTTGATCTCAGGGAAGTGTTTCAAACCGTGGCTTTCTAATAGTTCTGCAGCACCTGCTAAGTGGTATTTCTTTAATGGCCTGTCAAAATAGCCAATAAAACTTTTTCTGCTTCATGGTAAGAACAGGGGCATCTATGATGCAGGAAATTGGTCAGTCAACCAAGTGACGAGAGTTTTCACCTGAAATGTAGCAGCACAATTATTACCCACACTGCCTTGTTTAATTTGCCAAAGAATGTTCCCCTCTTCTCAGTTCCAGCTGACGTGTTTATATATGAGAAGCCTAAACTTCTAGAGCTTCTCTTTCACCTGCAGGTGATGGCCATACACCCTGGTCTTACAAATAATGCTGTAGTCACAAAAAACCAGGAACATTATTTTTATGGTAAAGGGGGTTGTACAAGATTAAAAATAATAAAAGTATGAGTTTGACTCTGGATAGATACCCATTGGATGGGTGTCTGCTGCCTGTGGTTTGAAGAAGAGTAGCCCTGTGGGTGTACCACTGGTAGAATTTTTCATTTAACTGCCTCTCTGGAACAAACCACCTGCTTTCCTAGGTGCCTCTTCAGAGTGACTTTCCATTGCCTCTTTCTTGCCTTCTGAAATCAGATACAATATTAAAAATAGATTCTGAGGGAGGAAAAATACACTTTCTTTTCAGACATGAGCTGTAATATCTTCTTTTTGTGACATTTTCCTGCGTGGGAGTGACTCTAAAGTAGTGCATACTCTGAGGGTGCTGCCTGGTCCTGGTTTTCTCCGGAAGGCGAGCTCACTTTTTTCTCTGCCTATTTTATTCAAAGTGCACAAGAATTCCTGTTTTCTAAATCTGACTGGTGATTTTTTTTTTTTTTCTTTTGTGGGTTTGGTTTTTTTGGAGAAAGCGTGGAGTTCCAATGTTAGTAAGTAGTGGTAGTCTTGGATATTAATGGGTGCTTGGGAGAGTCTTAGCCCTGGAGCAATCTGTCATCTCCAGAGCTGGAAGCTATGTATAATGGCCAGTGATTTAGAGGGATTCTTTATAGATGATTTAGTGGTCTGATAGTTTCTTGTTAGGTCTAAACTAGACATGCGTATGTAGAAACTGGTGACACATTATTTTACACTCTTGGAAAGGCAAAAGGATCCTCTCCACTAAGGCGATATCTGTTGTTTAAGCGAGGGCCAGGTCACTGTAAAGGTTTTCCAGTGTCTTGAATTATCTATGTTGTGATAGTGGTGATCTTTATCAGGAGACCAGTGTGTTTTCAGAGGTTTGGTATGCAGTCATCCTTCATCTCAAGCAGGTTTTAGCAGAACTAGTAAAAGTACAAACAATTATGAAAAATACCAATAATTTATGGGATACCTTCTATATAAAGAATGTCTAATATTCTCCAGCATGACTTAGTTGTTTTAAATGTGACACATGATAGAGATGTCAAGTACAAGCAGCATGGAGAAGGGAGAGAGAAAATACTACTTAGGTCTTGGAACTCAAGAGCTGAGTAGTGATTAAATCAAATTAGCAAATGTTTTGGAACATGAATGCTAAAACTTTTCTTAGATTTCAAAATCCTTGTCTTGACTGCAGGAACAGCGCCTGAAATTCCTGAAGCAGCAAGATCAGCGACAGCAACAGCAAGCTGCTGAACAGGAAAAACTGAAGCGATTAAAGGAAATTGCTGAGAATCAAGAAGCCAAACTTAAGAAAGTGAGAGCACTGAAAGGTCATGTGGAGCAAAAAAGACTCAGCAATGGGAAATTAGGTGAGTTGCTGCTTGCGGGAGGTAGCCTGGGATTTTTAATGAAACACAGTTCTTGGAAGTCAAAAGTTTCTGGTGTTTTCAGTGATTCAGAGGAGTTTTTTACAGCATTCCAGGAAATGTTAATCTTAACATTTTCACATCTGGTATTTACCAAGAAAACTCATGACTGACCTAGAACAAAATATATTTTCTTACTGTATTTTAAAACATCCTGTAAGAGCACCCTGTATTTTGAGCCTAGCATGTCTGCTCTATAATTACAGCATAGGTTTTTCCTTACTTGAATACCTTTGTGCACCACAATAACTTTTTCCATCCTTGATGTCAATACACATTTAGAGTGTTATTTTCTTGGCCTATAACAAAGCTTAGCCTGGTACCCAAGTTGCCTTTTGTGCAAGAGGTAATTTGATGGCCAAATTGGCTGCATACTTCCTTTTTAATTATGTGAATCTGACCAGGGTCTTGCTTGCTACGGTGCTGGTTGGGTGCTTGGAGTTCAGCATGTTGATACAACATTGTTGTTAAGTTTGAAATAAATATTTATTCTTCTGCTTACCTTTTCATCTTCTCTGTTGTGCAGAACTTGTAATTTCTAGCTTGACTCAACTGAAAATACGAATATGTTGTTTTAGTAGGAAGCATTGTGGTTGACAGATGAAGCAAAAGTGTTTTTTTATGGGGAGAATCCCTTTTCTGTTTGGGTTCTGTTGCACAAAATAGACATCAGTTTAAAGATGTGGAAGGATGGTAGAATAATACAAGATCTTGGACCATGTGAATTTGTTGCCCTGCACCATCCCCAGCAGGTCTGATTTTGGTACTTGCTTAAATTCTTACTGATTCTTTAAACTTTGTTCTATAATAGAACAGTTTCAACAGTGGGAGCAGTTGATGACAGATGTTTGTAATAGACCTTAAAACACCCTCTGAGTCTTTGTTTAATATGACAGCTTGAGTGTTTTGTCACTGAGTTCTTATGACCTAAATTCAGAGTTCTAAGTATCATAAATATGCCTAGTGGTTGAGTGAGTGTCTTCCTGCCGAATTCAGCATTCAGTGAATTTAGGCTTCTCCAGATGAATTCAGTCTGGTATTGTGGTTTTGTTTGTTTCCGTACTTCAGAAAGTAATGAAAAAAAGTTCTTTCCCTCCCTGTCAGTGCTCTAAGTAGACCAAATTTCCATAATCATTCTAGTGAGCATGCATTTGCCAGAGCTCGGAGGAAGAGCTGGTGTGACAGGGCCCATGGGTTTGGCTGAGCAGCCCTGCTCTGGAGGCCGGCAGGGCGCTCTCTGTCTCCTTAAGTGCTGCCTTGGAAGCAGCCCACGCTGGGCTGTTTCTCAGGGCAGCTATTGTGCTCTGCCCTTCTTTGCAGTGGAGGAGATTGAACAGATGAACAGCCTGTTCCAGCAAAAGCAGCGCGAGCTGGTGCTGGCCGTGTCAAAAGTAGAGGAGCTCACCAGGCAACTGGAGATGCTGAAGAACGGCCGGATTGATGGTTACCATGACAACCAGTCAGCTGTAGCTGAGCTCGACCGCCTTTACAAGGAGCTGCAGGTAATGGGATG
The DNA here is from genome assembly GCA_013397815.1 of Aleadryas rufinucha. Lineage (NCBI taxonomy): Eukaryota > Metazoa > Chordata > Aves > Passeriformes > Aleadryas > Aleadryas rufinucha. The sequence continues at coordinate 1,139,362 of VZTH01016965.1, forward strand.
CCAGCCTGTGACCCTCAGCTCTTACGGGCTAAAAGTTGCTTGGGTTGTTTCTTACCTTGTTGCAGAGAAATCCCATTGCTCCTGCTCCTGCCAGGGCTATGTGACTGCCTGCATGCTGAGGATGGAGGGTTAGTTGTGCTGGGTTCAAGGTAAATAGAAGAAGGAGCACACACTGTCTATACCTTTCCTTTCTGCAAAATTTGGAGACTAACCAGCATTTTCTCTGGAGAGAAAACATTACTTGACTTTTTAGAAGGCTTTTCTCTTTCCAACAGTTTCCTGTCCCCAATCCCAAAAGTGAATTTGTTTTTATTTTTGTTATTTTCCTCTCCTCCCCCACTGCTTTGTGAATTTATTCAGTTGAGGAACAAACTGAACCAGGAGCAGAATGCCAAGCTGCAGCAACAGAGGGAGTGTTTGAACAAGCGCAACTTGGAGGTGGCAGTCATGGATAAGCGTGTTAATGAGCTGCGCGAGCGTCTGTGGAAGAAAAAGGCAGCTCTGCAGCAGAAAGAGAATGTACCAGTAAGTGTGGGGTATTTAATAACTGAAACATTAATTCTGTGTGTTGTCTGTACAGCCTGAAGTAAAAACTTGCTTGGGGGAAAGGCTGTTGAGATGCTAGACTTGTTGTCTTTATCCATATGTAGTGGAAGTCTTGTATTATTAAAGTCCTTTTCATGGTACATTAGTGTTAACCTACTTACTCTTTACAGACGAGAAGTCTTACGCTGTCGTGGATTTTTATTTTAGATTTTTTTTTTTGCTATTACTATCTCAGCTTTATAATTCTCAAAGCTTTTTCAAAAAAGCACTTTTGATACTGGAGTATCATTTGCTACTAGTTTTATCCTTTCTGACTTCTGTTTCAAACTGTGATGAATGGATACAGCAGAATAAAATTCTTTACATTTTCTTCTTTTTTTTCCCCCAAGATTTCTTCAGATGGGAATTTACCACAGCCAGTGGCTTCTGCTCCAAGTCGAGTGGCAGCTGTAGGTCCTTATATCCAGTCCTCTACTATGCCACGTATTGCTTCCAGACCTGAGCTTTTGGTGAAGCCAGCATTTTCAGATGGGACACAAGCTTTGCAGGTACCTGATGGGCCACTGAAAACACAAACACTGCCCAATATGAGAGCTGGGAACAGTTCACAAGGTAAAGCTCCTGCAGGTAATAGCTTACAATTAATATTTCTTATCCAGACATGTTCTGTTTTCTTACCTAACAGCTCTGTTCTGATGTTTTGGTTTTTTTAAAGCAAAGCTTTATTTGAGATGTCAGTCTTGCTACTTGCAATTTTTCCTACACTCTTGAATATATTTTATAAGCACTGAGGTTGTATGATTCAGTGTTAAAAATCAGATAAATCTATTAGTGAGCACTTTGAGTTGTTATATAGCGTGGAATGTAGGAGGATTTTTCTGTAAAGTAATTATTCTTTTTATTTATTTTGAAGTTCTCCTAAAAACTATACAACAATGTGCTTTGAGTTTCTAGAGGCAATTTTAGTGCATACCTGGTAGCGATCTGGTGCTTGGATTTAAAAACTGGCAAAGCCAAATTTTCTGATTGTGCATTTTGGAAATGACACATGTAAAAGATAAACCAACACATCAAGAAATTTTACGAAGGAGGCAGTTGCTTGTAGCACAGAAATAGCAGTAAAGTTATTGACTTGCTGATGAGTGAGGTTTGGCCTCTCCTACTTGGAGAGTTAATGGTGGTTTGTTGGCTTCTCTCTGTGGCTTTCTCCTATGAGAGACAGTTCAGTTCAGTAAGAGAAGTCTGGAGAAACTCTCAGAGTTGTGGATATCTCTTCTGTGCTGTCCTTTTCTGTGGGAGAGAAGAGAAACACTGAGCTTCCCAAAAGCAAGAAATGGAGACTGAGCTTGTAGAATAGTTCTGTTTATTTTCTCTCTCACTTCCTCCATCTCCAATTCTGGCAGATATTAAAGTAACCATTGCACAAAAGCAGTTCCAAATGTCTCTTGCTGTACTGGAGAATGGAGGATTGTTTCTTTTTATTTGGTTTGCTGATCCTAAAACTACTGGAGTGGAATTTAAGCTCTAGACCACACTAAATTTGAATTTTTTCTAGAGGAATGTGTGGTGGTTAGCTAGTTGAACTAAAATATCACTTCTTATTTTTTAGCATTTGGACAAAAGGACTGCTTTCCTACAGAGAGTTTTTGGTACTTTGTCAGAATGGAACTTTTCTCCTGCTTCTTATTATTACTGTTTGAATTTAACATTACTTAGGTTGTTTAGAATTTAGTAGAAGGAATTTGGTGCAATATTTAATAGCAGATTGCAAGCATTTTCTAGTGATTTTTGCAGATCTGGATGTCTACTCCAGTGAATGTAAAGGTCAGCTTTAATGCAGAACCTGTATGCACATTAAACACACAGATGATTTTTCTGCTGTTTTGGATATCACTTGCAATGTCTGTCTGTGCTTTGAAGCATCCTGTTTTTCTTTGCACAATATATCTTTTTTTATTCTTAATATTGTATCACTTTTAACTTAGCACAGATACACAAGGGAAGTTTCCTACTAACTGGAAAAAAGCCAATTTAGAGAGGTTTCTTTTTGAATGCTTTAAGTGCAGGTGTGTGCTACAGCAAAGTTTTGCTGCTGCTTTTAGTAGTTGTTCTTGAACTTTGTTTGCATTCTCCTTTTAAAACCAAACGAATGAAAATTTATAGTGATAGGTTTCATAGCGGTTAACCTCTGTGATACTTTTACATTGTCTAGACCTGACTCTTACAGAAAAAAACCCCTACTTGTAATAAGTTTAAATAAATAAAAACTACTATTTTAACATAATCTGTTCAATTTGTTCTCTCCTAGGTTCTGTGGTCCCCAATACAAAACCTTCCCCATCTGCCCCTGACTGGAGTAGTTCAAATGCAGACAATCATATTAGTCAAGGTTCAGCCTTGACTTCAGGAAAAGGAATTGTGACAAGTGAAGGACAAGGTATGTTCTTGGCTAATCTTAAAATATGGATATTCTAGTTGATGATATTTCTCTTCTAAATGCTTCAGTAAATAATTGAGAATTCATTTGAAAACACAAAAAAACCCCCAAAGAACATTGCCATTGCTTTGCTATGGTGTTGCAGGATTTTTAAGAAGAAAGAAGCCAAATGCACAACTCACTGCAGGTGGTGAAGTAAATCCTAGTTCCTTCTTACATGCCCCTGTTGAATTTCCATAATACAGCATTTGGCAGGCCCAGGGGCCCTTAGTGCAGGGGTGGGATGGATGCAAAAAGCATCCCCTGCATACACTGTGGTAAATATTGCACAGAGCAGGACTCTCACCCCTACAATTGTGCCATCCCTTTTGAAAGTCGTCTCCTCTTTCTTCAACAACAGCTGAAGGAGAAACTTTTTTACGAGACAAAGAGAAGAAGGTGCGTCCATTCTCCATGTTTGACTCCGTGGACCAGTCTGCTGGGCTGGGCACACTGAGGAAAAATCAGAGCAGCGAGGATCTCCTGCGGGAAGCACAGGTATGCAGGGAACCCGGGCTGCTGCTTTCTATCTGCCAGAGCTTACCCACAGCTGTTCTAATGTGGCTGGCAGAAAGCTCTCAAAAGTACTGAGGTCAGCTTTTAAAAGACTGCTTCTGAGGAAAAAAGTCTGTTAGACTTTTAAAGGCAGTTGGTAACTCAAAATCATTCTCTAGTGTCACTGTGGTGAGAATCTACACTTTGGCTTAACATATGAAAGTGGCTGTATTACTTGTACTGGTGTGTATGCATATATTTTTCCCCTCAAAGATACAAAGAGGCATTTGCATGTTGTTTGGTTTTTTAAAAAATCATCTACACACACTTGTTTCACTCTTTAATGCAACAGTGTCCTTCCCAAGTCTTGCTTGGGAAGCAAGAGTTCCCACCTAAATTTTGGCATGAGGGCACAGTTTGATCAGGTAGGGGAGAAGTGGCCTACAACTGCGGATGACAAGTGCTTTGTTGGAGAGCAGCCTCTTGCCAGCCAAGTCTTTGATATCTCTAGAGAAATTACTCTGCCCTGCCATTGCTCCTGTTTTAAACATAGCTGTTGCAGAAAGAATTAGAGAATAGGCTCAAAGTGTATACAAACAACAGTGGTGACAAAATGCTTCAAGCAGTTTCTTCTTGTTTACAATGATGTTGTAAACATTATTGGAGCAGTAGTACAAATAAGATATTGTGTCATTCTTTGAGGCTCTTTGGTCCTTCACAGCTGCACTCCTAAACCATGTTTGACCTTAATGAAATTTTGTCTTTCAGACAACCAATAAAAATGTAACCAAGGTGCCACCACCTGTCCCCACTAAACCAAAACAGATAAACTTGCCTTACTTCGGTCAAGCCAGTCATCTGCAACCTGCTGATACAAAGCTGGATGGAAACTTGCAGAAGCTGCCTTTGGCTATTGCAGCTATGGGGAACAAGCAAAAACCAGTGGCACAGCAGCCTTCCCATCCTTCTCAGCAGATACAGCAAAGAATTTCAGTACCTCCTGCAGGTTCTTCCTCTAGCCAGGATCAAATTCTTCCTTCCTCCAAACAGGAGAGTCCCCCAGCAGCAGCTGTGAGACCTTTTACTCCTCAGCCATCCAAAGAGACTTCACTGCCACCATTTCGAAAGCCTCAAACTGTGGCTGCAAGTTCCATTTACAGCATGTACACCCAACAGCAGACTCCTGGGAAGAACTTCCAGCAGGCAGTGCAGAGTGCTTTGACGAGGGCACAGACCAGAGGACCACACTTCCCAAGTGGTAAGTGGGTGGCTCTCTCCCCTCTCTTCCGTCTGATAAACCTCAGATAGATCCTCTTTCCACCTGGGCTGTGGGTATGAAGCTATTCCCTGGGGATTTAAGTGGATGAGGGCAGCTGTAAGAATCTTAGGTGGATCTTCCATGCTGTGTAAGAGTGTTAACAAGAAGTGCAGAATGTCTGTTTCGTGTTTGCAAGATAACTATATGGTATATCTGGTTACCAGATCAGTTCTGTTCAGTTTTTTCTATTCTGCTGCTTTGCCCTGCATAAAGAATACACAACCTGATCCACCTTTCTTCTTTGTTGTTGTTTTCTTGTTGATCAAATATTCAAACTTGTTTCCCCCCCACCCCTCTCTGAACTGCTCCACAGTGTATGGCAAGCCCCTAATGGCAGGAGCTGGGGTACAGAATCAGCTGCCACAGACAGAGAACATCTACTCCAACCTCCAGGGCAAGCCAGGCAGTCCAGAGCCTGAGATGGAAACAGCAGCCTCTGCTCATGAGAACCACGAACCAGAGCGGATACCCCGTCCCCTGAGCCCGACCAAACTGCTGCCTTTCCTGTCCAACCCCTACCGCAACCAGAGCGATGCCGACCTGGAAGCGCTGCGGAAAAAGCTGTCCAATGCCCCCAGACCACTGAAGAAACGCAGCTCTATTACTGAGCCAGAGGGGCCTAATGGCCCCAACATTCAGAAGCTATTGTATCAGAGGACTACTCTGGCTGCAATGGAGACTATCTCAGCTCCATCGCATCCCTCCAAACAGACGGCATCAGCTGCCAGTCCTGAAAGCCTGGTGGAAATCCCAAATCCTTATTTAAGCACAGAATCAGAAAAAGAAACAGCTGCTTCCATGCCAGAACCAGCTATTGCTGAGGAGACAGAAAGCACAGCTGCCGAGCGGAGTGAAGCTGCTCTTCCTCCCGCACCTTTGGACACTGTACCTGAGGCTGTATCAGACAGTGATGAACTCAAGCAGCCCAAACCAGAAGAACCAAACCTGGAAGCTCCACTGCCACTGGAGGTGTACATGGAAGAGTATCCTCCATACCCACCACCTCCCTATCCATCAGGGGAACCAGAGAGTTTGGGAGAGGACTCATTCAATATGAGGCCTCCTGAAGTTACTGGACAGTTTTCCTTGCCTCCTGTAAGTATTAGTTAGCTTAAAATTGGGGTGCCCTGTCAATAAATCATCTCCAATGCTGCCATGAACCTCATGCCTTGTGTTGCAGAGCTCAAACAGATGTGGGAGAACAGTCCCACAGTCTAAAAGTTTCTCTGTGGGTATCTGTTCTATTTGTGTGATGCTCTTATCTCCAGACTGCTTGACAGTAATGAAAAGTATCTCTTGTTCCTAGAATTAATGACATAATGAAAAGTTTCAAATGGAATACACAAATAGTAAAACTCTTCAGACCTGTAAAGAACATTCCTTATAGAAGTGGGCCTACACCCAGATTTTACTTCCTTTTTAAGAGAAATTAAAGCTGATTTTTTTTTTCCTTGAGATACAGATATAGATTTCACAAGCCTTTTCCACTATTGCTAATATGAGCTGGAAACTAATTTTCTTAATCTAGGATTGCATTTGTTTATCTGAAAGTGCCTTGCTTGAAAAATATGGAGGAACAGAGACTTCTTTAGTTTTTGCCTTAAAAATTCATTTGTAGACATCAGCTGTTTGTATTTCTTCTAGTGAATGTTTTCTGAATTTCTTTGGAACCTGATTCAGCATCAGTCTACTCTCAAGTTGCATCAAAATGGAGTCTCTTGGGGCTAGGAGCAGACAGCATTTTTACAGTTTTGTTTTGCAAATTTGTATCTGTGTGGTATGATATCTCACTGTTGTAGAACAAAAATGCTTAATGTTTTTGGTTTCTCAAACACTTTAGAAACCTATCACGAGTACAGTTTGTTGGAATCCAGAGTGCAGAGAATATTTCTCTGCCTGTTTTGAAGGGTTCTACCCCCCTGGACAACACTGTCTTTGGCCTTCATCCATGGAGAAAACTGCCAAGCCTCTGGGAAGAACTAGAATCTACACGGGTGTGAGCTAGGTGATAGAGTATTATGTAAGATTGTCACAGGGTGAAAAATCTAGAGTCTTTGGGTTTGTTGATATAGTAAATAGATAAAAAGCAAAAACTTCAAAATGGAGGATTGTTGTTGTTCTCCAGACCTCCTCCTTCTTCTTCTGTTACTCCATATTCTGATGTAGAAGTAGTTTAAGGTGATTGGACAAAGAATTCCGCAGTTCCTGTCTACGTGACTTATTGAACATTGAATGAAAAGTAACTTAAAATGAAAGATATTTTTTTCATTGGGTGATTTACCTTTAAAAGACTGTGTAAATCTTGATAATTTGGCTTTCTCTGGCATTCTCTGCTTTGTGCTGTGACTGGGTCACATTAGTGACTCTATTTCTCTGATAAGACTTAATAAACAACTATCTGAAAGCAGAGAACGCTGAAAGGTCCCATTCGTTTCTTGAACTTCTGGCAAAGACTCTGAAAATCTCCCCCAGCCAGGGAGGTATAACAAGGCACGGTAAAGTGTCACAGTTTTGATAACTCGATACATGAAAGGGGTTTTTTCCTCTATCACTTCAGTGCAGAGGAGTTAAAAGCTTTAAATGTGCTTTTTAACCTTGTAATTTGTGCATGGAGTAGGCATTTCATGTGTTCATGCTTTAAAGATTTTGTTCCTGCTCCCTTTTACAAGGAAACTTGAGTGGTAGGATTTCCTGAATTGTAAGAACTCATTTCTGCTTGCTTTTGTAATAATTCTGCAATGATGAGAAGAAACCAGCCCAACTTCTTGATTTCATATTTAAATCTGTGGGTTGTGCTGCCAGGCTCATTCTTGAAAAAGCCCCTACTTTTGATATTATGTACAAATCTACAGGCAGAAGAGTATTTCATGGGAATCTCTACTTATATATATTTTCTCCACATGCCTGCTCTTGCAGAATATGAGTCAATTCTGTTCATCTTTGCCTGGACATCTGTCAGAAATTTACATACCCTTGTGAATAGTCTTATTGCTGCTGCTCAGCCAGCTGGGCGAGCACTAAGCTAATGCGAGCATGTTCCGTAAAGGAAAGGGTACAAACTCAGCTCTTGAAATATTTGGTTTCCAGTATCCATGGGAGCATCTAAAGCAATTCTACACTTGGTTCTTTATTCTTTCCAAAACTGTTTTCCATCACTGTTTGCTCCTGCTAACCTCTGCTACACTTACAAAAATGTTAGGAACTTTATATCAGCACTTGAGGTTGGGTACTTTGTGGAGTGTGCTGCTTGGTTGGTGTAACTGCTGTGAGAGTTAATGCTAAAATCATCCAAACAACAAGAAAAAAATTGCATCTTTTCCTGATCTTCAGGGATTTGTTAGTTTCACTATTTTGTTGATGTTTGATCAAGCTAACTTCTGTACAGAGTTGAATAGTGACCTTGTCCAGAGGTAAAGGCAGAGAGCTTTCATAACATGCCTAACGTAATATATTCATAATGTGTTTGGGAATTGGTAAAAATGGTATAAATTTCATATTAAACACTGCTTTGATCATTTCTGCTTTCATTCTCAAATAAGCAGTTTTATATTATTGTTCTTCCAGGAAAAAAGTGCCTGTCACTTGTGTTACCTTTTCACAGGGGAAGAGGACAAACTTGCGTAAGACTGGCTCCGAGAGGATTGGGCATGGAATGAGAGTGAAATTCAATCCCCTGGCATTGCTTCTGGATTCATCTTTGGAAGGGGAGTTTGACCTTGTGCAGAGAATAATTTATGAGGTACAAATGCTAATTTGTAAGATGAGGAATTGCAATCCTGGTTGAAACTGGGAAGTTGTAGCTTTTCTGGACTAGTGCAGAACCTAGATCTGTTCTTGAGGAGATAAATCCTAACAGGTTCTAAGTGATCATACTTGGAGGTTGATTTTATGTGTGTTAAATCCACAGTGGATTTTTAGCATCAAGACTATAAATTTGCAGGGCAACTTTTTCTCATTTTTTATGTAGTGTTTCATTCCCTGTCTGGCATGTTATCTGATAATTTGATAAGCAAAATCCATGTGAACTTTGCTCCCAGTTAAGTAGACATATATAATAAATTTGTTAAAAATACTTTTAGTAAGTTATCAAGATCCTGTTTCTCTGAACTACGCTGTTAAAGGGATACTGCAAGCTTAAATACAAGTCTTGTTTAAAGATGGTGGTGGTTGTACTGTTCTGCCTATTGCTCGTGTCCTTCCTAGGAATATGTCACAAATCTGTATTTCAGAATAAGACAACTGATTTTTATATGAGAAGAGATATTTATTCCATAGAGTTTCATCAGAATGTGATTGGTTCCTTTCTGGCTGGCCAGGTGGAGGATCCTAGCATGCCCAATGATGAAGGAATCACTGCGCTGCACAATGCTGTGTGTGCTGGGCACACGGAAATCGTGAAGTTCCTGGTGCAGTTTGGGGTGAATGTGAACGCTGCAGACAGTGATGGATGGTAAGGGTTTCTCAAAGTGGTTCCTTATGGATGTTCTCCACAAGGGCCCTGGCTTGGGAGCTGCTGCAGGTCACTCAGAATGTCCCCTGCTTTGCTCCTGGGCAATGAGTTTTCTTTCCAAAGCAGAGCAACAGCAGTTCTCTGTGGGGCATCATGTGGGACTGTGCAGAGGGGAAAATAGGGAAATTATAGCAATATTCCCTGTATGAAAAAAACATTGTAGGGGTGGACACAGTTGTCAGGAAATTGCTCTGTTTCTCTGAGTTACTGAAGACAGGTTATAATGAGCATTTTGCTGAAATTTCCCAATGTTCTCTGTGAGATAACCTGTAACTTACCTGTGCTTTGGGCCTGCAAACTCTCTCCAGTTCTTTGTTCAATTATCAGACAGCTTTAAACCAAAACAAAGTAAAAACCACAACCTACAAACAAGGCTTGCAGCTTATAATGTGTTACAAATCTTTTTTATAAATAACTTAGGGAGATTATTTACAAAAGGCTGGTGCAGGGGATAATGATTTTACTGTTACTTCTGCCTATAACAGAAGTGCTTGAGGCCTAAGACTGAATAAAGATGCTTGTGGTCCCTCACCCTCAGGGGTTATCCCAATTACCTGCACTTTTCACAAAGTCAGATCTTGAAGTAATTATCTACATTGTAAAAGACATGATGTCAGAAAGATTTCTGAGTGGGTTTTTTAATATTGATTAATTTTTTAATTTTTAGTGTCTTAATGAATGTTCTTAAAATGTTAATAGATTACAGAAAGGTAGAATAACTGGAGCTCTATATGGAAACCTAGCTTTAGGGCTCAAGCAGCCCTTGCTGTAGCGCCTGTTATCTGTGGAAAGCAGTTGCTCTTGACATACTGGGTTAAGTGCTGTGCTGGGAAGCCCTCACGGGGCAGGGCTGATTGCCTGAGGTCCTGCACAGACGGACGCCGCTTGCTCCCAGGGCTCTGTGAGTACTCCGTGAGCAGTGGGAGCGAAGTGCCATCCTTTTGTCCTTCCCTTGCAGGACCCCTTTGCACTGTGCAGCATCCTGCAATAACGTGCAGGTGTGCAAGTTCCTGGTGGAGTCGGGGGCGGCTGTCTTTGCCATGACCTACAGTGACATGCAGACGGCTGCAGACAAGTGCGAGGAGATGGAGGAAGGCTACACACAGTGCTCCCAATTCTTGTATGGTGAGTGTTATCCCTGAGTCCTGGAGCATTCCAGGGGTTCCCTGCCACCTCTCAGTTCATTTGTGCATGAGGAGAGGGGTAAATTGCATGCTCAGGTTATGCGCCTGTGCCTCAGGTTCCTCTTGAAAGGAGAGAGGTTTTCGCCAGTTTCCTGTCACAGAAGGAGTTCCATCGAGATTAACTTCGTAATACTCACCCTGTGGAGGAGATCTGAGTAACAAAAGCTTTCCCTACATTAAAAGCTTTGAGTGAAGCATGTGCCTTGACAGATACTCCTGATGCCTATCCTTGGTCTTAAAATCAAGAACCAAACACAGTTAGAAGGGAAAAAAGGGGTTTTACCTCGGTATTTATTTTACGGATCCTTGGTGCACCCCATCCAGGTGGAACACGCTGGAATGCACATGGAAAAATGCACCCACAATAGTTCGGGTATAACATTATAGGCCTTAGCAATTAACATATCTATCAAAGATTCCCAATGAGAGGCTGAGTGAACCCCCCTCCCCAAGGAACTTTCCCCCCTGGACAGGCCTTAGTTTACAAAATGTATTCCAGAGAAGACCTTGGTGTCTGAGGCTTCTAAGATGTTTGGTCTCCTGGCTTAACAGAATGTTGGGTCTATGCTATGTTATCAAACCTGAGGAATTAGAAGTATGTGGGCTAAAAGCACTTAAGAATACATAAAAGCTATATAAAAGGGTATATAAAAAGGGGTATATAAAAGGCAAAAAAATTATCATGGCATCACACCAATTAGGTGAATCTTGCCACATAAGAACTTCTTTTACATAAAAACAAAAGTGGTATGGATATGTCAATAGGCAGTTCATAGCTGTTACCTGGTGTCTTTAAATGAGGAGTATTTCCTAATGTGCGCCTTAGAACCAAAAAAGGTATTGCCAGGTTCCTGCCTTGATGGATGTTAGTAAGCACTGAATTTGACTTTACCTTCCTGACTTTTTTCTTCACTTGCATTTAAAAAGAAATCCCATATTAAATTTAGATTTTATTCAAATAGTAAGGCTACAAAGATACTATCTTTTAGTGGAGAAAACAAGTTCCCCCTAGGGTCTGATGAATGTTAGTCAATGAGGTTTTACATTACTTTACTGTATGTTTTGTGTGTGATGAGGTTTTAAATTACTTTTCTCTGTTTTGTATGTAGCTCGTGTCCCTAGGCACCTACCAGCTGGTGTGTCATCTCTCTGCAAGAGGTTAGAGTAGCAGCAATGTAACACAGCAGAAAAAGCTGTAAAACTGCCTCGCTGCTTTTGTGGCACAGGCGAGATCCGAGTTTTTCTGAGCTGCTCAGCCAGCAGATTTCAAAACAGTCTGTCCAGCTGTCCTCACTAAGCTTGAAAACTGTGTCTCTTGGTGCCAAATATATCATTTTCACTAGAAAGGGAGGAAGCCTTTTTAACTGGCATCAAAATTTGTAGGCTAAACAAAATTCCATTTGATTTTGTGTCCAGACTCCAAGGGAGGTCATCAACACCAAATACACAAGGAAGATTGTAGGATTAGATAAAAATAATAATACTTGTCTAATATTTTAAACTGGTTTTAGCTCAGATATGAATTAGGAGATGGTATCTTTGTGTTGAACAGCTCTTGAGGGATTTCTTTTGGGAATTTGTCTCATTTTTAAATTCAGGTGAAGTGCCCATGAGATCCTGTGGAAAGGAGGTCCATGGTCTCAGTATAAACAGCATGAAGAAATACATTCTTTTTGTTGTGGGGTTTTTTAATGACCTGCCATCTGGTGATCTCACTTGATATTCTGTTTTTTGTTGAGTTTAGGATCTTGTGTTATGGGATACTTTTTGATAGGTCCTGAAAGGACTGTAAGGCTTTGGCCTATTGCCCATTTTTCCAGATTGAAACCACCGAAACTATCTCTTGATATATTGGCTGTTCTGCTATCAAAGTTCCATATTGTTCCATCAGGAATTCATCATATTGCTAAGACTGGTTCTGGTTGCCTGTAGTTACTGTAAGAAATTATTCCCTGCCTAAAACTGCTTCTGTAAAAGAGGTTTGGCAATGTGCATCTGTTTCCAGAACTGCCCTAAAACCTGGCCCTCTAAACTCATTATTAAGCTAATAAACCCTGGTGTAATTCATTGATTCACCTAATCTTTTTTGTTGCAAATGATGTCCAATATCAAGTAAGAGGTACAGATAGGTTTAAATAAAACCAACAATCCTTTAGCATTGATTTAATGACAAGTCTGATGCTGCTTAAGTATGGAATTTTTTGCTTTCTTGAATGTAATGCCTGTGCTGTCTCTGAGTGTGTTTGCCCCACTACCCTGGTGTGACTATTAACACCCCTTTAGGAGACCAGATGCATTGTGTGAATCTTCTTTGTCTGCTTTGATGCTCAGTGCTCAATCTTCCCTTCCACATGGGTGCAGAGCACAGCTCTGGCCAAACCTCTAATTATACCAAATGCAAAGCAAGGGAAGAGTTTCTGTGAGCAGAGCTTCTCATGCACTGGAAGTAATTTAATTTTATGTGCTGAGCTGGTGTGCTGAAGTAAAGAACCTGATTGGAGCAGGTGCTTCCTTTAGCAGATGTAGGTGGTAATCCTATACAATAGGCTGTGATAGGTACGTGATGAAAAGGGAAAGGAAGAGTTTTGTGATAGTGTGCAGTGTGCTCTTTGCTCCTGAAAATACCGAAACCAAGCAAAAAAAGCCCCATTAGGATTCAGTATTTTAAAATAATTACCTAAGAGAAAATCAGATGGTGTACAAACTAATACCTTTTCCAGTTTTCTGCTTAGAGGCTGAGGAATGTGTATAGAAAGAAGAGGATCATCTCTGGCTACAGCTGTAAAATGAGCAATTTCTAAATAAAACTGCAGGGTGTATGTGTGTACTCCAAAATATCTTAGTCCAGAAACAATTTAACAGAATTGTGTTTCTGAAGGCAGTGTTTAAAAAGAAAAAAAAAAAAAAAAACACAAAAAACCCAAAAACCCAAAAAAAAATAGTGTTAGAAATTAAGAACTGCTGATATAAGTGCTTGAGTTAACCAAAAAGCAGCTGCAGAGTAGCAGGCAAATCTTTCAGGTCTGAGATGCAACTTGCTTTAAAGTTCTGAAATAAAACGACCCAGATGGCAAATGACAGCACAAGCATCAAAATGACAATGGAGCAAGCAATACCTAAGCAGGTATTGCTTGCTCCCTGTGACAAAAAGAGGTAACCATTGGACTAAGAGTACAGAAAGTGTTTCTTGCTCATCACTTAGGTCTAGAAAGTGTGAACACAAAAATATAACCTTTTATCAATCATTGCTGCTTTCCCCATTTACCTTGTATTTTTTGAACATGTGTAAGGGAGGAATCTGTCTGCTGTAAATAACTTCACAAAGCCACTTCTTCTAGGGCCAACTCTGAGTAGGCAACAAGGTGCCAAGTAGGTAGGAATTGTTGTTTAGGTTTTTCTTTCCTGGATTGCCCACCAGTAAGAATAAAGGAGTCTTCCCTCCTGTTGTCCTTTTTATTTATTTGTTTTCTTTTCAATTTAGCTGCTCTGTGTTTTCAATGTTGCAGGAGTGCAGGAGAAGATGGGAATAATGAACAAAGGAGTGATTTATGGACTTTGGGATTATGAGGCTCAGAACGATGACGAACTGTCCATGAAGGAAGGAGACTGCATGACAGTCCTGCACCGGGAGGATGAGGAGGAGATCGAGTGGTGGTGGGCACGGCTGAATGACAAGGAAGGCTATGTGCCCCGAAACCTGCTAGGGGTGAGTCCTGGCTACTTCCAGAGCCAAAAAAAACCAAACACCCCAGGACATGGTTTACACAGCATTGTATTCTCATTGGATCTCTTGCATTGAGGTGCAGCTTTAATAGTCAAGAGGAAGGAGTTGACATTCTCCATCTTTATTTAGGGAGTTGAATACTTTGGCACAGGGGGTTAACATCCTCTGTTTATGGTACTTAACACAGATTAATGGGTGGACAAAAGAACAACATGTATCACCACCCTACTATACACAGCAGGCCCTAATACTAACCTTGTCTCACCATCTTTTAGAGAAAAACCCCTTTTATCCAAATATGATGTGTGAATAAGATTTTGTTGAGCATGTTCTCAGGCACATGGGGTGATTTTAGGGCTGTCCTGGGTAGGGCCGGGAGCTGGACTCAGTGACTCCTTGAGAGGTCCCTTCCAACTCAGGATATTTTATGATTGTTTGAGAACAAAACTGGTTTTCCCTGTTTCAAAAAAGTGATGTACTGGCACAAAGGGCCTTCAGAACTGAAACTTGCCTGAACAGTGTGTCATGAGTTCTTCCCTGGGTACACAGGACACTTTTTGATCCAAGGAGATAAGCACTGCAAAAATGTAGGTTATCTTTTTTCTAGTGCTGGAAAACAGATTACATTGCTCAGTAAAGGCAGATCTTTGTTTTCTCCTATGCTAAGTAACATTTAACCATATGTCCAAGGCCTTACATGAATGGCGCCTCCTTCTCTCATCATCTTTTGTACTGCCTCTTTTATTAATAACGACTATGTACAAATAAAATACTTTCAATTACATCCCTGTATTTCTCCTCATAACTGAGTTGCTAGAAAACTATGGCAGATGGACACATACATAAAAATTCCATTAAGCTTTTTTCTACAATTCTAGTTGCCCTAGTGCTGGAGATAAGAGGTTCTCCAAGATTAACCACTGAATTTTAGCTGATTGATGTATGATGCCTGAAAGAGACTGAACCTCCTTCCTCATGCAGATAATCCTTACGCAGATAATCCTTACTCTTAAACTGGTTGGATTTTGCAGAGTGACTCTATCTAATGCAAAATCAGTTTTCATTTCTGTATCATTTCCAGGTCAGGCCTACACACCATGTACTGTAAAATCCTCCCTAATATAGTACTCCTGCTTAGTTTTTTCCTCTCCAAAGTAACCATTTCTAAATTGAGAGCAGCCACCAGCCCTGCACAGTAAGGTCAAAATGGCAGCTGTTTGGTTTTTGCCTGCCCCAGGGTGAATTGTGCATGTGCTGCTTGTTCATAAGCCTGTGCTTTCAGCCCGAGCACAGGTGTGTAAGAACACAAGGAGCATCTGTGCTTCTAGAAAAAAAAAGCACAAGACAGCAGAGCTTAAACTGGGGATCACAATTTACCCTTGTAAGCACAACAGAATCCCAGCAGAATCTTTGGGGAAAACTACACTGTATTTATTAACTGTGACACTCCCATGTCTGTTCAGTTGTTCTAGTGCTGCCACTGAAATATCCTGTGGTGATTCTCCAAAGCAATTACAGGCCTCTTAATATAGCAGCTGAATTCTAGGCTGTGATGTTCATCAAAGAGGAAAATATTTGGTAGATTAATAGATTCTTAAGTCTTCATCATAGTTGCTTTATCCTTTTGCAGTCAGGTATACTGAATAAAAACAAGGATTAAATTGTCTGTATCAGTGCTCTACCCTTCTTAGTGACTCCCTAGCTCCCTAAGCTACTAAGATAATCCTGGCAAAGGGAGTCTTTTATGATACTGTAACTGACTGAGTTCACCTCTAAGAGTGGTGAAACCACAGCAGGCTGGGACAGACTTTGTGGTGAAGTTGTTGGCCTTGTCTTAGTCATTGAGAAAAGAAGAAAGCCAGAACCTGGGTAAAGGGAGAAGAGGGCATCTTTAGGGAGAGCAAACCCAAGCTGTGACGTAGACATGCATTGCCATTTAGAGCATGGAGGATTCCTCTTTCCTAACTGTATGAAGTGTATCCTATTTTTGTATGCCAGTGACTGTGCTTTTCAGAACAGTAGCTGTTCCCAGAGCATCCCAGGCATCTTGTCCCTCCTGTGTGCTGTCCCAGGCTGTGTCCTGTCAGTTGTCCCCTGCACCCCTGTGTGTGTTGCCGGGGTGTGTGAGCAGCACTTGGCCCAGGGGCCACAGGCTGTCAGGTCCCAATTTACTGCTGGGCAGGCAGTTAATGGAACTGGCCACCCACCCTCCACTCCCTAAAGCACAGCTCCCTCCACTTGCATGGTCCTCCTGCACACGTTTCCAGCTTGCCCAAAGCTATACAGTCATAAAAGCTGATAGGCACTGAGAGAAAGCAAACCAGGCTTTAATACCTCTCTGGTCCCATTTATAAAACAGGGAACAATCCCACAGTTCACTGAACACAGAAGTCTCTTGACTTACAAAGCCACGTGCTTTCCTGGCCCACCCATCTGGGCAGAGCTGAAAGTACTCAATTATGTGCTATTCAGTACCTTCCTTTTGTACTGACATGGTTGGTATTTTTTTAAGCTTGCCTAAAACTGCTAAATTCATATTTGTTAGTGCTCTGGGTGTTTTTTATAACCATGTTTTTGCTACTATGGATTACATTAGAATTGTAGCACCAAAGAGGTTTTTCTGTTCCTTTATTTTTTCTTTTTTAAAAAAGTAACCTTTTAAGTACTAAAAATTTAAACCTCATTTCTGTTTTACCCTCAGCTGTATCCGAGGATTAAACCTAGACAAAGAAGCTTGGCATGAAATAGTACAGAAGCCAGATTCTTGAAGTACTAATCATGGATAACTTACAGAAAAAAAGTCCATTTTGTGTTGGTTCCAGTATCATGAGACTTATTTCAATGACAATGTAATTTGAAAGCTATGAAGAATGTGCTTTTAAAACAAATGAAGGATTGATGCATTAGCAAATGGATGAGGGCATTGTACAAGATGTAATAATGCTTACAAGCAAATGAAATTCTGCTGCCTTTGGTCAAATCAAGCCATTATGTTCAAGTACCCATTGATAATCCCACTTGGATTTCTTCAAACATCGCAGAAGAGAATTTCACTTTTTTTCTGCATACAACAATCTTTTGAATTTGCCATTGAAGGAATCATCATGAAACAGACAACTTGGCTTTGTCCAAATTTATCCTGAGGCTTTTTCCAGATGGAAGAAATTAAAGTATGTGCACAGCACCCAATGGCTTATTGCTGGAAGCAGAATTTTTGTTAAAAGAAGCTATAAAAACTGAAGTGCATCTGAAGAGTGACAACCACATGACCAATCCATTACGCAATAACTTTAAAAAAAGCTGTAGCATCTTAGAAATTCTGTGTATTCAAAATATCATGTGCTGTAACAGAAATGTAGTTTTAGATTCCTCTTTTTACAAAGAGCCTCATGTATTTATTGTATTTTGTACTTTGAAGACTAAGTGTAGAAACTTTTTGTAGTCCTTGATAACTTAACTTGTTTTTACTCCACTTGTTTACTCCACCATTAAACTTTTGTCTCCTCTTAAGCTTTACCTCTGGCTATTTTAATGGTAATTTTTATTAGAAATGTTACCAGTAAGACACACTGCTGTTCTGTGTTACACTTAATTTTCAACTACTTTCTTTATTAAACTGTACCCCTCCTCCCCCTCCATTCAAGGTAGTTTTGCTGCATCTAAAATTAAGTTGAATCTGTTAGTTGCACATAACCTTTGTTAACCTTAAAAGCTAAGGGATGTATGTAAGAAAAAAAAAACTTGGTACGAGTGTTTTCCAAATAAAGCCTTTCTTATAGAGCTCTCCTTTCTATCTCTCTACTTGGCAATAATTTGATAATGAACAGTATTCAACAGAGGAGCAAATAATTCCTTAAGGGTATTTAGGAAGTGCCTCACCCTCCACGCTCATGTTTTCCTACTAGGTAAGTCTTGCTGCTTTCTACAAAAGTGCCCATAAGGAAGAAATTGTTTGTAAGGAGGACACAATTCCTCAGGTGGGGAAACTAAAGGCAGCAGCAATTGGCTCATGGTCACAGCCTCTGATTTCAACAGGCTCAGTGTGGGGTATATAGTATCAATTATCTATCTTAGAAACCTTTAGCTGTTCAAGCATTAATCTTTTAAAGTATCAGCCTATCTAACGTTTCATTAACTACCACACATCCACAATCAGCTCCAGAATGCTGTTTTTCCCCTTTAAAAGGCAACAACTTCTGCTCCTGAAAGCAAAAGCTCTGCATGTGCACTGTGATGATCTTTCTCTAAGGAAAAAAAAAAAATTGCTTATTCTCGCAGAAATAAGTCTGGAACACTTTATTTCTACTTTTTTGTTTTTTATTTTTATTGAAATACTTTCTTGTATTTCAAAGTAAGATACAGGAACTCAAGATTCCACCTGAAAGCATGAGCTTTTCTCCTGCTCCAGTGCTCACTTTGGTCAAACAATGTACTTGCTACTCAAATTCTTTAAAGAATATTTAATTAGAACTGCGCTGAGGTTTGATATGACACATATAAGGCAGCCCTGTTTCTGAGTACAGGTATTTAGATATGCAATACTACCTCTTTCCTAATTTCAGATATGCAGGATGTTGTTCAAAAAGCACTTTCTTAAACCAGTGTCAGGCTATAACGAGCTTTTCTCCCTGAAGTCCTGTCTTAAATACAAAGATATCAGCAAAGCAGTATTTTCAAAACTTGCACTGAGGATTCATACTGAACTAAAGCCTTTGTCCAGACTCTATATGATAGTAGGCACAGACTGCCAGACCCATAAAAATGAGGTTGCAGATTCTTCTGTTGAAGTAGAATGCTTTTCTTCTTGCAATTGCGTGCAAAATCTGCTATGTGTAAGTTAAGGCACATTCGTGTTAGGCTATTACTTGTATGGAGCTTGGTTATCTTCACCTGCTCATGCTCTTGCTGAGGTCTCACGCTGATGCCAGTGGCTCAAATAACAGTAAAGCACAGCCACTGTAACAAGAGAGAGAGGAAAACAAGGTTAAATTTAGTAAAAAGAGCTGTAGCAAGCATATTCCCATTTCTAGCACCAAGTCAGCCTGCTGTTACAGGAGTAATTTTAGGATCTCCCTTGAGTGATTTAAATTTATATCTCATTTAAAGCAGAGTTTTGAGATTCTTAGGTGCAGAAATAAGTTATGTTCAGGTAATAAGCAAGTCAAACACGTGTAGGAGGGTGCTTTTCTCCAAACTTAGTCCTTTCTAAGGGCACATGTGGGGCACAAAGAAGGTGACATGGGCAAGACCATGAGTGTTGCCTACACAACTGCCCCTACATTTTGCTCTGTTGACAGAAAAAACAGGGAAGAAGCCAAAATTACTGCCAGTAAAGGGATAAAGGGCTTCTAGTGCAAGTAACCTTGTCTCTCTGTTAGAGCATATGTTGTGATGTAGGTACATTTTCAAAAGGTAACCTTTCTTAAGGCTGCTTATAAATACCCAAGGTAGATAAAGCCAGCATATATGTGAATACTTATAACCAGCCATCTTCAGTCAGAATGGAGCAGGACAGACTCTGCATTCCCAAAAGATGAAAACAAAGGTTTTAGAGCTAAATGAACTTACGTTAACAAGGTTCAACTCTATTGTCCCCCTTTTCTCAGTATCCAGTTTTCTAAACATTTCTGTGGTGAAAGAGAGATGACAGACGGGTGAATATAAGAATTAATTTGAAAGTCTTCCCTTTCCTTGTGCTTCAGGCTCAATAAAGAATTTATTTAGTCCCAGAATCTAAAACTTGACAGTGGCCTACACCCCAAATCAGAAAAGGCCACTCTAAAGTCCTTGTGCAGGAGCAGCATTTTTGATTGTTGTCTAGTATTTTTTACTCAGCATAGAGTTGTTTGCAGGGAAGACTGGCTGTGGTTCAGAAGCCTGGCCTAAAACACTGATTACTAGATCTAGGAGAAGCATAGTGAACAGTTCTGCTGGACTTCGGGACAGTTCTGCCCGGACAGTTATCCTGTTGAAATCACAAGGCAGCAGAGCCTGTCTGGTTACTACGCAGGTACTCACTGAACAAGGTCTCAAGCCGAATCAAGCACCGCACGAAGTTATCAAAGTCAATGACGAGATCCTCATCAGCAAAACGAGCCACGATGACCTGATGTAACTGGCAGTTCAGTTTGAACCCTGAAAATGCAATGCCAAGGATTTAAAACACTATTTCCAAAGAGTAAACATTGGTACAAAATGAAATACCTCATCTTCTGTGGTGGCAGGAGGGGAAGGCTCCAGAGTGCCCACAATTCAGTAAGTTAATACGGGATTGTATGGCTCTGGGATAGCTCCTCACTGTCCTAACTCAGATTTGCCCTTCAGTGGTTGCAGCAGCAAATTGGCTCTTAACATTCCTAAGAACATCACCCCTTGGTCAAGCCAATTCCATTCCTTTGGTCACAGTATCCCAGTTACTGATTCATGCCATTTTATACTCAGAGGGACTCACTGGAAGACAACATTGTGCTGCTAAAAGACCAGACTGTTGCAGTTATTTGTGCTTCTCCAAAAGTTGGTCACTGAGGAAAATCATGTAGGGGTACAAGAATGGGCTGCAGGCAGCCTCGATTTTGATAAGTTACAGCTGTATCCCTGGGAAGACAGAAAACCAACTTGGAATGCGGGTGTGTGTTGATTTCTTTAACAAGCATGTGAGGGACATAAGCGACAGGTATAAAAGGTGGTGGTGTAGGATGGTAGGGGGCCAATGCCTGTGGATGCCTGCTGATGCCTGTGGATGCCTACCACTATCTTCTGTGTTGGTCTTTTGTTCGCCAACAAATGGTGCCCCGTGTGAGGATGAGGAAGACGAGGAGGAAGATGGTAAGGAGGATGAAGAAGATGAAGCTGATGA
Organism: Aleadryas rufinucha; assembly: GCA_013397815.1. Taxonomy (NCBI): domain Eukaryota; kingdom Metazoa; phylum Chordata; class Aves; order Passeriformes; genus Aleadryas; species Aleadryas rufinucha. The sequence goes on from VZTH01016965.1 coordinate 1,160,471, forward strand.
GGACCACCCGTGTGAGGACACAGGAACTATTATTCCTGTGTGAGGACATAGGAACTATTACCCTTGTGTGATGGCATAGGAAATATCACCCCCGTGTAAGGATATAGGAAATATTACCCCTGTGTGAAGACATAGGGAGAGCAGCAGGGATAGCCGCAAGGCAGCGGGAATTGCTGCCTGCAGCTGGTAGGGCTGTGAAGAGCAGCGGGATAGCCATGGGGCAGCGGGACTGCCCGCAGCCCATTCTTGTATCCCTACGTTGTCACTCCTCTGAGATGCTTTCAGTGTGCCTGAGTGGCAGGACAAGAGCCCAGGCTGAGCATCTGAATCAAACAGAGGCCTCCAGGTCTGGGTACACAGTATTTTTCAGCTTACCAGTGACATACAGCAGACTAGTGAGCATCTCTCAACCCTGCTTGAAACTGATGTAACTCTATAAAGAGACAGATTGATATAAATACCTGCTGTTTCCAGCGCCCTCCTCATCTCATATGAGTTCATGGTACCTGATCGATCCACATCAATTTCCCTGTAAATTTTCTGCAAAACACAAAACCCAAAGTGAAACCTTGACAATAATCCAGAGCGTGATTTGGCTTTTATCAGAAGTGAAACATTTTGAAAAGCAGCCTGCATGTTGCCTAAAGCACTTTCCAACATTGGTCTGAAGGACTTGGTATTTACATCCATTTTATTCTAAAACTGGCTGTAAAAACTAAGGGTTTTTTTCTAATGCAGCAGCCAGAGCAGATAAAGGCAAAACCTGGGGGGCTGAGGACACACAGTCCCTGCTCTGGGATTGTGCACGTTGTATGGCACAAATCAGTCTACAGCCACTTATACGTATGATCGTTCTCCCAAAGAGGTTGTGTCTTACCTGGTACTTCTGAATCTTTGTCCAGAGGGTGTGGAACTCCTTCAGTCCCAGTCTGCCACTCCCATCATTCTTCTCTGAGTTTAGGAAATTTCTTCAGAGGGAAAAAAAAGGGGTTTCCTCTCCCTATGCTGGGTTTACTTGCATGGGCAGTTGTGACTTAAAAAAAATTGCAAACAAAAAAGGGATTCAAGTCCTCTCTGAAGGACTCGTCCTCTCTCCAGGACTCATTCTGTTGAATACACAATTGGTGTCCAAGATTTCTTTCTAAATCATTAAGATCATTAATTTAAACTATGACCAGTTCACAAGCTCTTTCTGCACCCCACTGCAGGTCTCTGTCTTTTCACTATAAAACAGCCAGGGTGATGCCATTTTGTTCGGCATAGTGGGATCAACACCTGCAGTTACTGGAGCACGAGTTCCAGGTCTGGATTATAAACAGGAAAAGCCACAGCTAAGCCTGCAATTCAGCTCTTGAGCAAACAGCTAACAAAACAACCTGATCATGGCATTGCTCCCAAAACCTGCCAAGGAGTCCCTATGGACTCCTGTATTTTACACCAAATTATAGAAGAGTATCATCTTGTGTTGGTAATTTTCCCTTTTCCCAACTCTGCAATTCAACTCCCACTGCACAGAGAAGCTGAACACAACTATTCTTAGACCTGATCCTTCCTCCTACACTTTTGCCCGTATTCTTAGGAGTAAAAGCTCCTAAAATCGTGCGTCCTCTCTGCTTCCTGTACAGCATGTCAAAACAAAACACTGTATTTGCCTCCCTCATTTTCCATTTGTGAAGTCCCCATGGCTTTGTGATGCTCTTGCCAACTCCAGCCAGATAACAGAGAGGTGAAACAACCCTACAGCCAAGGCCATCCTCACCATGCTGAGAGACAGGTGCCTTTCCCACCACAAACATCACTCTGTTCCCAGCTAAACCAGAACACCCAACAGCTGGGAAGGCTTCCAAGCAGACTGTCTTGTTTGACAATGGATTTTCCCATTGCTTGGGATAACGCACATGTCACAGTGAACAATAATAGCAAGGGACTGGCTTTTTCAGGGGAATCAGGGTAAAACCAGCTTCACCACCTCAGGATGGATCCACAAGGGAGCAAAGGCAGCTCTCCTGCTTCAGCACAGGAAGGGGAATAGCATCTAAGAAGAGCTTTAAAGGATACATCTAACAGGTCAACCATTATTTTGCATGTCTCAATACTAAAGCCGTCAGATTTAATATCTTGGCCTGTAAAGAAAGAACAAAAGACGGGATTATCACTGCATGCTGTACCACAGCACCTTCCTAAATAGCTCATGAGCTCTCTAACCAATGTATCCACCCCAGCCTTTATTTGCTTCCAACAGTGGCTTCCTTTGAGCTGACAAAGAGGGTTTGGGTGCAAGTGAGCTGGGATGTATCCCCAGGCAAATAGCCTGGTTAGTCTGGTTTGCAGGTGTGCTACAGGAGCAAGAGAGAAAACTTTCCTGCCCTACTGTCTGCCTGCAAAGTGGGCTTCTGTGGACAACATGGACTTGCAGCTTATGGAGGTCAGCAGGAGGTGGCTTCATGCAAGGGCTGAACATGAAGTCAAGCCTGGTAGCCAGCAATACCCCATTGCTGATGACTGGCTGCTGCACACAGACACGCACCACAGTCCTGACCATCTGCATAAGATTGCACTTTGGAAATTAAAGAGACACTTATTTCTCCAAGCACTTGTTTCTTGAGCACTGTTCAATGGGAAGGAAAATAAAGCAGAGCCAAGCTAGGAATCTCTTCACAGAAAAAGAAGCCCAGAGTTTCAAAGTTTCTCCTTGTCCTTAGGGACACCTCAGACCATTGGCTGGGCTACTGTTTGAACCACTCCTGAGTGGTTCAATACTAAACCAGCAGCAATACCTCTCCTGATTATTATCAAGGATTATTAAAATCCATCCATCTTCCAGGCAGCCAATTCCCAGTGGCAGATGCTGGGATAAAAGGCACCCATCTGTACCCTGCCAAAGCACACATCCTGTGAAACACCTTCTGGGCTGGCACAGCCCCAGCGTTTCTGCAGCCCCCTGAAGCAGCAGAGAGAGCGCATGGCCATGGCCATATGTAGAACCAAGCAGCAGGTCTGGGGCAGAGCCCAGGCTCCGGCCCTGCCCAGGTCAGTGATGCCCTCTGTGCTCCCATGGTGACGCTGCAAACCTGCTGGTGGCCATCTGAAGCTGCTGCTGGAGGAAGGCACTTACGTCTAGCCAAGATTTTATTCAAGATGCTGCGCAGCTTGAAGGCAGAGATCTCTGCATCCTGTGGAAAAGAGGAAAACATTTTCCACCGTGAGCTGCAGACACCATCTGCAGCCTCTGATTCCTTTGGGCAAGTCAGCCAATTTCAAACATCCGTTTGAGTTCAGTTCCCTTGAATGGAAGCAAGTGGGAAGCTCTCCCCACCTCCCATTCCCAGGAGCACCACCAATTCCCAGAGATCAGCACACACAGCTGCAAGGTGTGCCCGAGGCAAGAGCAGTCTAGGGAGAAGGCACAGCCCAGCCATATGCTCTGCCCAAGGACAGAATTCAGGCCCTGCAGAGATAAAAGTCGGGCCCACAGCTCAAAAGGAGCAGAGATTGTTCACCAGGAACGCTCACAAATCCGCTGTGGAAGCAGATGGGTGACTGCACAGATTATGGGATGCACAATTGTGCTCACACATGAGAGCTGACTCAGCACAAGGACTAAACTCTGTCCTGGGCGAGGCATCTCTCTTACCCACTCACCCATTTAGATATTACCAGAAAAACACTCACATTTCCTGCTAGCTGCCCAAAAAGCTTTTTAAAGCTGGGTTCGATGTCATCTTCACTGATCTCAGTCTAAAAGACAGAAGCAGAGAATGTTAAAAGAAGGAAAGTTTCTGCCTGAGAAAAATTTAATGCATCTCCTTGTCCTTAGTAAAAAATTTAAATGGCAAGGTTGTAGGTACAAAGCGGTTTTTACTATGATTTTACTCAGTTTTATTTTCAGGGGCACCTCAGAATGCTGGCATTGCAAATGCTGGAAAAAAACTCCCACCACACATGGGGCAGCTGCATTAGTAGGCAAAGCATCCCCAGCTCTATCAAGACTAAACATATGGTGAGCCACTCGTTACTCCTGGAAACAGCATCACTTGCAGAAACACTCCTCCTGCTGAAAGCTGCACTCCTGGATTCCTGGAGAGCAAAGGGAATTTCCTGCAACTCCAGTTAACACTTCAAAATGTACCTGAGTGTACCTCTGCCTAGGAAGTCCAAACTCTGGATAAAGGACATCACTTGTTTCCATTCTATTCCTGATGGTATTTCCATTTGCTTGACATCCAGCTATGGATATTGAAAGATCTTTTCCCAAACTGGGACAACATTTCTTGATAATTCCTATAGAAAACATCACTCTGCCTAGGGAACAGGCACTCCAAACCCCGCTTACTTACAATAAAATTATCTCCATTTAAAACATTTAATTTGATATACCTCATCAAAATTGCCTTCAATTTCATCATCTATCACCCTAGAAAGAGAAAGAAATCGATATTAAAATCAAAACAAGTCACTTTTACGATGCTTTTCCTTCAAGCTTCAGTTAAAGAGAGATTCTTTAAAATATGGAAATAACAATGAGCATTCAAAAATTACTGGATTCAGACACTGCATATCACAGGGAAAGCAGAATTTTGACAGCTATGGCAACAAGAATTTGAAAACTCAACACAAATTGTGCAATGTCCTGCAGAGCCACAGACAAGATTTTGGGGCTCACGTAACTCTTTGGGGTCACTGCCTACTTAGCACAGGACCACGTTCTTGGGTGCAAATCAAACTTTGTTTAATCATGAAAGTTTTCTTTTTTTTTTTCTCTTTAAAACAGCAAAAAAGAGCCCTAAAGTAATTCTGATGTGCCTCATGCTGTCCTCCAGGTGCTGAGGGAGCACCAGACCTACAGATGGTGCCCAAACACTCCTAAGGGCCCATCAAAAGCTGAATGTGCCCTCACACAAGAGACATCCCGGGTTTCTCACTGCTGTAGGAACATGCAGCAGAATATTACAGGATTGGGGAAGGGTTTTGCTTGCTTTGAATCAGGGCAACTCAATACAAAAGACTCCACACCCCTTCCTGAGGCTTTAACCCAGCTGCTCTTCAAGATGCGACGTCCAAGTCTTTTAATTTTAATTAAATAGTAATAGGGATAACAAAACCAATTAAAATATCAACAACAACAAGAACAACAACAATAATAATAATAATAATATCTCCCATGTGCCCACACTGCTATTATATGGTCACCAAAAGCTACCTACATGGAGTTGGCATTTTTTTCAGAGAAGACTCGCAGGCAGAAGTCACCGTTCTTGTTGGGTTCGAAGGTGGAGGGCACAATGATGTATTCTCCTGCAGGGAGCTTGAACCGGTTCAGCACCTCCCGGAGGTTGATGAAGGTGTTGGATTTTTCCCGGGCTTTATTGGTCAGGAAGAAGTTTTTGCTCAAATGAATATTTTTCTGTCCAGAAAACTTACGAAAAGTAAAGAAAGGGAAAAAAAACCCCTGAAGTTTGCATGTGTTCATATTTACAAATTAAAAATATCACAGATGTGTCAATAAGCTACGTCTGGGGAAAAGAAAATAAAAGAAACAAGATGTCAGTTTGACAGAACTGAAAAAGAAGAGAAAGGGGGTGGGACTCCTGAGATGTGGCTGCAAATGTATTTTGCAGATCATTGCAATAAATCAGGTCATTTATTTTATTTTGCAGATGATGATGTGTGTCTGAAGACATTGGGCAGATTCTTCCACCAACTATTTATCTTTAAATTGAGATGGCACATGAGTCATTTCTCTCTGGTCCCCAGAGCTGGTGCCACCTGCAGCTCAGCTCTGCCTCTGAGGTCAGGCTGCCTTAGAGCAGAGTCTCCTCTTTGAGGGCTCGAAGAATAAAACAGAACAAAATAATAAAATCAAATCAAATTTGGGGTGTAACATCTAGTGAAAGGCGTCCCTGCCCATAGCAGGGGTTAGAACTGGATGATGTTTAAGGTCCCTTCCAACTCAAACCATTCTATGGTTCTGTGATCTTCCAGAATGGACTCTTTTTGCAGGGTCTTGCAGGTGGGCTGTTTCACCTCCAGAAGCCAAATTCAGGAATGTGCATCTTTCAGAAACCTCCTCCTTCCTGTCCTCCCAGATTTTTAAGAATGAAGAAAGAATTTTTAAAACCTGTTAGACCTGCTGCATAGTGGGAGATAATATTCCACGTTTTGGGGGAAAGAAGAGTCATGGGACTGTAGCTAGAATAATTTTTCTTATGGAAATGAGATATTTGGACCACCAGGGTGAGTGACAGAGTACTGCTAAGGCATTAAAAAGGTACCTAAGAAATTTAATTAACCAGTAGCACCATTTCTTTTACTGATGAAACCATACTTTACATAAAAGCCACTGGTTTGGGCACAGCCTCAGGAGCCTTGGGATGCCCCAGCTGCTTCACACGGACCCTCACAGGAACCAAACCCAGTAATGGGGTTACCCAGGGGTTTTGCTCAGCTTCAGTCCTTCCTCTGAGGAGTAACAGCTCAGAGGCATCGCTGCACTGCCACCCCTCTGTGACCCCCAGGGTGTGCTGTTAGCTGCCTGCAGGCAGAAACAGAGAGAAACCAATAGAGGTGGTGCTTAGGGAAATGAATATAAACACCTCCTTGGAATATTATTCATGAGTCAAACATGAACTCTGTGCAAACCTGGGGAAAGCAGCTGTGCTCTGGGGGAGCAAGTGTGGGGCTGGGCTGGGAGAAGAGACACGGAAGAGCTGCTTTGGGGAGTTTCTACAGCACTGAATACTCTTATCCCAATCCAGGACACTCTGGAAATGCAACGTGGGCTCAAGGCCCCTTCCAGAATAAATGGCCTTTAACTTCAGACTCTGTGCAGTCCTGTTGTCCTGAAGTGAAGCAGGATCCTCTGAACATCATCTTCCCACCAGCCACTGAGCCCCAACTCTGTACCTCATGACCACCAACTCATGCCACATACCTCTGGGGGCACCTGCAAAGAGAAAAGGAGAGAGTTATTTGCTTGTTGAAGGGCATTTCCAGGGCTACTTCTTTTCACCAATAGTTAGCAAGGACATCCACATTCTTAAAAAAAAAACATCAAAAGAAGAAAAGACTTGGCTTCAGGGGAAGGTGAGTGTTAAGCCCACATCACCCAAGGCTGAGTGCTGGCTCAGCTCCCAGCTCCATCCCAGAGGCAGGTGAGGCTTACCTGGGGCAGTGTGGGCACAGCCTGGCACAGCCACAGCCACAGCCAGACTGGTTGTGGCTTCCTGTTGAATATCCTCCCTGCAGCCCACCATGATTTTTATTGTAGGCTCAATTTCTCTACTATTTCTTCCCACCTCCCCTTTCACACTCCTCCCCTCTGACCTCTCCACCATCAGGAGAGGAGACGGGCTGAGCAAGACAATAACGCAGCTTTTTGTTTCTTTACAGCTTCCTTGCTGCAGCTGCCATCCGACTCAACCTGTCTGAGTTTTGATGGGAAGCCCAGCATGAGAAGAGCACCACCCCATTTATAGGGGGAATGATTTTCCCTTTTCCTCCCACATCCCTGTACAGCCTTGCTTGCCTCATAAATGGCAAAGCCGATGGTGTGCATGTCCTCCCCCATCTTCCTCTGCTTCCGACGGTGCTTCTGGATCAGCCCGATGAGGAAAGTGCAGCCCCCCTCGGGATCGTCGGGGTCCTCGTCTTCTTCCTCCAGCTTGATTAAATACTGCGGATTCATCCAGAAAGTGTCTGGGAAGTGGATTTAAGCAAACTGCTCAGAGGCTTCTTTGACAGCAACTGTGACGATACATGAACATGTCAGCTAGGACAGATGTGGCTCTGACTGCCAAAATCAGCTGTGAGAAGGGAAAACCAACACATTGTCCTGCCCACTCCCACCCCAGACTTTACAACCACAACTGACCCTCATCAGGGAGCCACATTTCCCAGACACCTGCACTTTTAGGAGATTAGTCCTAGATATCCCATAAGCCAACCCAAACCATCTCCCAGACGCTCCCAGAGAAAGTATAAGTGGACAAGTAAAAGGTTTCTCCACTTTTTCTTACTTGGGTAGTTCCTGCAGCCCCCTGCAGTGGCTCCTCGCCTCCAGTTCCCATCCAGCTTGAGCAGGCTCCACTTCTTGTACCTGTCACTCGCCAGGGTGTCTGGAGTCAGGTTGCAGATCTCCAGGCGGGAGTAATGCCTCAGGAAGTCGTTGAATGCCATCCTGTGGGAGGCAATGCCACTGGCAATGCCTCCTCAGGAGGGACAGGTTTTCCATACCACCACCTTGTCCATCCTCCCTCCCTGTCGCTGGGATTTAACACTAAGATTTGGGGTGAGTTTGCACACTCATCTTGGAGAGCAAAGTGGGAAAGGTTACTCTGTAAGAAAAAAGCAGAGCAGATGACATTCCCTTCTGCTGGAATGGGAACCTGGTGACACTTACCAAAATTCCCCATCTTCGTGTCTCCTGGTCAGTCGCTCCCGCACCTCAGGGTCAACACCACTCCAGTTTAGGCAGCTGGAAGAGATCCCCATATCAACTACAGCATATGGGAAAGGTGAAACCCTAATGCAGCTGTTCTGGCACAAGATCTAACTTTTAGCAGCTCCAGAATTCTCAAACCACTGCAGAATTAAAAACAGATGAACCTGGCATATAAGATACCTCACTTCTCAAATATCCAAGGTAAGGATGAGAAGCAGAGCGTTATTATCAGAAAGTGCTAATGCCTGGACTGAGACACAACTCTGTATTAAGAAAAAGAAGAGTCAGGATAAAAAATGCCCAGCCATAGAAGTGGGTAAACTCCAGCTTTTATGGCTAGCAACAGAAATGGATTTTTAAAGCCCTTTTAGAAAGTGAGTTTTCAGAAGCTCACCACTGAATCCAGGCTGTTAAATATGCAGAAACTACAGGGAGCTTTTTAGGATTCACCAGCCAAATCACTGCATCTTATACAAAGGCTGGGATTTCCATGGAAAGCACCACATACTGTGATGGCAATGAGGGAGATGACGGTGATGGGATGCTGCTTTCTCTGAAACAGTTCCATGGGAACATCACATCCAGACAGGATTTACAGAGGAATTTCAGGCAGGGAACAGACAGACAAGTGCAGAAACACAACTGCAACCCTGCAGTAAAAGCCTGCTGGCAACATGCAAGCCATTGACTCACTTGTCATTCCATTTCCCAGTCCACTCCACTTCCCCCCAGGGATTTCGGATTCTGATCAGCTTCTGCACTGTTCCTCGGAAGTTCACCTGATGGGATCAGAAGTGTAGGGAGAGGTACCCAGGGACCCAGCACTGTGCTCCCTCCCACAACTTCTACAGTAATTGAAAATGTGACAGAGCAAGTATCTCGGTGCTAGGCATGACAACGTGCACACATCTGGTCCAAAAGACAGAAGTCCAACTGATTCTGAGTGATATTCACACAGTCAGGCTTGTCCAGAGAAGTTTCACAGCATGCACAAACCAAAGCTCATGAAAACCAAAATGTCTGATTTGTGCTGCTAAAAAACCACCTCTGATAGGATTACAAGCAAAGGGCATGTAAACCTGCTACACAACAGCCAAAAGGCAGGTACAGAAGTATTTATTGAAGTCATCACTAAGGTATAAACTCCCTCTTCACGTTCAAATGCCTTTTTACCCCCCTGCATATATATAAGATGAGCCTGTTACAACAGACAGGACACTCAGACTGGCCACAACCCCTCTGACCACACCAATGCTCCGCAGTGTAGCAGCCTCAGATCCCCCTCTTGTCATTTGCTGGTCCCTGCACACACATACAGGCCAACATAAGCACAGGCCAAGCTGAGAGCTTCAGTGGGAGCACCCACTGTTTCTGGGGAACACACAGCACTCACTTGAGGCAGGAGCTGGTGCACCTCTGCAGCTCTCTACACCTCATCCTGAAATTTCAAAAATTATTTCAGAAACAATTATCGGTGAACTAACCAAAAATCCACTGCACACATGGAAGGATGCCATGATCTGCTTCCTTTGTTTCATCTTGCCTTCACCAGTCACCCCTTCTTGGGCAGGCCCCCTGTGTTTGAACACCATGCCCTGATGAAAGGTGCTGTTCAGCAGGCACTTCAGGGACAATAATATATTCAGGGACAATGTTTTTCTTGCTTGGGACACATCTTGCTGGGCATTTAAGGTAAAGTGTGGGCTGCTGAACAGAACTGCAATGAAGGGCTTGGTCACCAGCAGAGGGTAGAGTGCCCTCTGCACAGAGCTGCCCACCACCCTGCTCAGTGGGAAATAGCCATGCTTGTGGAATAATAGAGGTTTTTTTGGTCAAACACCCAAGAAGGCAAATCTGTGTTTATCCAGAACATACCAACCAATTACACATTCCTTCAGAAAGAAGAGACTCAAAACCCAATCCAGCAAAACGAGCAACACTCAAGAACTGGCAGTGCTGAAGATGGGTTTGTGGTTGCCACACACAAGACCTGCTGCACCTTGGGGTGGCACACGTACCTCCTCTGCGCCGGTGACCGAGTACGCATGTCCCTTCACCAGCTTCTGGGAGGTGACTGCCTCCGTCTCTGCTGCACTGGTGATCTGGAGGAGAAAAGGACATCAGTGACTGCAGCTTCCCACGGGCAGGGGATCCGACGGAACAAAGCTTCTCCCTCCAAAAGAGCTTTCATCTTGCTGGAAGGGTGCAGGAGTGGTTTAGCAGCTGCACAAAAGCAACAAGTGTGACAGAGCAGGGAGAGGGGATGGCAGTACATGTGGTGGTGCTGGAGCCCCAGGGACCATGTTTGTGGCATGGGGTGCATTACCAGAGGCCCGGCACTGCAGCAAAGCTCCCTCCTAGTTCCAAAACACTTGGTGTGGTGCAGCCACTCTTCTGCGTCTCCAAAGGGGATTCACACAATAAACCCCATATTCTCAAGGGAGCAGGAGAAAAACAGGGAGTGACTGGCCTGAGGCTACACTGGGATCACATCCAGGTCCAGCAAGCTCCCAGTGCTTTGCTTTGAGGTCAAAACACCCCCTTCAGCTGCACAGCAGGGTGGGAGGTTCCCCTCCCTCTCCCCAGCCCTGCCACCCCAGGACCTGCCCTGCATGGCAGCAAGGGAACAGGCTGGACTTTGGATGCCATTGGTACCTGAAGGCACATCCCCCTCTCATTTTCTCACAGCCACTGCTTGGGCAGCCTGGCCTTTAAACACTGCAGAGAAAAGTCACTTCTTGCCAGACAGTGAATGCTTAACCACCTATGAAACATATGGCTGTCATTGTCTTCCCACCACTTTAGAAGTGTGTGCTCTCTAAACAAGCATATTTGAAGCTGAAACAGAGAGGATGGGATCGAGCAGGCAGGATTCCTGCTGTCAATTCACAGCCTATTACTGCCTCACAGCACACCCTCCATGTAATGCTTAATCTCTGTGTCCATATTTCTCTTAGAGAAGGAAAGATTTTACAAGGTTTTTTTTCAAAAAAGCAACTCAGCAACAGTTAATTTACACTCCAGAAAGTGCCAGCACTTATCAACAACATAATGTATTTACTCTTCCCCCCACCCACCCAGGGATTTGTATCAGTCTGGGGCAAAAATCCAGATGTCAGATTCTTATCTAAATGAAAACGAGTAAAACAGGCCTCGAAAACACCATGAAGTCAAACTGACATTAACCAAGCACTTTTCCTGCTGTAAAGCTTCCCCCTACTGAGACTCCGATTTAACTTGAAAAATGGGAGGAAACATTTACATTTATATTATGAATGGAGTTTTTGTAAACAATTTACCTTTCCTTTAGACATAACTAAGATGCAATCTCATTTGGGAGGAGGGTGATTACCACAATAACAATACTTAGACTCATTTTCAGTAAGGTTAAAAGCAATGCTGAATCCTTGAAGGCACGGCCAAAGCTCCTCTTTTCTTTCCCATGCAGGTCCAGCTTCTGACAAACCTTTCCCATAAAACCTTTTAGAGGTCTGGCAACAGTCCGAGCCTCTCTGCTTCAAGAACAGAGCCCAGGTTTTTTGGGAACATTTTAGGTACAACTTGTGTGACAAAAAGGCTGCAGCAAGGATGGATGTTGTCACCTCTGAGCACCTGACTACAGGAGCCAGTAGCTGCAGCTCTCTGTCCAAACCCACTCAGCCTGTGCCATCCTGCTGACAAGCTAAGGCTTTCTTAGGAACACAGATGTCCATCAGGACCCCTAACAAGTTCCCTGTGTGATTCATTACCATGAACCTACAAAGCAGCCAAAGGTCTCAAAGAAGAAGCACAAGGGAGGGAGCTTTTTACGCAAACTAATGAAGTTTAGTTTCAACCTAACCCCCATGAAGAGCTCTACTGGGTCACATTTGTGGGTCAAATTCTCCAGGCACAAGGCAGAGCAGAGAACCATAGGCAGAGGGGACTGGCATCCCGTGTGCAGCTCCTGCAGGGGCAGCACAGATCCACCCCCAGCCTGTGTGCCCAGCAAGAGCCCAGAAATAAACCTGCTAACTCACATCAATGGAGCAGCCAAGGAGAGAGCCCTTCTGCAGTGCCTTCTGAATGATTTTGAAGAGGTTAGGGGGTGGCTTCTGCAGCTCATACCATTCTGCAATGCCACCAGTGAAGTCCTCAAAGCCTTCGGTGGTGTTGCCACCAGAGAGGGACTCATAGGATCCGTTCAGCCTGCATAAAATGGGGGACAGACACAACCATCAGGCTCCCTGTCCTCTTCTCACACACACACAACCATCAGGCTTCCCTGCTCTCTTCTTCTCACACATACACAACCATCAGGCTTCCCTGCTCTCTTCTTCTCACACACACACACAACCATCAGGCTCCCTGCTCTCCTCTTCCTTTCAGGAGAGGCACTCAGTGTGCCAGCTGTCACAGCATTTCTGCTTTCAGGAGCATTACAGCAGCTACAAACGTGCTCCTCCATTCAGCTTTGCTTCTTAGACCTCTGTACTTGGAAAGCCCAGCATAAAATATTACACAATCATGTATACAGCTTGCAGGTTCAGTCATATCAGTGACAGGAATCATGAACACTATCAGAAGAAAAAATAATATAAGGAAAAAAATTAAGACCAAACAACTTGCCTCTCTAGTTCCACAGTCTTTAAATCCCTTTAACAATTATGGGTCTGATTTTCAGTGGATCTATATTTCTTGAGTCAATTGAAATAGAGGATAGAATTGCTCTCTGGCCAACCCAAAAATGGAGATTCAGATATGAGCATTGAACACAGACCTTTGCACACTGAAGCACTGCAGCTGCTAAGAGCACACGAAATGGAGTTTCCCAAGCCCTGGCGACAGGAGGCTGCTCCAGGAACAGCCTTGCCACGAGATGCAAGAGCTACCTTTCTTGGCTAGCAACAAAGCCAATGTATTTTGGCTCCTCGTCTTAGGCATCTGTCAACAAAGCTGTACCAAAGGAGCCATTGTGGGATACCCCAGAAGCTGCAAAGGCTAATAAGCAGACTGACACTTTAAATGCACAGTATCCATACAGTTAGGGATGCTATGGCGAAGCAGGGACGTGAGTGGGGTGGAAGCCTGGCCCAGACTCACTTGGCATAGGCCTTCTCCAGCAGCGCGCTCCAGAACTCGTTGCCTTCCTCCGAGTGCACGAAGAGCAGCTCCCCGTTCTTGGTGGGCAGCCTGTCGTCCACCACCACATCCACCCACTCCCCGTACTGCCAGAACTGAGGGAAAGAGAGCACAGACATCCATCACCACCCCGTGCTGTGCATTCCTATCACCAGGATGTTTCTCTTTGAACATCAGCTTCCCAGGGGAAAAGCAATCCCTCCCAGCCAGCTTCACCCACCTGGTTCAGGGATGCACGTACTCAGCTGGCTCTGCTCAGGGAGGAAGGACCACAAAGGCAGCCCCTGCTCCCAGCTCTTTGGTCAATGGCCTTGTTCTTTCCACCAGCCTTCTTAGATGTCTCCCTTTTTCTGTCTGGCTCTTTGACAACCCACAAAGCCATGCCAGGAAACATTACACATGGATACATAGCCAGCCACACTGGCTCCTGCCCAACAGCACTGAGGGGAGAAGGCTGTTTTCCACACACCTGGAAGTGGAAAATTCCTGCATATTTATCCTGGAAGCTCTGGTCTTTGGAAACAACACGGGCCAGAATTTCTTCATTCAGGGTGAGAGAAGCAATGGCAGCCAAGAGCCAACAGTCCCCTGTAAAAAGAATAGAAAAACAAAACCCAAACCAGACAGCAGTCATTATTCAAACTTTAGTTTTTGCACTGCATCAGGATTGTGCATTACAACCAACAATCCCCTTGGCTGGGATAGGATGATCCCTCCCATCACTTTATCTCTGAGACAGATCAAATATATGAACACAAATACCCTCCACATGCAGGCAAGTGTTTCCTCAATACTAAAGTCATAAAAAAAAAGACAAAGCAGGCTTTTTCTGACTTACCACCACAGTTATCACCCATTCTGGCACTGTTTGAAGAAAACTTAATATTCAATTGAGTGCCTAGATGTTAGGAAGCAGCATAGGGAAAAGGCAAAGAGCCTGTGGGCACGCACAGGTATTTTAGGGGTGCAATTTCTCCTCAAAGGGACAGTGTTTTCTCAGGCATAGGCTGCATTCCTTCCCTTCTCCGTGTTTATTAAACATGTTGCCTTGCTATCCAGAGACCTATCCTGTGGGCAAGCTCCCTTTAAGGTCTCTTGCCAGCCTCCCTCCAAACAGGAGTTCCTTTCACTTTGCACATCCCTGGAGGCTGTTGCTCAAGGACCCTCTGTTTAGTCCCATGTCTTGTCTCCAGCACAGCCACCAGAGAGCCAGGAAAGGCCTGAAGGCAGGCACTGTTTCCCAGTCCCACACACCTCTTCATCCTGCCTGGGATGGAGCCAACACACACCAGGCCTGCACACCATAGCCCCAGGGCACACGTTGTCTAGACAGTGTTTTTCCACACCATCTCCTGCCACGCAGAGGGAGGAAGAGACCTCAGCTCCATAAACATTACACCTCTATGGTCTGTTATTATTTTCAGAGCCCAGTTTTACTTGACCAGAGCAGTTTTCTTTCTGCTCAGCCATGGGCCTCCTGCAGCCCATTAGCGAGGTGGGCAGAGATTTACAGACCCAGACAATCCCCTGACTGCCACAGCCTAACACAAAACTCCTTGTTGCCATTCCCAGACCCGCTGCTCCCTTGCTTTGTGAGCAGAGGGCAGTTGGTATTACACATGAGACCCCACAAGAGTCCTGCAGAATTGCAGGTTCAATGCGTGAACCTGCCACAGCTGCCAGCAAGCTAGAGGCCAGCAAACCAGCAGTCCCTACACAGCCACCTCTCTCCCATGGGAAAAGGCTCAAAAGCTTATGGGTGAGAAGCTGGGATCCAAGTGGGAGAAAGTCTCAGGGTGAGTTAACTCTAAAGCAGCCCTCGAGGTCCACCCTCAGGCCCAAATCCATCACTGCTCAGACAGCACCAGCAGGAACATGGGCAACCTGCAGCTCCCTCCAGGCTGCCCTAGCTTTGCACAGCTGACCCCCAGCAGCAGCTCCGTGAAATACATCTGCCCCACACATCTTTTCACATCTCAGGAAAGGTGGAGGAGGCGAAATTGCACAATAATTTCAAAAGCCAAGGTGCTTTTACTGCTGCACAATCTGGAGGGGAAGAACTGAACACAAAACTTTCCCTTCAGCCCTGCCTCTGGCTGCTTGTACTGCAAGGGAAAAATCAGCTTCTCAGAGAAGTTTTTAAGCAGGAAAGTCACCTTGCTACTCTCCCGTGAGAGACATGAAGCAGTGATGAAATTCCCCTCCCTACTCTGACAGCACATCCATCTCACTCTGCAAAGTGGTGACTCCTGTCACAGCCTCCTTCAAGGAGCTGAGCCCCTCTTCCCCGGGAGCTACATCCAGAGGTGCCACCATGCACTGCAAAGGTGCTTGCTGGGAAAGGGAGGGCCAGGAGGAAAGAGTCTGGCTCAGAGGGCAGCTGCTGCACCATTCTTCCCAAGAAATGTTAGCATTTCTATTCCATAGCCAGGGCAGGGGCTGGGCAGGCAGAGAGCAGAGCAGGAAGGACAAATGAACAACTCAACACAGCCACAGCAGCTCAGGAAGCCTTGGTCAAGAAGCTAATCAGGCCTCCAGATTATGAGCACATACTTCAATGCTGTAGCACATCTCTAAGTCACGTTTCCCCTGGAGGTAAGAAGCATGGAAATTCAATGAGAAACTCCCCGCCAGAGGACCTCCACACCCACAAGCAGAATTTAGAAAGAATTTCCTTTACTTTCTAGCTGTCCCATCAAGGCAGACTGAAATTGCAGCCAGTTGTAAAATCTCTCAGTTGAACTTTACACTGGTTTCTAACAAGAATTTGGAGTCAAACACAAATCTTAACTCTGACAACTCTGGGCAGGGTCTTGAGGTTTAAAGGCAGCTGCAGAGTATACAGAAGACATCCTTTGATTTCCACACTTAAAAGTGCTCAACAGCCAGGATATCATCTCTACCTTTGTGAACAGACATCACTAAAAGTACACCTGATAATTCACACCCTGGGTGAGAACAGATCTTGTGATTACACCTGGAGTTTTGGCCTGCACTAAGCAAGCCTGAGCAGGGTCTTCACCAGACAGTCTGAACTTCCAGAACCAGTACTTTTGTAAGGTTCTTGACAGTGATTTTCCTTTGATAGGGAAGGAAAGTCCAAGGGAAGGCTGACAGACAGGTTGCTTAAAATCTGAAAGGAGTGCTACCAAGGCTACATTAATCATAAATAATTTTTGTAAATGAACAGTAGGTAGAACGAGGTTATCAGAAAAGGAAATATTATCAGGCTGTGAGTTGATCTATAACACGTATTAACAAGAAGTGCTATTTTTTGTCCTGTCATGCTTACTTTTTGCTGTTTTCAATGTTTTACTTCTTATTTCCATGTGGGGATATAAGAATGGGCTGCAGGCAGCCTCGACTTTGATAAGTTACAGCTGTAGCCCTGGGAATAAAGGAAACCAACTTGGGATGCAGGTGTGTGTTGATTTCATTGACAAGAAGCACGTGAGTGGCATGGGAGGGAGGTATAAAAGGTTGTGTTGTAGGCTGGTAGGGGGCTGATGCCTGCCAATGCCTGTGCATGCCTACCATCATCTTCTGTTCGCCAACATTTCTATACACCTATCTCTGCATTTACCTAATCTCCAGCTGTAACAAGAATGTTAGGAAAAAAAAGTAATTTCAAGGCAAACATGAATAACTTTAAGGTCTTAAAATTAGCCATTCTGGAGAGAAAAGACAAACAAAACACACCCATCAAATGCCTGAAGGGCTGTAAGCAAAAGGCAGCTCCTCTGGTCACTGCACAGCTCATGTAAGAGTATGGGGTAAAAGGAAAAATGTACGTTCTGCCAATCACAGACTCATCATTATTTTAACACAGTCTTAGATTAACAACTACTGAATGTATTTATATTAATACCATGGCACTCCAGAAAGTTTTCTGGTTACAAACACAAGGCTGTGGCAACCCACTGACAGTAGAGTGGTTGTCAGCATGAGAACACCGTGGGTCTCATTTTCTAAATTTAACATATTCAATTAGTTTTTTTTTCACACTTTTTTTATGTAAGGAGGAGACACCTGCATCCAAACAGCAGCTGGGAGATCTTGTGCTGTTTACACCCCAGTGTTGTGATACCATGGTGACATCCACTCCAAAAAAAGGTGGTTAAGGGTGAACCAGCCTTCTCTGGCTGTGGATCCTCCCTCAGCTGTAATGAGTCACCACATCCTATGTGCTGCCATTTGGAGCCAAATACCATCACTGACTTTGCAGATCTGATACTGCAAAACTAACTCTGAATACTTGCCTTTAAAAGTTTCTCCTAAGGAAAAACCCCCAAAAACAACAACAACAAACCAAAACCAAAAAAACCCTCACAAGGCTAGAATAAAGGATAATCCAAATCCCAAGGGGCAGAACTTTGGTGTCTGGAGAACCTAATGAACTGCCAAGGGAACAACCTTTTCTGCACTGATGATCAGCTATGCCTTATAAGCATCACAGTTTCTTAAAGTCCACGTCAAAAGCAATGAAACAAATTTATGCACCTGGCCAAAGACTCCTGAACTAAAGGAAACTCTGCTCATTAGCCAAGCTGTTTGGTGACACATTCCCTGTGAAGAAGCTGCCATGCAGATGTGATGGGGCCATGTGCCCTGGATGCCTCATCTGTCCCTGCAGTACTCCCAGATGTTCTGGAGGGCTCAGCAACAGCAATGAAATCCCCCATGGGCACAGGTCTGTTGCTTTTTGATCAAGCTTTTTGGGGGATAAATAAGACTATAAAAACTTCCTATAGAAAAAAAGGAGCATAATAAAAAGTACAGGTTTCCAAAGGCACCTGACATCTTCCAGTACAATCTCCTCTGTAACATCCTAAAATGTGATGGGACATGAACATTCAAAGTAAATACAAAATTCAAGTAAATGGAAGCTTAAGCAAATTTATCAATACAAATGCTGGTGTCAGATAAGGCAGTGGTAAAAAGAAAAAAAAAAAAGCAAGCATTTGTACAGTGCATCTGCCAGCCCCATTGTGTGAAAGAGCAGAGATTCCATACAGGCTCTTAGGAACTCAATGGTTATACAGAGATAAGATCAAAAGCATCTAATTTTTAATCAGCAATTGTCACACCATACCAAAATCCTGCCCAGATTCATGAGAATACAGCCAGGAGAGTCATTGTAGTACTTAGTGACGGTGAAAAAGGTGATACAAACAAGAACACTGACAACCTCTGATTCAAATACAGTCAGGAGGTACAACAATACCAGCTGTGAGTCACTTCATATCCTCTGGTGATACCATACAACCCCATGAGAACATTTGACTGGTCCAAAGACCACTAGGGCAGCAAGTGCTTTCATCAGTTTAAAACAAGAGTTTGTTATTAGCAAAAGCAATTTCACAACTTGAAAATGAAGTTTCAAATCTTTCATTCCCATGCTCCTGCTGCCACAGCATCTGGATAGAAAAGCTGGAAGCCTGCAGAAGGCAGAAAGCAACTAAGTGATTCCAGAAACCAGCAACTCTACAGAAATGCCAGGAGTTGAAATGGCATTAAACTTTTAATTTCAATTTGAAGAATGTCTTACCATAAAGTTTCCCAATAAAAAGAGATAACAGATGTCTGGCACGTGTGTTTAAGCACTGGGACATGCTTCATGCCAAAACAGTCATGGGGGAGACATGGTATTGGGCGGAGAGAGCACAGGAAGGAAGCTGGTGATATGGCAACAATCCAAGGCACAACAGAGCCTAACCCACACCACCAATGATATTGGGGCATGAGGAGAACCAAGTTCATAATCGAAGTATTTTTACTGTAATGGATTTTTTACACTAATTGCATCTAGTTGTCAAAGCACTAAACTAAAATACTTCTAAATGAAAACATAAGCACAAAATACAAGCTTCCCTGCCTGTTACATTTTTGGATATGAACACACAAATAGCAGCAGTGGGACTAGAAACTAAGAAGTTGCAACGTGGTGAATATTTGAAAGCGAACAAACAGAACTTTGCCAACACCGCTGCTTCAGCACAACACAGCTCGTATTAGTCATGTTTCCTCCATGAGAGCTTTCCCTCAACCACTCTATCTAATCTAAAATCCTCTCACTACAGCTATGGAATAAACAGGAGCCTGCTACTTTCATTTCACTTTATTTCTTCTCCTCATATCTCTGCAGACATCCTCCACCTAAAACCCCCTTCTGTCAGGCAAGGCAGGAAAGAAGCTTCCAGATTGGAACAGCTGTGCACCCACAGCCAGGCTAAGCCATTTGTTCCCCACCGTCCCCTGGCACTTTCCTGCAGCTCCCAGATCTGCCCCAGAGAGCCCCACCAAGGGGCTGCCATTGCACAAACCGAGCAGAAGCCATGGCAAAAGCCGAGGGCTCACAAGCTGGCCCATCCGTCCTGAAACACCCCAGTTTTGTCTTCCTTGAGAGCTGGCGACCAGCAGGAAATCCCCCATACAACTTCTTTTCTCTCTACAGCACCTCCCCAAGTTTCAGGAGGTTCCTCCTGCTCAGCAGCACTCTCTCCCTCTGGGGAAAGAGAAGTGCTGCTATGCACATGACTGTTCTTCCAAGCAGACTGTGAATGGCAGAAATGAGTCAGGCTGCTCTCCAGCACATGGATGTGAACGTAAAGGAACCGGACATGATCAGAAAAGCCATCAGGAAACCAGCATGTGTCACCCCTGCTTGGTGCACACAGAAAGGCTGTGCTCAGTGGCCAGACACACGGTCCCCACCTGCAAATGCCAGGGAAAAGTGAGAAAAGTCTGATTTGATGTGAATAGAGGTGGTAGGATGGAAAAGGAGGTATTTACAGAGTGAGTTACAGCCATATATAAACCATGGTGTCCTGGGGCAGCACCTGCATGGAAAATCAGCTTTCTGCCCCCACCTTACCTAGGGCCCCTTGGCAGATGTCCGTGCGAGTGGCTCCGCCAGCTATGAACTGAGGGCTGGAACACAGCTCCTGGGAACAAAACAAGCCTTGCATTACACGCAGCCGCAGCTAAGGCAGGGAACAAGGCCTCACTTGCAGCAAATTAATCAAACCATTGACCACAGCAGATGAACACCACAGAGATGGAGCACGGCAGGAACGGGTGCGGGCACCAAACACATCAAGCACAGTGAGAACGGGAGCTGGTGACCAAAGCTCGTGTGCAGCCATCTCACTTCACAGGACGTGCCAGGAGGTGCACTGCATTTTCACACACGTGCACACACCACTCTGCCATTACCTCCCCACCACTGACTACGCCAAGGTCTTTCAGAAGTGCCTGGAGGCACCCCAGAGTCCCCCTGACCCCATGGCTCCCATGGCTGGCAGGGCTGCTTCGGGAATAAACCGCACGGTGGTCAACTCATGACTCTGCTGAGGGAAAGAGTTATCGGAAGAGACAGCCCCAAGCGCTACCCAAAGCGATTTGTCCACACGGAGAGCTCTGGAGGGAGAGGAAAACGGCTTTTCTGCTTTGTTTGATTTCCAGGCAGAGCGAGTCACGCTGCCAACCTGTCTCCGGAGCAAAGGGGAGCCTCCGGTGCTCTGAGCATCCGCAGCCGCACGGAACGGGCGCACCGCGATTCTGCAGCCCGGCGAGGGCTCGCGCCGCGCCCCGACCCGCCGCCCCCTCACGATTCAATCCACCCAAATTTACGGAGTGGGGGGAAGAAGAACAGCCGGGTGACACGGCGGAACGATGCCACCGGGGATTCCCCCCCGCCTCCCCCGCCGCCCTACCGTGGGTCTGCGCCAGACNCACAGAGCATCCCGGCACGGCACATCTCGGCCTCGCCTGTCATCCCTCCCCTCCACCGGGTGCCACGCCATTGCTCAGCCCCGCCGCATCCCCTGCTTGGCTCGAGTCACTCTGTTCCGGCAATCACGGGTGGAGGAATTTCGCCTCCCTGTCTCTCCAGCTCGTTGCTCTGTGGAGAGGCATCTCTGCCTCACTGGGCGCCTCATCAGCTTCACACCTGCGCCATCCCTGGCTGCCGTATTGCCATATGTACGCACCAGTAAAAAAAGTTGGTATTTCTCCTGTAAAACTATCCATATAAATTCTCTAAGTTTAGACAAAAAAAGACAAAGGAATGTGAAAACCTACTATGGCTCAAATCCCAGTATGGGACATCTGTACCCCGTGTTGTCACCTTACTACAACTTCGAACATCGCAGGTGACAGGGATCGCTTACAGATTGATTTGCTGGCGGTAACCACAGCACACGTTTTGTCACTGCTGGCATGGACCCACCTGCACCCCCGCACAGCCCAAACCACAAACACTGAGTTCCCCTCGAGTTTCCCCAAAACACGCACACATGGTGTGGGGGAAGAGAGCGTCTCGTTTTGGCAGGGAGTTGCTGCCAAGAATGGCTGAAATGCTGCTGCTGGCACCCGCGTAGAACAGCAACCCTCCGAGGGAGAATTCAAACCATTTGTTTCATATTTTAGGTCTGATTCAGGACGTGCTGGTGCCAGGCAGTGTTCCCTGGACAGCTCACAGAGGCTGTGAGCCCTTCGTGCTGCACCCACCACCCACAGTGGCTGCCCAGCTGCCCTGAAAGGACAGGCATCTCTTTTTGTGCATTGTTTTCCAAGCCTTGGATGGATGAAACAGTGGTTTGGAGCCATCCCATCTGACTAAAATGAACATTATTGTTTGATAAATGCTTAAAGAATCATAAATTAGCGGTGGTACCATTTGCTGAGATGTGGTGAGAAGTTTTCCTTCATTGCTGGTACATGGTGCTCCAAACCATTGTGTAGCACTGTCCATTTGCTCGGTAATTTTGTCCTTCCATCATTTATGATTCCTCTTCCTAAGCTCAGCACAGATCCTGCTTTCACAGTTAACGGGAAGCCATTACCATTAAACAGGCAATTGAGCTAAGCATTGCCCACTCAATTCCCAGTGCAGCAGAGGAGGCCCCCAAAATCCTTTTGAAGTTAGAAATTAATGGTCTGGGCAGCACCGGCCTGTCTGTGTAGATCATGGCCATGCAAGGAAAAAGCCCTGATACCACCTAGTTGTCCAAACCTGGCAAGGTACAGTCCAACCTTGCTGTGCTTTGAAGATGCCTCCTGTTCCCTATGGGTCAGAAGGGCTCTCTTTATTAAGGGAATAATGGTATTTTTAGCAGCACGTGGGAAATCAATCCCACAAGGAGAGCTGGAAGCAGATCCAGTAATGTTATGTGCTGTAAGCTGTGTGCAGTCAGCTGAGGGTGTGCCTTTAGCCAAGGTCTCCAGCATGGCTGTGCTGAAGCTCGAGCAGGACACAGAGTGGCGCTGGAGGGTCGTTTTGCTCAGCTGTTTAGATTTGCTAAGCACTGCTGAGTTATCTCACAAGCAAGGCCATCTCTTGGACCCGGAGACAACAGCACTTCACCACCTGGGAGTTTAACACACAGTGGGCTGTGTTGCATCCTAACGTGACGGATCTGGGAGCTGTAGAGCTGCTTGAAAAGTGTTTCTTTGGCTCCACGCAGTGGTTCGAATACGTACAGCTGCCACAGGTCAGACTTTTCTGGTTTTACAAGAGTCAGGGTAAAAGGAAGCCAGAATCAGTTCAAAGCAATGGTTTTCACTGGCCCACAAAGCCAGGTTTTGGTTTGTGAAGGCCTCTGCTCTAGCTATTTCCCAGCAGATGCAGAAGTTCAAGCTGGATTGAAAATCTGCCATACAATTAGTTTGCTTTTCTTAGCCATCTCCCCTGGGTCCCACAGATGATACTCACAGACCACTCTGGGATCTGCCAGTGGCCAACAGCCTCTGCTGGACAATAATCAAGCCAAGTGTGTGCAAGAATCTCATGTGGCTGCTCTGCTCTGCTCAGTCAGAGCTACCTGAGTTTTCTTGGAGTCTCAGCGGTGCAATAAGGGTTGAGGCAGAGCCCAACAGAAAAGGAGAGGAACAGAAGGGAGCAAAGCCAGGAAGAAATTGAACCAGCAAGGATTCAATTAAGCAGTGGGAGAGGTACCTGGGGCAATGCAGGGAAGAGGTATATTTGCCACCCTGGCTTGCTAGACTGGTCCCAAACTTACAGAGACTGTACTGTCCCAGGTGGTTTAATGTCAGACAAGGAGGTATTGGTGTAATACAGAATTTGTCTTATATGGGAAGTTGGCTGTCCCAGCAGCCTTCTGAACAGCCTTCCCCCAAAATCCTCTGCAGCCAGGTAAGTCCACAAGTCAACTACTTCCACTTCCAGCCCAGCAGCAGATTTGGATGGGAGTCCACAGTTAGAGGGAAGGAAGTTCTTTTCAGCACTACCTGAGCCAGTTCCTTCATTTTCTACATATTTACACAATATGTCCATTTTCTTTAAAGAAAGAGGTGATTTCTGTTTGACTGTGAGACCAGTGTAATGCTCTTAGGTGAAAGTAGCAGTTCCACAAGTAGTTACCCACTTGTGTCTCCCTAAAACCAGGCAACTTCAGAAGGAAAAAGAAATCTGACTACTTCTTAGTCTCCCTGCACACCCGCAGCTCTTCAAAGAAGTCACCAACTCTCACATTTTGCAAGTGAGTGGTTTCAGCTGTTGCTGCAGCAGCTCATTCTGGTTCCTGATAAGGAGCATCCAGCTGCCATTTACAGCATGGACTTTCAGGCAAGATGGGTTTGTCTTTCCTTCTGCCCACACTCAGCAATTGTGAGTAACTCAGAGCTGTTCCCTGCACCATCTCTCCTCCCTCTTGCTCCTCTGCCCTTTCACATGGATACCAGGAACAAATGGCCAACAGCTCAGGAAGGGAGGAATGGGCCCATGCACCTGCTGGGCTCCTGTTCTTCTTCACAGGAACTACCCTGTCCTCACTAGGATGACCGTGGTTTCCCAGGGAAGGAGGCTTGCAGTAGCAGTAGTGATGTATCATGAGGAAGGGAATTGCTTTCCTGTCTGAGGCTGGGATCTGGAGAGGTACTGAGCTTTCCCCAACATCACAAGGTGGGTCCAGCCCTGGCCAGTTCAGTGTGAGGTGTCAGAAAGACCTGGGTCATTCTGCAAAATCCAGCTGTCCTTCCGAGCTTCCTTTCCAGTGCTGAACCATCATTCTGGATCAGCCCAACTTGTGTTGTGGAGCTTCACAGCTGGGGTGCAGGCATTACCTCTGCAAGATATCATCTTCCTCCTCCTCAGGCACCAACAATTTTATGGCTTTTATAGCACAAACAAGCAGGATCAGAGCTTACTTCAGATATGTTTCCCTATAGGGAACCTGCCAGGCTGCAGCTTGTAGCAACCCTTCCCTCTCCAAACACTCGGATAAAATATTGCAACCTCTAAAATAATAATCCTAGACACAAACATTTAGGAATTTTCATAGCTCCCAATAGTCTTCCTTTTGATACTCCATTTTCACAGCAATAGGGTGGGTAGGAACCCATACATCTAGAATAGGAGAAGGCAAGCTCTCAGAATCAAACTACTCTATTTTCATGCTGCAGGGTCTACAGTACAGCAAAGCAGATTTAATCCTCATTAGCCAAGTGCTGCAGTACCGGAGAGCCCTTTCTAATGCACTGTATCAGAAATGTATCTGGAACTGCTGGTAATTGGCAGTTATTTTCTGCTGAAGATTTCCTTATATCCAGAACAGTCCTGGCTGCATGGAATTTTCGGTCTCTTCTTTGAAACCCAGCTGATGCATTTTCCTGGTTTAATTGGTTCTTCCCTATTCCCCTCGTTCTCTTGCTATCATCAAGAAAGGGGGAGAGTGAAAGGAAAGCAGGAAGAGCCAGGCGAAAATCTGCAAATCCCAGAGCAACAAAAATGAGAATAATTGTTATAACTATTAACCCTAGGGGTTAATGCCACTTCAGCAGCAGTTTTTGAGTCATGGGGAGCCTGAAAGCTTTTCCTCCTATAATACAGCTGTCAGCTGTTGCTGTAGCCAACTATACAGTCACCATCATCTCCTCTTCTTTATATCCTCTAGATGGTGCTTGTGTATCACATTCTACACAAAATAAACCATGCTGCTGCTAATCAAGCTTGGAAAATGGATTTGAAGTGCTGTGCTACAGATCACTAGAATCAAATAGTTGTGGTGGACACAGTGGATGGTTACCTGGTCCAAGCCTCCCCCAGAGAAAAGGGCTGTCCTCAGCCTCTTTCCAAACATGAAAACTGAAATTTAATGTTAAAATCTGATGGTATTTCATGGAATTATAGAATGATTTGTGTTGGAAGGGACCCTATATATCATCTTGTTCCAACCCCCCTACTGTGGGCAGGGACACCTTTCACTAGAACAGGTTGCCCAAAGGCCCGTCCAACCTGCCCTTGGACATTTCCAGGGATGGGACATCCACATCCTCTCTGGGAAACCTGTGCCAGAGCCTTACCATCCTTATAGTGAAGAATTTCTACTTAATGTTTCATCTAAACCTCCTGCCTGTCAGTTTGAAGATACATTCCCACTTGTCTTATCACTACAAACACTGTAAAAATTCCCTCTCCAGCTTTCTTGTAGCCTCCTTTAGGAATGGGAAGGTGCTCTAAGGTCTTCCTGGAGGCTTTTCTTCTCCAGACTGAACAACCCCGGTTCTTTCAGCCTCTGTCCTACCTTTTGTCTGCCTTTCCCTGTTACAGTCTGGTGATGCACCCCTACTGTGCCTGCTCACATCTAGTGGCAACTGGAGTTACAGAGCGCACAACATATCAAGTGTATGTCTGAAAAAATGCATGGAAAACAAAATATTCAAATTGTTCAAAATGACCTTTTTCAATTGCTGGAGCACCATGCTTTTCCATGAGCAACGTGGCCAAACTTGCAGCTTACAGTAGTCACAGCAAAGTGGGAGCGTTCCTCTGGACCACAAGAAGAGAGGAAATTTCAGCACAAGGCACTGGTGCAGGGTAAGAAGGAAAGCAGTATTTTGCTTCATGAACAAATAAAGTGGGTACCCCTAAGTGGGTCTATTTGACAGGAAAACAAATCCACCCTGGAAAGAAAAAACCCTCCCCTCAACCTTTTGTTATTCCACTCTGTCCCGCTTTAGGCCAAATTCAAGGAAAATGTCCAAAAGGACGTCTCCTCAAAGAAAGGCAGGGTACTGCCGCCCCTCCCCCACCAGGTTCGGGAAAGAAAAATATTCCCCGGAGGAATGTGAAAGGGGAAAAAAAAGAGAACTATTTATTTAACGAACACACAGGAAAACAACAACAATGCTAAACAACGAAATCTCTCTCACTGTGGAGAGGAAACCTGGAAGATTTCGGAGTCCTCCTGCGGGGTGGTCTCTCTCCTCTTCCTTGGAGCTGGGTCGACGTGGGTGCCCCCCTCCAGGCCGGGGGAAGGTTCCCCGGTGGAGTTCAGACGCTCTGGTGGTTTGAGCAAGTCCAAAGGAGAAGGAAACAAAGCAAAGTTTTTCTCTCCGTCTCTCTCCGAAGAAAAAGAGCCGAAAAGCTGGCTGGAAAAAGCAGGAAGGGTGCTTCCTCCACTCTTCTCCCCACACAGCCGAACGCAGAGGAGTAGCAACCTTGAGGCACAGACTGCTTTGAAAAGTTCGCCTGGCCGCTTCTCTCTCCTCTCCCGGGCTCAGTTTAAAGGCACAGGAATCGTATTTGGGCATAGAGCAATGGTAGGGGATACACATGATAAAGTCACCCCAAGACACACTCCTCACTCTGGTTCAATACAGAGGCATACCTGGAAGTACTGAAATGAAACAGAGATAAAATGCTGGCCATCTTTTTCCTTTACTCAATTTCAACAGTATTAGTTTAATTTTGGGGTAACTGATATATTAATTCCCTCAGCCCAGCCTTCACTACCTGGAACTGATAAAGTCATTTGTTTCCTCCTTTGCATTCACTCTCCAAATATTTGCAGACAAGGAACTCAGCTAGCTCTGTTTGGACTCCTTATCTCACCAGGTTTCAGTCCTTAAAAATTCTCTCTTCTGTTTCCCACACCTCTGTCTAAATTTACCTAGAGGTAGTCATCAAACATGTTCCTTGGCAAACAAAGTTACTGTTTACCCAGCTTTCAGGTGGACACGCAGTGGCTTTGCTGGGGAATCCCAGTCATTATACAGGATGACAGCAGAGAGCAGCTGTGCTCCATGGAAAATACTTCCTCCTTTGGTTTTTGAACCTACAGACACATGCAGGCATCTTGCCAGGGAGGTGTGCACCCCTGTGTCAGTACAAAATGGGGTTGCGAGGGTAGAAATGGAGTTTTTCTCCTACAAGACCAGGAGCCACTATTTCCTAAGGTCTATAAAGCCTTTTGCACCCGAGGCTTTCTGTTTTCAGCCTGTAAACATTTTATATGCAGGAAATGCCACCAGAAGACTGTAAATATGGTGGGTAATCTCTCACCAACTGAGACAAGACTCTGTTCTCATAGATGATGTTTTAGTGACTTCTGCCCGAGGTGACACTGGAGACGGGCAGCAGGGTTTACCAGCTTCCCTCCTGTATGGTGAAACAATTTCCCATTTTTGGTCTAGGTCATGCTCCTGGATTGTATCCTTGCACTCTGCAAGTGGCCAGCTCTAGCTCTGTCAAGCTCACATCTCTTGTTGCTAATAAATGAAATTACAAATTCATACTGCTTTGAGAGTACCAAAGAGAGGGGTCTTTTAAAAAAACCCTCATAATTTAAGCCAGAAATGGGTTCAACTTTTCCCTAGCTTTAAAACTCCATGGCATCTCCATAGCCATGTAAGCTGTAGCAATAGATATCCAGCTCTAGGTTTTGTGGCTGCACGACTCTCCAACAGCATCGAGCCCAATCTCAGGAGGAGGAAAGGAGTTTTAAACCATCTTCACCGGGATTTTTAAAGGACTGATCCTTAAACCTGATTTTCAGCACTTGGAATGCGCACATTCACTTTCTATGTGTGAACAGGTGTGTCTGGAAAAAGTTCTCCCTGGCTTCTTGCTAAAAGAGTATTTTAAAAAGGGACAGCAAAGAAAACAAATACTATGGGAGTAGCAGCAGGCAGTGCCCATAATCCCAGCCGTGATGGCTGTGGCTCCCACCCGTCTCCCTGGTACATATTTGCTCTCCTGGTGCCTCCTCCCTCCAGGGCTGCTGGAGCACTTGGGGCAGTCCTTGCCTCCACCCGAGCTGGCTGCCTGCCCATACTCACCTCCTCTTGCCCAGGAGGCAAAGGCAGAGCTGCAGCACACATCGGGAGAGTGGGCAGCATGTCCAGGGTCACGGCGAGACTATGCCAAGAACGAGCAGCAGTGGATGGGCTCGGATCCAACAGGAATTCCATCAAGTATTTGAAGCAGGACTATGAAGCCCTGAAGCAGCAGTGCCTGCAGACAGGCACACTGTTCAAGGATAAAGAGTTCCCAGCCTGTCCTTTTGCTCTGGGCTACCAGGACCTGGGACCATACTCCTTCAAAACCCAGGGGATAGTCTAGAAGTGTCCCACGGTAAGAGTGCTCTGTGAGTGCCTGTTTCATTGGGTGCAAATCTAATCCAAGCCCAGCTGAACATCCAGGCTAAATCAGTGGTGAGCCTGCATATCCACTGGTTCTGTATGTCTTGTTTCTTAATTCTATCTTGCTTTACTTCCATGGTTAGCAGAAGCAAGGTTGGAAAGGGGGTGGGAAAAGAAATCATCGCCTTCTAAGTCCATTATAAAGCGGGGAATCCTATAACTGCTTCACGGGAACCTGCTTCATGGCCACCTGCTTTCTTCCTATCCATTCCAGCTCCAGAGAGCTACAAGTCCAAGGTGCAACCTGGAGATGGATGCAAAAGCCTCACATATATCCAGCCAGACCATCAGTCACCCCAAGTGCCATCGACTGTCAGTCGTAACAGCACCCACACCCAGGACTTGCCACTGTGCCCCTCAGGAAATCAGGCTAATACCTAAATGAAATCGTCTGCCTCACTTCAAGCTGCCTGTAACAGTTAAACAGCAACTGACTGGAAATGCTGTTACCTAAATACGTATATCCTAGAAATGGTCTCTGATTCTAGGAAAGTAATTTTCATCAGCAAAGATTAGATGATGATTTTTTTTTTCAAGTCATAAAATCAGGGCTTCAGAGATTTTTATGCACTCTCATTTTCCAGTCATTTATTTCTGTCCCTACTTACTTCTCCTTTGTCATTTTGCAACATCAAGAAATACTAAAAAAAAAATGGGGATACTCCGCCCCCCCAAAGTACTTACCTCCATCTGGTGGAGGAAAGGAGAATGAGAAGAACAGAAAATTTCATGGATTTGGGCTTTATTATTTTTTCACAAAAAAAAAAAAAAGAGAACACTATTTTTAGTGAGAAAAGTGAGGAACAGAAACTTGCCGGTTTAGTTAACACCAGGTTTAATAACCCTGGCAACCCCATTTATCCATCAGCACCTCAGTCTGGCACCTGGATGTTACCTCAGCAAATACCATGGATGTGTGTCTTGGCTTTGCCTGTCCTTGGAGAAGATCAGCCTTAGAAAACTCATTAAATTAGACTTTGGTTTGTCATAAAAGAATAGTGTTGAGCCTGCTGCAGGCACAGACACAGCCACAAGCATAGCAGGGTAAGGAATAACTGAGGGCTGAGATCCAACAGGGTTAAATGTCCCAGCCCTGCCTGCCAGAGACCAGCCCGTGTGGGACCCCTGAGGGGAAACTCAGCTGTGTGAAAGGAGCATGTGGCACTTGGGAGTGGCTCAGGAAGGACAGGTATCTGGGTGAGTAATAAGTCATATGTAGCTGACTGACACCAGGTGCACCACTTTGGAGGGAGAAGAGAAAAAGCTACACAAAACCTTCTTCTGTTTGGTGGGTAACCTACTGCCAGACCCCTCTCCACTGGACAGAAGCAAAAGGATGTAGCTGAGACAATGCCTGTTGGAGAGAAGATTCACAAACTGGCTCTTCATCATACACAAGAAGTCCTGGGTTGTCTCCGTCTCTCCACAGGATGCTCAGAGCTGACAACTGCTGCTCTCGAGGAGAGCCAGTGACTGCCTAAACTGTCCTCAACCCTGCTTGCCAAGTCAGGCTTCCTATAAACTGCTCCTTGCTGCCATCCAGAAGCTCATGGAAAAGTCTCAGAAAAACAGAAAAGGACTTTGTCTCTAGAGAGACAATAATAACTTCCTAATATAGGCCATGAGTTGTTGGAGAGCTCAGGGTTGGGATAGGAGTGACAGTCATTGCAATAACCTACTTGGCTGGCCCCAAAGGGCCAGGAAGAAAGGGGGTTTGTTGCTAATAAAAGCATTTATGTGGTTGGCCTCCCAGGAAGCAGGGTCAGGGTGGGGGAACATTGTCCATGCTGTTGGCACTGGAAACTCAGTGCAGTTCCAGTGGCACAGGCAGCAGCCACAGTCACAAACTCATTTTTGCTGCTTGAACCAAAATCTCAGCAAGATTAAATAAGATGTAAATGCTGAGGTGGATTTTCATCTCTGTCTCCACAGTTGCAAAAATTCTCAGTAGTATCACTGACAGTGCCTAGTAGCAAAGGAAGTCAGGATTCACCTCAAAAAAAAATATGCACTCCTAAATTTAATAAGGAAATGTTGTCCTGAGACCCTGTTAATCAGACAGAGGAGAAAGGATGTATTTTTAAAGAAATGCTGAAAGTGTTTAATAGTTTTTGAATATTGAAACAAGGAACAAGGAAAGGGAACTTTTCAGACCAGAGACAGTGATGCAAACTTTGTGTGTCTTTTCAGGAGTTGTGTGCCAACCCTCAGTTTATAACTGGAGGAGCTACCCAAACAGATGTCTGCCAAGGAGAGCTGGGTATGTACAGTGCTTCTGAATTTTGTTTTGGAAGAAGAAAAAGAAATGAAGCTTCATTTAAAAGCTCCTGATACAGGGACCATTTTATCAGCTATCTCCCAGACATAATACAGAGGGATAGATATCCAAGAAGAGGACTCACCTACCAGCACTGCTGCCTGAGACAGGGTATATATGGGCTTGTAAGAGCTATGTCAAAATTGGAAGACACCAAACTGTCTCCTGGAGGAAGGAAATAATTATGTGGAACAGAAAACGGGTTTGCTTTTGACCTCTTAATCCAGAGGTGGATGCCAACCCTGAGGCAAGAGAGTGGGATTCGTGCCCATGCCAGCAAGAGCAGCTCCAAAGATTCATGGGACAAGGGACACCAGGGAAGCTTTCTGCTGTAGCCTAGCCCTCAGGGATTTTTATTTGGGAGGCAGAGCAAGTTCCAGCCTCAGTTTCACACCAAACAAATACACAGCAACCAAGGAACAGAGCAGGAACTGCTTTAGTAGAGGGGCTGGGTCTATGATGTGCCATTTTGTGTCAAGCAGGGTGGTCCAAGCATGAGTTAGAAACAAGGACCACATCATAAAAACATGAACAGAGAATGTAAACTTTGTAATACCATCCACAAGAAATAAATTGTTCCAAGCCCTTTATGCTGAACGCTCCTTACTGCTTGAACAGCATTTCACGTAGAGCTGTGAGCAGAGACAGGAGCAACCAGGCACTAGCCACACAGACAAAAAAGGCAGTGCTGCTCAGCTCCCCAAATCAGGGCCTGATGCAGAGGAGGTATCTCTCAGGCAGCACTCATCCTCTCCCAGACATCCATCATAAAAGAACTTCCTTACAGATTTTTCTGCAGTTCTTGCCTTTGGCTAAACAGAGCTGCTGTGGAAGTGGCCAGAAGGGAGCTGTAAGGGGACTTATTCCCTCTTGGAGTAGCTGCTGCCTTCCCTGCCTGCCTCGCTGATAAGATCCAGCTGCAGAGGACAGCAGCAGCAAGCCCTTGACTGCATCGAGAGGCGAGAAGGCTGAAACTCTGGTAATGAGAATCTGATAGATTAGACACAGAGAAATCAGCCTTTCTCCCTCCTGTGCTGCTAACTGCAGTACTCCTGACCTCACTGGTCTTCCAGCACATCCATTGTACAAATGAGATTGAAACAATTTCTGCAAGTCATTGGCGATAACACCAGTGCTGCTCTTGTAAACACAGCACTATTAAAGCAATTGCTAAAAAATTCCCTGGTGTGTGGGCTTGTACTCCAAATGCTAAAAATAAGATGCCCAATCATATACTTGCTCCAGGATATTTATTTGGTGGATGCTAGAATAAAGTATGGGGAAATCACTTACTGTATTTCAGGAGAATGGCTCAAATAAGTAGTAAAAATGACATTTTTTGCCACCTCCTATTTGGAGAGTTTCTATAAAGGCATAAAAAAAATATTAAGAACATACACCTGAAGTAAAACCTCATTTTCCCTGACAGTTTACAAGCTCTAGGACTGAAAAATATTATCTGTTCTTAAACTAGAAGAGGCCAGTGCATTATTTATGTTTAGCCTAGAAACTGAATACAAATACCCTGAGCCCTTTTCTATTTCTGTCACCTGCTGAATGTTTCTGTAGAGTCCCAGCCCCTTGTGCTAAATGGGCTTTCATTAGGGACCAGTGCCAAAATCCATCATGTAGTGGTAACAACAGAACTGGACCCCAAAACCTCCTGTGAATCTGGGAATGGTGCCTTGCTCTGGGTTTTCCCAAAGACAGCTTTTGGTGGGTGGGCAGTAACCCAAGGGCTGAAGGCTACCCCAAACCTAGAAGAAAATCCCCAAAATCTGATTCCACTTTTAGTAGCAGCTTGATTTTCTCTCTCTCTCGCTCTCTGACAACAACAACAACAACAACAACAACAAAAGGAAAAGAAAAGGAAAAAAATAAAAGAAAAAGAAAATAATGAAAAATAATCCAATTTGTTTCTGCAAGACTGCTTACAATTGCTTCTACACACACTGGCCCTTCACAGAAATAAACTGCAGGCTTGGGACTTCCCTTCTAGCCTTCAGGTATTTGCTTAACATCTCTGAGGCATATTAAGTTTTTTTGGTATTTGATCCAATACCTTGAATATTAAAGTCCTTGTTACTAAAACCCTCATGTAAAACACTTCTATTGAAACAGACCCTGATTACATATTCACATAAGCCACATATGTGACTGGCTAACATGTCCTTTAGAGAAATAGAGCCTATTTTTAATAATATTCTCTGACATGTTTCTTTTCTTTTAAAAATAGTGCTGCAGGTCTGGGTTTATAGGAACAAAAGGAACAGGAAAACCCAGAGTTAGTCTCACTCCATTAAACTTATTTCTTTGACAATAGTGTAAGCTAGATGAATATCAGCTTGGGAAGTTTGATGGGGACTTGAAAGACTTCAAATGTTTTAAATATTCTTTAAACCATATCTTCTTGATAGCCTAGTAACAACTTGAAATGTCGTCACGTGGTCTTAGTTATTAAAGGTGACTTATGAAATTCTCTTGCCACTATCTGAATAAGTTAACCTGAGGACTGTTTGCAGAAGTTCTTAAGAAGTAAATGGCATAAATTTAATTTAAATAATATAAAACATACTAAAACTCCCTCAGTTTAATATTAGCTTTCCAGATCCACACTACTTATATTCATGAGTTGCCTTTTGTTCTGAACGCCTAGAGGCCACTCCAGGCACGGCAGCTCCCTGGGCCTGGGCTGGCAGCTGGAGGAGTTCCCTGAAGCCAAGGCTAATGCGCCAGTTCACACTAGCCCAGGAGCCCACCCCACGTGTGCTTTGTGCATGCCTTGTCCTACAGGCAGATTGGGAGATTACAAGTATCCTGGAGAACAAACCAAAGCCTGACAGCACTGAGACAGAGCTGATACCTCTTGAAGGAGCCTTTGAAGTGGCTGTAGGTGGGAGAGAACTTAATAGTACTGGGTTTGTTCACTTACTTTGCTGTAGACATTAACATATGGACCTTCTGACATTCAATCCCATGGGCTCAGGGATATTGGAGATCCTGGTTCTCACAAATATATCCCACTGATGTCAAAAATACATTCACTAACAACTCTGAGACCCCAAGGAGAAGAAAGCCTGTTCCTTTGCTGGATTCTCCTTTGCCTTTCTGTAAACAGCTGCAGAACAAAATTCATTTCCGTAGAAAACCTCAGAAAGTCTTTAGAAATCTCAAAGCAGAGGCAACCTGCACTGCCATAAATTATAAACTAGTGGGTCAATGCTTCCCTGTTGTTTGATATGATGCCCCAGGTACTACAAGCTCTGAACAAGGGCTTCCAGCAGAGACTAAAGCTGAGAGTCGAAGCTGCTAGGCAATCCAGGAAGCAAGAGCCACAGCATTGGGTTTGGATCCTTCCTGAATGCCAGACACTGCTGAAACAGCAACAAGCCAGAACAGAGACAGGACAGAAATGCCTCTGTGCTGTCCAGTTGCATCCTGGAACCAGACATTCAGACTTTTGGCTGAAACTCACCATCTCTAGGTCAAAGGGGAGTTTAGATGCTCTGTGTCTAGACACTTTGATGGTAGCTAAACAGAAACTGAGCACAGCTCTGGAAAAACTGAAACTAATCAAATTTCTCATTTATTTTATGGCCTCTGCAAGTGGAGCATGCTTGGATAAACATCATCAATACGGAGGAGTCGTTGGGCTCCCAGGTCACCAAGGATTCGTTATTCGCTGCAGCAATTCGATTATCTCTGTAAACCAGGAGCTGCCTGGGCAGCACTGAGAACATGAGCCAACTCAGGACATCTGTGAGCAGCAAGGGATTCTATTTCAAGTGCACTAACAGTCAAAGTAATTCTCCAAGATCACACATGTATGTATAGATATAGATATAGATATAGATACACGCACACACACAGACACATACGGGAGCTAGGCACAGCTAGGCTTCATGTTTACCCTTTCCACCACAAACTAAAGGTGAAGGTCAGAAGTGCTCAAATAATAAAGAAAGAAAGAGAAAGAGAGAAAGAAAGGAAAGAAAGAAAGAAAGAAAGAAAGAAAGAAAGAAAGAAAGAAAGAAAGAAAGAAAGATAAAGAAAGAAAAAGAAAGAAAGAAAAAAGAAAGAAAGAAAAAGCATTTCACTTTACTACCATTTCAAATGACTTCAGATCCAGGAATCAAGCTGGCCCCTTAACAGGACAGTCAGCAGCAGCAGTAAACACTGTAACTGACACTTGTCTGAAACTTTTGTTCATGAGATATGAGACTGTACAGAACAGTGATATGTGCCCATAAATGACGTAGCCTTGCAGGGCTAATATTGAGGAGACTTTTTTAAAAAAAAAATATTATTTTTTGTCAGCTAAAAGGCTGCAACTTTAAACACACACAGTGAGCAGAAATGCTTTTTGATATTGTCCTTTTTCTGACTGAAAGTCTATTGGAAATACATTCTAAATAATTAATTAATTGGCCAATTAGTCTCTTTTTCTCTCCCTCAAAAAAAATCCCTTTTTAGGAATGGAATAAAATAGTTTCCTCACGGTGTGAAAGATTACTTATAACCTGCAGCTGAATTAAAACAAGTTTAAGTGGTCCTACATAAGGTGCCTTTTTGGGGAGCTTGTGCTCTTGTGCTGTCCTGTAGGCACAACCACAAACTAAACTCTGAAACTTGCTGCTGGCAAAATGATGTTGAACTTTGAAAACGGGAAAAGGTACTGCCAATCTGTGCTCTTTTAGAACTACTCAAGTATTATCTAATAGGGCTGAGAAAGCTTATTTATAGGCCAGGATCCCATTGTGGTATAAACAAAGGTAAGAGGCCAACTGCGCAGTTTTAGGCCCCGTCATGGAAGCTCCCTGATATGGACAGGTTCCTACATCCTCTGAAAGTAATCATCACAGGAGCTTGAATGTCATGCATCTCTGCTCTATAAAAATGCCCCCAAACTATCTACATTCAGACACACTTCCATTTTTATCAAGTTACTTTGCAGCAGCCAATTCCCAGGTGGTTCCTTTTGGTTGGCTCTTCAGTGCTCCAGGCAGGCATGGCTGCTTTTGAGGTCAAGTTCACCACTGCAATTCTTCCAACACAATTCTTCCCGGACGTGCTTTGAGCAGGCGTGCCCTGAAATTCTTCCCTGGGAGGTCAGACTGCATTGGTGTGTTGGAGACAGGCAGCAGCACCCACGTCACTCACTCTCCCAGAC
Organism: Aleadryas rufinucha; assembly: GCA_013397815.1. Lineage (NCBI taxonomy): Eukaryota > Metazoa > Chordata > Aves > Passeriformes > Aleadryas > Aleadryas rufinucha. The sequence goes on from VZTH01016965.1 coordinate 1,196,963, forward strand.
ACTGAGAAGTTAATTCTTGCTGTAAGAAAGGTGCCTTAAAGGATTTCACGCTGCATTTGGCATCCTCTGGGCTGAGATTCTGAAACTGTTTAGTTCTGAGGCAGGGAAGTAAACAATATATTTAAGGAAACCCCCCTCATTTCACTGAATCTTCTGCCTAATTGTGCATCCCACATATGCCACCCTCAGCAAAGCCTGGAGTAGTTTCTCATTCACTGGCTTTAAAATCCTTGCCAGGACCAGGAAGGGGAAACCCTTCCAGGTTTTGCACATTGGGAGAGCACTAACTTGTCACTGTTTCAGGCCTTCTCTGGTCTCACGGGGTGGAGGGACACAACAGGAACACCAGGGACCCCCACCTTGCCACCTTCTCAGAAATAATCTTCTGCACTTCACAGCATGCCAGGGACAGCCAGAGCATCAGAAAAATGAGGATTTCAGTTCTAACTTGATAAGGCTTTTCATCTTCCTCCTCTGAAAATCCATTCCCCAGATTTATCACCATTATTTCTACCTCTTCAAGGAAAACAGAAATTATAACAGCTTGAGGCATACGCCTGCACCAAGGAAAGCCTCAAAGAAATAGATACAAAGCAGATCTGAGTGTTGTCAGTCTCATTTTTTCCTGCTTCTACATTTCCTTGGGAGAGGATGTTCTTAAAGCTTTTTTTCCTCACACCTTGTGGTCTTATAATTTTGCTTATTTTATATGCAAGTACCTAAGGCTGGGAGGAAAATTCCAGGCCAGCCAGCTGGTACCTCCTTGAGAAGGTTTTTACTCATAGATGTTCTGTAGTCTGAGGCTTCTGGACTTCCTTTTCTATATGCAGAGCATCAACTTTTCCCTATTTCCACTTTAAACATGTCACAATCCCTTTATTTTATCTTCTCTGCAAAGGAAATCTTATGTTTCAACTAAGACCTCTTACCTCAACCAGATTTTCTGCAAAGTAGCATTTAACCTGCCTCACACTTCCTCTTCATGCTTCACTTGTATAGGATGAACAGAACAAATTTTTTTAACCTCTTCTCATAAGAAATGCAGATGGATGGGGAGAAGCAGGCAATCCAACCATTTTTCTGCCCCCTTCCAGCTTGAATGCTCTTTCCTGAATGTGGCAGCCAAGATAAGGCAGACAGTCCTGGGGGAAGGCTCAAGCAGCACCTCACATACTAAGAATGGGTTTTCCCTCTTCTGTAGAAAGGCCTGGGCCGTCACAACAAGTAGAAATATATCATATTACATATCATGGTTTTGGACCCAGAGTGTGATCAGCCAGCTCAGGTGGTTACAGGTCATCCCACCAGGGACACTTCTTTACAGAGGTTTCCCAAAACAGCTCATAGGAGCCATGTGGGTACCTCCCTGTGGGGTACAGGCAGCAGAGAGCACCCGGTAAGTCCCTGTATACTACTTTTACACTTGTATTCACCATGGCATTAAATCGTAAATCCTAAGTCAACATAAAGAGTTAACTGCTTCTTCTAGGATGCTCAATCTTGCTGCAGATTAAACTCTTTCCTTGGTTTCTCAATTCGCTTATTGCCTCTGAAGCGAGAGCTGCGATGCCAATTCCTTCTGCAGAATATGCACCCACACAAAGGAACTACATCTTGGCACCGATAATCCTCAGGGAACCAGGAAAATGTTAGTACCTTCAGAGCAGTTTTGTTTTCCTAGGCTGTCTGCACACCTCAGAAATAAAACAGAATCACAGAAGTTCTTCCCGCTGTTTGCAGTGTGCAAACACCACAAGTCACCGAGTTTCCCGGGGCACCACTTTTGGTGTGACAGAAGCTTCTGCTTAGCCAGCCTCCAATCCTCAATAAACATGTAACCAACCCAGCAAACAGCTCCTGCTGCAAGGCACACAGCCTCCAGGGAGGGCTGGGCAAGCCCAGCCTTTCCAGGGTAAGGAATGGGCCAAAGAAAGGACTCTCCTCCTCACAAAGGTCCTAGGAGACTTCAGCTTCCATTAGACTGCTGGGCAAATCTCCAGCAATAGCTCTAAGTTCAAATTCAGACCTTCAAAGAAAGGGCTGAGAAGGAATAGGCCCACAAATGTTCCTGCTATCCATTGAATCTTCCCCAAAAGATAGGAATGGAAGTCCCACCATCCTTCTATCAACCCAGAGCTTTTGCCCTCTTCTGGACTTCTTCTAAGCCCTTGTCTGCCTCAGGTGTGGTGGCTTGAGTCTAGTTAAAGTACCACAGATCACTAACTCTTTCCTGCCCAGCTGTGCTTTGCAACCCACATTCCTCAAATGCCTTCCCCTTCTGGCTGTTTTCTTGGTCTCCTGAGGGCATTTACAAGCTTAGGTAAAGCCGCTGTTTTCACAGCTTCATTAAAAATATCAAAGCACAAACTGGATTATTGAAATTACTACCATGGTCAGCCTCAGGGGCCCCAAGATACCTGTGTGGTTTGGGTGAGTGGGAAATGAGCAAAAGAGAGAAATAACAGAGCAAGAATGGATTGCTGAACAAATACCGAGTCTGGCATAGCTCCTACTGCCGGCATTTTAGTCCAGGTGAGAGCATGACTTAATGGAGTTATTAATGAACTTTTCTGCCTTGTAATGTGTGTTTTCAGGTGATTGCTGTCTCCTAGCTGCCATTGCATCTCTCACTTTGAATCCAGATATTCTGTTCCGTGTTGTTCCCAAGGCTCAGAGTTTCCAGAAGGACTATGCTGGAATCTTTCATTTCCAGGTACTTGTATATGATCAGGGGATTGAGAATAACAGAGGAAAATGCTAGTATTTAACTGGAAGCAGCTTTTTTGTTTGCTTGTTTGTTTGTTCGGGACTCATGAAATAATCAACAGTTACAGTGTGTAAATGAAATTGATGGGGGAGAGAGAAACAAAATTAAAACAGAGTTAAATAATGTTAGATGAGACCTGCTCACTGCAGAGTTTCTGCTATCTTACAGCTGATGGGGCTCTGAGGAGTTACACAGATTTTGTAAACTGAGATGAACCATCAGGTCATGTGAGCCCAAACCAAGCTCTTGTTGCTGGCAGCTGTTGAGAGTGAATTCAGGCTCGTGTGATTCCTTCTCCTTCCTCCCCTTCCCTCCCTGCTTTGCCTTTATTTCCTTGCCTGTGGACCCAGACTGTTGGGATTTAGCCAACCTGCTTTGACTGGAGGTTAGGCTCAGGTTGGAGCAGTGTGGATTCACCCTGCAAAGTTAAAGGACCTGTTCTGGTGAGGACAGAAGTTTTCAAATGCATACCTATCCCTTCCACCAGCTCACCTGTCAGTGTTACGGTATGAATTATCATCTCTCCTTTCAGGAATGCAGCAAATCCTGGAGTAAACATTTCTAGCTTTGAGGCCAAAATTTAGCACTAGCAGTGTTTCACACGTTTCCTAGCATTTTCAGAAGGGATTAGCACTATTGAGTGTTTCCCCTTTAGATGACCTCTCCTTACAGCATTTTTACAGGGACATTGTTTTTTTTTTTTCCTTAAGATTTGAGCCTTGAGATAGTTCAGAGTATCCTATCTCCATGCTGGCTTTCTGAGCTGTCCACTGTGTAAACTCAGTTTACATATTCAGTGGTTTTGATGTTATGTGCAACAAGATGCTGTTACTATTTCCTATCAGCAAAATTTAATATAGCGTTAAGAAGCCTGCTGAACGCTCCCCAGGGCTGGGAGGAGTTAGTCTCTATTACAAAGGAGAGGAATCCAGCATGGGTGTAAACTCTACAGTGGCTTATGCAGGGGGAAGTGATGACTGGTGAAGGGGTAGGAGGATGGTAGCTTGAAGCTCTCGTCATCTCTTCCTTTCTTCTTTCCCTCAGTTCTGGCAGTACGGGGAGTAGGTGGATGTGGTGGTGGACGACAGGCTGCCCACCAAGAATGGGAAGCTGGTCTTCGTGCACTCAGAGGAGGGCAACGAGTTCTGGAGCGCGCTGCTGAAGAAGGCCTACGCCAAGTACGGGGCTGGGTGGGAGCTGTGCTCCTGGTGGTGGCCCAGGCCGGGGGTGTCAGTCACAGCACACTTCATTCTAAGGCAGCTTCCCTCCCACCCGGCATTTGCAATTCCATCTGGATCCATGAAGTGTATTGGCAACTGTGTTTCAAGGAGCTTTAATTCTGTTGCCCCAGGTCACATTGATGACCAACCAAATTAAGAAATACTAAATGATGAACACTTCTTTCTGTGGTACCTTGTGCTTGCAGGTGGAGATGGACCCTTGTATCCTTCTCATCATCTCTCCCACAGGTTGAATGGGTCTTACGAAGCTCTAGCAGGAGGGTCCACTGTGGAGGGCTTTGAGGATTTTACTGGAGGCATCTCTGAGTCCTATGAGCTGTGGAGGGCTCCTTCAAACCTGTACCAAATCATCCAGAAAGCTCTGAGAGCTGGGTTGCTGCTTGGCTGCTCCATCGATGTAAGAGGCTGGCAAAGCTTTACTCTCCTTGCTCCTCTTCTCAGGGCTCTGGTCCATACCGTGACAAAAGCCCAGACCAATGTTAGATATAGGTAGGAAGGTCTGACAGAAAAGCAAATTGCGATTAATGTGAGACCTTCATTGATTTCAGTATCAAAAACTTTGGACAGGGTTCTAAACAACCAATTCTATCATGTCTCCCTATTTACATGACAGCATGCGATAGTACTTAGAGCTATCAACTACCTACTGGTCTTCTGGAACTCCATTTTCATTCTCTGAGTATCTTTTCTCATTCAAATTTTGTGTAATTTCAGCTCCAGACACTCGACTGCCAGAGACAAACCCACTGAGACACTTTGTTGTAGCCTGTAGTCTGATTCTGGCTTTGGTTTTCAGTCCTAAAGATTACTGACACCTGTAATACAAACACTCTCAAGTTACAGATGATGTTTGAACATGTTTTGGAAACTTCACACCTTTCACATCCTGTTTCATTATCTTGTTTGCCCTGTGGCATACAGAATTACCAGAGTTCCAATTTTGTTATACTGGATCTCGACTGAGATAGGCTAGAAGAAAGTTCATGTGAACATGTCTTTGCAGGTGACTGGGTCTGTCACCTGAGCTGGGAATTGGATTTAGATTTCACTGTACATTCTTGAATTTCTTCTGTTCTTGGACTGCATATTAAGCGGCATGAAACTGCAGCTTTTGCTGTGGATCTCACCTTAATTTAATGTATTTTGCATCAAGAATATTGGTATTCATTGTGCACACCACTTTGGATATCTTCCCCCATATTAATTTGCTTATGAAAGCTGAGGTCATACACAATATATAATCATAAATGTGCATACTTTTATTGCTCCAGATAACTGCTACAGCTGAAATAGAAGCAATCACAAGTCTGAAGCTGGTAAAAGGACATGCTTACTCTATCACTGGAGCAGAGGAGGTAAGCGGCCTCTCTGGGGACATCATGCAAACCAGCTTGGGGTTGCAACACTGCAGTGCCTTCAACTTTCTGATGTCTTTCAGTGACTGACCATAAAAATATTCCTAACTTATGCACCCTCTTGCAGAAAAAGGCAGTACCTGTAGTACTAAGCCAGGTCAGAAGCTCTGTTCAGGTCGTGGTGTGGAGCACACTGTGCAGTCTGCCACTTGTTTGGTACCAACAGCCTGAAGTACAAAGTGTAAAGGTGGGCCAAGCTGTTACCAAAATCCAGGGTACAGAAAGGAGAAGCAGGAGAGGCGACAGCTATTCCCCACGTGTTTATATTGTGTGAGGTGGAAGTGAGCACTTTGCCAGTCAGAGCTGATGGGAAAGGAGTAAAAGCCTTTTTGAAGAACTCTGCTGTTAGTCTCACCTTCAGAACGAGCCCCAGGTATTCCTGCTCCTCTGAAACTGGAATCATTACAGAGATATTCATGCCAGATAACCTCCTTTCAACCTTGCTGTGTTGTGCAATGTTTCCTGCTTTTGAGGATGTAGATATTCTGCTGGTTTGTAGCTGATGTTTTTCCTTGCAGGTTGCTGTCATTGTATGAAATGGTGAGTGCTACAGCTAATGGCTCACTTGGTGGCACAGGATAATGTAAAATAAGGATGGAAGGCATCTAGGTGTCTTTTAACTATTGCAAATTGTAATGGACTGCCTCACTCAAGTACAAATCATGTTTTATCCTATCTGAGAAGCAACTGCCCTCTGATGATTGGAATAATGGAAGTGCTCAGGCTCTGTTTGTTGTGGATCTTTTAGGTATGTTACCGAGGACGGCCAGAGAAACTAGTGGGGCTTAGGAATCCCTGGGGTGAAGTAGAATGGACTGGATCTTGGAGTGATAAGTAGGTTTTTATATGCCCCTGCTTCTCTCTCTTTGGTGTATTTTGGAATCTATTAAAAATTAAAATGGGACAATGCAGTTAATCCAATCACAAAGCGCATTTAGGGGAGATACTAAATCAGTTGGAATAAAACACTTTAATTTATTCCCAGGGTTGGATATTGATCCACTCTGTCCAGTGGGCTTTAATACCTGCCTCGGGCGGAGCTTTCTCACCAGAGACAACAGCCTTTGGTTTAACTCTGAGCAGCCCAATGCAAGCCGTACCCAAGTCATTTTGCAAGACAACTTTTCTCAAACTGATCCTACCAATGGTACCAGGACCTAACAACATACAAACCAGTCCTGTTCCTAGGAGTTAAAGCAGGGATAAACCATTATATCTCTGCTTCAACTCTGAGGTTGCTCAGCTCTAAATCAGACCAGTATTTGGTACCTATCTGAGAATCTTGAAAAAGCGGGGATGCTGACTAAGCGAAGGACACAGAAGTTTGAAAATCTCTCAGAAACTGTCTAGGCTTCAACTATCTTGGAATCTTGGGAGTGTGGTAGTGACACCACCTCTTCTATTTTTATATTTAGAATGGCATACCTTTTACTGTCATTTGGGCCACAATATATTTTCTCATGCATCACTCTGAGATTTCAGTTTCGTGTCCTGACTGACTGCAGCCTGGGTGCTGATGTATCATAATTAAGGAAAGAAAATAAAGATAATGTTACAATTAAATTGACTTTTATCAGAGCTGCTTTGCTCAGCCCCAAGGTAAGGTGCCTCAGGCACACACACACACGCCATATCCTGGTTTTGTCACACCTGTTTTGCCATGGGACAACCTTGCTGAGGCAGGTGCAGCACTACATTGTCACGTGGGAGTGGATCAGAGCAGAATCCCTCCTGAGCACATTAATATCAGAATGGCAAGGGAGCAATGCTGTTTTCTGCAGTAAATTTTGTGATTCCACCTTTTTTATTTCCTGTTCTTTCATGACTCCCAACAATGGAGGCTATATCATTTACTTAGGGAGGATATCAGGCACCCCAGTCTTAAAATGGAGAAGCTCTGACTGACTTTCAGACTGTGAATTTCCTAATCCAGCCAGTCTGTTCGTACCTTCTGGCACCTGGCAGGGGAGATTCAATTCAAGGCTTATTTGTTGCAAATATAGTTGCAGTCTTATTCCAGCCCAGCACAGTCAGGTTGCAGGGTGTGCTGTTAGATGGAGGGGCGCAAGGTCTATTTGTTGGGGAAATATATGCTCCTTTATTAGCCTGTGATAGAATCTAACTCAGATCTCATTGTAGAATAAAATGCAACAGCTGGACAGTGTGTTTTCGTGCTTTGTCTGCAGTGCTCCTGAGTGGAATTATGTTGATCCCAAACAAAAACAGGCTCTGGATAAGCAAGTAGATGGTGGAGAGTTTTGGTGAGAATCGTTCATTTAGCTTACTCTTTTGGACATTTTGTGTACCTTAAGCAATCCTTTCAGTTGGATGGAGAAAAACTGCCAGCACCAGGAGGGTTAATAATGACATGCATGCATTGTTAGTCTCTTATTTATCTCCCTTCCTATTCAAATATTACCTCTTATTAGAGCTTGCATAACTCGGCACTTATCCAACATATAAAGACCAGATGGTAATAAAATTAATGAGGTGGCAAGAATGAACCTCAGCTGCTCTTCATTTTGAGGTTTGTTTTTTTGCCTAAATGCTACACACTAATAAAAAAGTTCAGATTACCAGCTCGGAAGAGTCTGTTTACTCAGACCTAATAGAAAGCCTGTCCTAACCCTGATCTGATTATGTATGGATCAGTGCTGAACTGATGTCACTCTGTCCTAGCCTGGAAAGATAAACGGCCACTGTCCTCCAGTGCAATCAGCTGCATGGGCCATCAGGCACTGGGAAATGAGAGCAGACCTCTGCTTGCAGCACGAAGCAATCAAGGTCTGCCACCCTTGTAAACCTTCCAGGAATGGTAAAAACAAACATCAATGATAGGACTGAAGCAAAACACCAAACTGAGACTGTTTTCCTACAGAGTGAGCTTCCACAAGGGCCAACTCTTACTCCCTTTAAGTGGAATCTCCTCACACCTATTGTTTCACCAGTTTCAGTGAATTTGCTTATGAAGCATGATCCATGAGGGATTGCCCACAGCTGGGGATGACAGAAAATGGTTTGATTGAGCCCATAATGTGTAACAGCCTTTGAAAAAGACTGTCTCCAGAAGATGCAGCTCATTCAGGCACTGGGCAATTTTGCTTCCCAAAAGCCTGTTCCAAGTTTCAGAATTCAATTAAATGCAGCTTTGGGCAGCTCTGTAGTACCAATGTGTGCTGCCCTGTTGGGAGAAGTGTCCAGCTGCAGCCACCTCTGTTGCAGGCTGATGGACTAACCCGGTCTTTTTGTGTGCCAGGATGGCATTTTCGGATTTCCATAGGCAGTTTAGCCACCTTGAGATCTGCAGCTTGACTCCTGACACACTCTCGAGCAATGAGGTCAAGAAATGGGACCTGACCCTGTTCAATGGACAGTGGAGATGGGGTTTGACTGCTGGGGGCTGCCAGAACTACCAAGGTAAGGACCCAACCAAGTGGGCTTTTGATGAAATCCCAAACAAAACATTCAAAAACTAAGTGCTTGTGAACTGGAGGGGGCTTTGGTGGGAAGGAAGACCTTGGAGGTGCAACAATTTCTGTGGGGTTTAGACAGTAAGTGAAAGCCTGGGAGTTTAAATGAAGATCTAATTCACACTTATTTCCTCATGGAGGATTACCAGCCCACCAAGCAGTTAATTAGTGACAATATTTTTTTTCTCTGTCTGCTTTTCCTGCTTACATACCTTTTGCTACTGGCTGGAGTAATCCTCTGAAGGGCTGGGTAGGCCAGGAAAGTGTCACAGTTCAGTGGCACTGTTATTTCCAACTCATTTTCAGGTTAGACCTCTGGAGAGGCTGTCTGGCATTTGGTCCTCTTGCAACAATTACAGCCTCAGCCAAGGACATTGCCTGGAGATAAATGACTGGCTGGAATTAACAGTATCAGCTCCTCCCTGTTGGTCATTAGTCCCCATGAAATGCCCTGGTGCTTTGATTTCCCGTGGCTCCAATTAATACTCATAGCTGTGAAAACATAAAACCATATAACTTGATGGAAAGTACTGGAAAAACTCCAGGCAATAGTCCTTCCACTGAGATGCTCTCTGTAGGTCTAGTGACAGCCCTCTTGGCTGCAATGACAATGGTCTCCTCATTTTTGTCTCCCGTTGGGAATTCTTAGCAACGTACTGGACAAATCCCCAGTTTAAAATCCGGTTGGATGAACCAGACGATGACCATGAAGGGAGTTTGAACGAGCCATGCTGTACTATCCTGGTGGGCTTGATGCAGAAGAACCGCAGGAGACAGAAGAGAATGGGAGAAGGTCTGCTTAGTATTGGTTATTCACTCTATCAGGTAAAGTTTGTTCCTGATTTTAAAGGCTTTGTTCCTTGTCCTGTTAAGCTGGAAAAAAATTAGCAGCGTGCTACATCTTGACATTCAGCACTACACTTCAATAAGAACTGGATTTTGCAAAATGATTCAATTACTTCTCTCATTTCTTCCTGACCCCCGTAATGTGGGAAGACTCTGATAAATTGAGGCTCAGTTTTTGTCCCACTTCAACAGTGTATATTGGCAATGTAAATTATCAAGCCAGTAATTTAGCAACAGTCTCATTGAGAATCTTCTCTTACAAAATCTGAATGGGGGCAGGCTCGGGGTGCCTGGCAATTCCAGATAAGTGTTTCTGATTACAGCCTATCCTTAGTCCTCAGTAGTCACTTTCTTTTTTATTATTATTTGTCCCTTGCATTTCAAACTTTTTTTGATCCATTGTCTGCCATATGCTACTGTTCTGGTTCAGTAAATTTGGGGCTTTTTTTTCCCTGATTTTCCCAGTGTTGCTAAAAATATAATGTAGGGACAAAACCTGCAGTGCAACCTCTAATTTCTGTGGTGTGAGGGGAGAGAAGCAAATGTAAAAACATTTCCAACCAGTATCATCATTACCAATATCGAATGTGGAGAAAAGCAATTAAATGTTGCATAGACTCCACTGGATGAAGATCATTAGGCAGCACAGGTGGGGGCAGATCGGAATGGCTGACTTTTGCTAATAGATCTTGTGAGGGATGGCTTGAAATTAAGGAAGGTTTTCCCTAGTGCCTAAGTGCCTGCATGCACACATGGCTCTCACTGAGCACGTTTCTGAGCTGCCTTCTCTGTGGTGCCAGGCACCCTCACCTATCAGCATCCCGAATTTGTGCATTATGGATATCTCTCTGCTCCCATCACTGAATACAACCGTGGAGAAGCTTTTGTGTTTTACATATGTTCTGTCTCATCTGCATCCTTTCTGGTCTTATCCACGGTAGGGTAGACTTGGTGACTCTTAAGTCACTGAAGTGACTCTTAAGATATAAATTTTTTGGCAAAACCTGGCTGCTAAGTTCTCTCAGGTAGGAGGACTATGACCCAGCTATGACCTCAGCTCCTTGGATCATGCACCATTGTAGGTTTGCTTCATCACAGCTGATGCTGTGGCTGGAGAGCTCCAGTTAGGACAGCAGAGATGATGACCTAAAGCAGATCTCTCTGCAGGAGAAGGTGAAAAGATGTGTGCTCATGTCTGTCTACCTGCCCTGCAGAGCTTTTGTAACTCATGTTGCTGCCTGCTGACAGCTCTGTGTCCATCACCTAGCTCCTGGCCTTCCAGTATGCTGGTTATAGGGAGCAACACCTGAGGTCTCAAGGGGCCATTTAGGCTCCAGAAACGTTGTATGGGTGATATTTTTAAAAGCTCTTTTGGGACTTGGGAGGACACTCTCTTTGGCTCTCACTGGAATCCATGCTCTCAAGACAACTCATTGCTTTTGAGTTGAAAATTTGCCTTATATTTGGAGCTACAAGTTAACAGAGCAATTAAGTTAATTTAGGAAGGGCCAAATCTTGAAACCTGCTACTTGTTATAGTTGCCTCACAACAATCTCATCCCCATGCGGACTGCTAGTGACAGTAGCCTTATATTTTCATCATATTCGGTAGAAGTAGAGTAGTAGATTTTAGGTCTGCTGCAATAAACTCTCTGGTTTTGGTTAGCAAAGTGGGGCTGACTTGTTGACTTTCCTGACTGAGCATTTAAAGACTTACTCAAATATTTCCAACCAACAGTATCATTCACAACACCATATCAAGAGAAAAGCAATTAAATATGCTATAGATTTCTCTGGATGAAGATACAGCTTTTCCATTGGAAAAGCTGTAGGACAAGATAATTTCATGGGTATCCAATACTATTATATGTGTTTGCAAATGAAAATTTTTTTTTAAAGTGTCTGAAAGAGGCTTTATCTGAATTTTTTTCCCTAGTGGTAGCTGCAGGTATATACCAGCCCTTTAACACTGTCTCTCCCTTCCTTTCAGATTCCTCAGGAGGTATGCAGTCTCTGCTGAAGACTTCCAGCCTCCACACGGGCACCTCTTCTTGCACTGGAGAGTTTAGCTGCCAGGAAGACTTCTTCCTTACTAATGACATTTCTTCTGGAGAGCTTTGCCCTTGGATCACTGGACCAATATCTCAAGTTCTGAATAACCATTTTCAAGGGACTGGGGCACGAGGATTTATTACAGATGTCTGACTCCCAGGCTTGATCTCGTTTATACTCATTGAAATTTGGCTTCCAGGGAGTTTGTACAACTGAGGTCAGAATTTGTCTGTTTAGTTCAGGTGAAGGCAGAACAGGTTCTCTGCACTCTAAAACTGAGAAAATGTAGCTAGTATTGTTTAGAAGAAATGCCAAGCTCTGTGGATCCGTTCCTTTTGCAGTTCTGACCTGGGGCTCCTGGTAAGGAACAAGCTCTGCTCAACCTTCCCTAATCCCCTCAGATGTCAATACTGAGGCAAAGAGACTTTTCATTGCTGAAGAAAGAGACCCCAGGGGTGTCTGGCAGTAGGAATAGCCTATACTCATTACTGAGGTCCAGCAGCCTATGCTGCCAATTTTTCCTTGGCTTTTCAGCCCTTTTTTCTCTCTCAGTAAATGAATGTGTGGCCATGTAGCAATTAACTGTGTTCTTTTAGCAGCCTTGCAAATGCAAAGGGAAAAATGAACTTTATATACTGGAGAAGATATGGATCTGTCTTCTTAACCTTTGCAGTTCCACTTAGCTTAATATTGAGTTAGGTGAAGGATGGGACTATTGAATAAATACCAAATTAAATCTTGTCTCAGAACAGAAGAGGAAAAACCCGCATATATTTCTACAGTTTACAACAGAAAAACTGAATGACTATACAGTGTTTGGTAAGATCTTTGTATGCTCTGGTCTTAGACAGACAGAAACCTTATCCCTAAGCAATGCTTCCCATCCTGCATCAGCCACACAGCACTTTTTGTGTGTCACTGAATCACACTTTTTGAAAGACATCTTTGTGGAGCAAAAGTCATGAGTAAGAGTTTTATAGCAGGGATGTTGTTCTTACACCGCTGTTCCTTTTATGTCAGTGTTTTATTTTATTAACTGTGCGATGCTTAACTTCCTGAAGAGTATATTAGTATCAGGGAAAATTTAAGTACTGTTTTCCACAAAATCCAAATGAATCTCCCTAGTATTACTAATAGAAGTTGGGTAAATCACCTAATGTGACCCCAAAAGTCTCACCCTTGTGTCTACTACTTTGTCCTATTTACTATTCCTTTCTGTCTGTTTAAAGAAACAAGAGACTACAATTCCTATGCAATTAGGAGATTTATTCCATACCATAAATTGCTGAAAAATTTTCTGAAGATTAAATTTGTCCAAAAGCAGCCCATGAAAGCAGAAAATGCTCAATGCACAGATAATTTACAGTGTAGTAATTTGATCAGATATGAGCACACATTATGACTTTTTTTTTTATTTTATGGTGCCAAGTGTAATGAGGCATGTGAAAAGATAATTTTTATAGAGGAAGATTCTTGCCCCTTCTAATTATCTGCCTGTTTCCCATGACAGAACCCTGGTGGTTTTCTTTTGCACCATCCCTCATGGATTTTTTATTTTATGCAAACAAAAGCTTGGGATGGCTTCGAAGCACTGAAATCGGAATCGGGTGGCTGGGTTACTAGGGAACTGCCACAGGGTTTCTAACAAAAACACATTCCCCATAGCTGGAAGACAGCACAGATATGCATGCCGGCCGTGCTTTCTTTGCAAGGCACCAGCCAGCAGCCCGGACTCACCCCTACATGAACCTGCGCGAGGTCTCCAGCCGCATGATGCTGCCCCGGGGACAGTATCTCATTGTGCCCTCCACCTTTGAGCCCTACAAGAACGGGGAGTTCTGCCTGCGAGTTTTTGCTGAGAAACAGGCTAAATCACAGTGAGTACCTTCCCGGAAAATTCCCCTTTTGCTGGGGAGCATGCAAAGGAGAAGGTCAGGTCTTGCACCCACATCCTGTGCTTGATCTTTTGTCTTAACCAGCAAAATGGGCCCATTTCCACAACCCATTTTCTTGCACAGTCTACTATAGTGGCCACACATCCATGGCAGATGGCTCTTCAGAGTCATGGCTCTTCAGAGGTGTCCACTAAGCTCTCAGCTGGGAACAAGATCCCTCAGCTCTGTGAAGGAGAAGTTCCCACAACTAGAGAGTGCAGGATTTGAGAGCATAATGATGATGAGATGGTTTTTAAAAGGGTTGTATCAATAGCAGCCATTGGATGAAAAAACAGGAGTCTGGGTGGAAGACAAGAACAGCAAGGCTGGATTTCCCATGGGAAATATCTTCAAAGAGTTGGGGCAGGCAGAGGTGGGATGGGGAGCACAGGAAGCAGGAAGCCTGGGGGCTTGTTCTGTGTGTTTGTTAACACCTTATAGTTAAACAGCTTTTTTTAATGCTAATTATTTTAAAAGGCAAGACTTTAAAGTAGACTCATAATTCTGGTTGTTTAATTATTTTCTTTTTTTTCCTTAGGATGGTGGGTGATGAGGTGTCTGCAAAGCCATATGAGGTTAGACTGGACAGAGTTTTCCTTCATAATTTGGGAGTAAAACTGGGGCAAGATTTTTATTTCTCACCTGAGCTGGGATAACAGAATGTTTTTGTGCTGAGGATAAATATTTTTTGCTCATGGGGATTTTTAAAATATATTCATGTCTCAGTTTCACATTCATTTTCATGGACCTGGGCCATGTGACACAGAAACTTCACCCTTGTAGACCAAGCTGGAACACATTTGTTGGTCCTTACTTCCAGCATGGGTAGGAGAAGGTGGACAGGGCACATTTCCACAGAAAAAACCAGTCTTCCTGAAGCCTGGAAGAAACTGCAAAAGCAGACTTCCAAGGAACTGCTGAATTGTTCTGGCCAAGTGCAGCAACATTTTCACTGTGGCTATTTTCTAAAACTGTCCTAGTAACAGAAGAAAACTTTCTCCTCAGCCTTAGGAAGTATTTGCTCTCAAACCAAGCCAGCCCCTGGCTGGTTGTGACTCAAGCAGTGCCTCTGTTTTGCCATTGCTGCAGAGCAAGTGCTCATTTTCTGTTGCTGTAAATAAGCCCCTGTACAGCATCTTTACAATATCCACAGCTCACTGTCTAGAACCACCTTGTTAACCACTCTCCTGGCTCTCCCTTTCCTCTAGCCTCATGTCAATAACAAAGATATAGATGATGAGTTCAAGACTCTGTTCCAAAAGCTCTCTGGAGAGGTAAGTGGATTAAAGTGAACAAAAAAGACCGAGACCTCTCTGTTATGATTATACAAATATTTGACTTGCTGATTCCTTTTCTGTCTGTTCAAAAAACCAAGTATTTCTCCCCTTTTATTAACTCGCAGCTTCAGTTCAATTTATTTTACAATAGAGATTTTCTGCATTGTTGCTCTTATTGGTGCAAAATGTGATTTTTTTCCCCTTGGTAACGCAGGGCAGGGAATAACTTTGAAAATAGGGGTGATAGGAGTGAGGACTGTGAAAATATTATCCCATGGTGAAATAAATTACCTGTGGAGTTATTGTATAATTCTGACAATTGCTTGGCTGGACAATTCCTTCCTTTTTGTTTAGCCCCAGGAATTGGAAAACTGTTGGCTGAGCTTTTTCTCTACTTAATGTATTTGAAATACAGTATCTACAAAGCTCTACTGTGTTAGCCTCTGGCTGTCATGTCAGATTTCCTCTTAATGAACAGGTAGCCACTGCTATTGGAGAGGGAAAACTGCTTTTTAGTTAGGAAGACCTGTTGTATCCTGTGGGGTAGCCCCCAATCCTGCAGCACCCCCCTAGCTCTGGCTGGCCAATGGACCTGCCCCCGTTCTCTACCCCCCCC
>VZTH01016965.1:1212642-1263503 GCA_013397815.1 Aleadryas rufinucha
CTCATCATAGCCACGCTCTGGCAGCGTTAAAGACCTTGCTAAGTTTTGAGAGAGCAATTTTGGAATTGTTTGGTTGTTGTTTCCATAGGACTTGAAAATCTCAGGTGTTCTCCTGCGCCTTTTTATTCAGTCAAACCTTTTAAGAAGTTGCCATTTACTGGGTCATGTCACCATAGCACCTAATAAAACACTTATTTCCCAGCTGATTGTCTAGGAAATATTGATGGTTTTTGAAGAACTTCCCTCTGTGATATCTGAAGATAAATGTGAAGAGTTAGAAAAAAATTAAGGGTTTACATGCCTTAGATTTGGAAGGGAAATAGTCTCTGGATGTCTGATAACAAATCAATGTAGCTTGTTTCAAATAATTTTTCTGTTAACACTCAAAGTATGTTTTGTTTTCTGTCCAGGACTGTGAAGTGTCTGCAATTGAACTTCGAAGGATCCTAAACCGTGTTTTGGCGAAGAGTAAGTGACATTATATACTCCCATTGGATGGAGCTGAGAATGGAATCTATGCTAACAAAACCCAGCTCTGTCAGCTAAGGCTGATGAAAAACTGAATTTGTGTCTGGTCCCAGCTGAGTTTCTTCTGGCTTGTTGAACCTCTGAATATGGGGTGGATTGGAAATACTGCCTGGTGCTTCCCTTCCAAATGCTTCCAGCAGATGTTCTGCAGAGGCACAATATTCCCTGTCCCTTTCTGGGAGAACCACCATGGGTAATGTTATTATGCTGCTGCATGACTTATGTGGACAGATAGAGGCTTGTCACCACCAAACCCAATAACTCCCCCTCTCACTGTGAAAAAAAAAGCCATATTAATTAACTGAAAGGAAATAGTGGGAGAAATGGCAGAGCATTTACTTTGCTACCAAGATTTTAAGGTGGTTGATATCTCCAACATCGTCTGCAGAAAAATATTTGTCTTGAATTATTCCGGACTTGGACTTTTATATTTTTTTTTTGTACAGGAAAGGATGTTAAAAGTGATGTATTCAACATTAACACTTGCAGGGAGATGATCAGCCTTTTAGATGTATCCTTTGAATATCATTTCATCACCTTTCAAATTTCTGGATCTCTTCTGCAAAACTTCCTGACAAGCTGGGCTAGGTTTACACTTCAATTTTCCAGGCGCGTGGCTGGGGACAAAAAATTCAGCTGAGCGTCTCTATCAGCTCAGGGTGGCAGAAACCTGAACCATTTAATCATCAGCTGCTTCTCTCACCTGCTCTGCCTCTCTCATTGCTTAAACATTTTCCTAAATATAGTGGGAAGAAGAAGCAGGGTCTTTCTGCGTGGCTGCACCTGTGAAGATCCAGGTGCATACACAGCATGCTTGGCATGATGCAGCTTTTGAGCTCATCCTCAGCTGCTGTCTCTGAGTCAGGTCTTGCTTACAGAGCACCGAGCTCACAGCAGCAGGGACAGGCTGAGCCTGTTCCCAGGGGAAAGGCTGTGCCTGCTTCTCTTCTGCATAGCTGGGAGGACACTTGGGAGCTTAGGAGGTTTGAGTAGCCAAAGGAAAAGGAGACGTCAACACCTCTGCCCAGGTTTGAGTAGCCAAAAGAAAAGGAGAGGTCAACACCTCTGCCCAGTGCTCCTTTGCACTGGGATGGTGAAGAGCCATGCTGCCAGGATCTTGCTGGTGTTGGTGTCATGGCATGGCCATATTGAGGCCAGCAGGGATTTACTGTGGATCTTGTGGATAACTGGCTGTCAGGAGAAGTGATGCCATTGCCCTAAACTCCCCCGGCTCCCAAGCCTCATGGGGTAACTCAGTAAGTACAGCGCCATGGTGTCCAAATCCCTGTTTCTGCATAATTTTCCATTGGAAGGGATGTTCAAGGCCCTGAAGGACATGAGAGAAGACACTGTAGACTGCTACTGACTCTCTTGCAGTTCCTGCCTCTGGTTTCTAAGTATTGTCTGCTGCAAGGCCAGGCCCTTTTTCCCCTAAGGACTCTAATCTACTGTTAAGTGTACAAAATGTGAGTGGTTTTAATCATGCTTATATATTTAGCAATCCCATATATCATTCCTTGAGAGTGCAGATAGCCTAGAAATTCTTGGCATGCCTTTAGACAAGCAAATGTAAAGCTGTGGGCATGTCTGTGGGAGATAGAGATGCATTACAAGAGAACTAAACTGGCATTAAGATGACACTGTGATGGGTGATTTGTTTTTATCAGAACTGATTGCTCTCCAGTTTTGTTAGAAGTAAAGGAATCCTGATTTTTGAACCATGCCTTAATGTGGCCCAGACCGATGGGACCGGCACCTTGGAACTCATAGAATTCAAGACACTTTGGATGAAGATTCAAAAGTATTTGGTAACATAACATTTCTGACTCGATCCCCTTCCCTCCCCTCTCATCTCTGAAGTACAGATGCAGAACTGAGATAGAATTAAACCCTCACGGGCAGATATACTTGGAAACCTTCTTTCTCAGGGCTGGAGTTTGTTTCAGAGCTCTGAAACACCTCTCACACAACAGGGCACAGGCAAATCCTCTTTCACCTTGGCCCCACCGCTCTCCATAATTTGCAATACCTTATGGAAAGACAGATTAACTCACTTTGATTGTTGGCAAAGACAGCTCTCTCTGCTGCCTGCTCTATTAAAGCTCATGTGAACATATCTTGGCTGTTGCAATATGTTGCATTGCTGGCTGAGCATAAGCAAACACAAGAGACATATTTTTAGGACATACAAAAAACTGGCTTTGTATTTTTGAGGTCTTGTAGAAGTGCTGAATTATTTTTCTGGCAGAGGCTTTAATATCCCAAGAAGTTCACCCAGAATCAAGCAGTCTAAAGGAAGGTCAGATTTGGAACTTCTTGGTGTGACCACATCCCTTTCAGGCAAGCCTGCTGCCACCAAACTTGATGTTGTTCAGCACAGAGCATCTGCTGTGGAGTTCCGTGAAGAAATGTTGGGTTCATGAAAACCCAGCTCGTCAAAAAAGCAAGCCCTGAGACCCAAATCCAGTATTAACTGCAGGTCCGGGTGGCTTCTAATTCTGGATAATAAACCTGCTGGCAGTAGGAGGCATCTGTCATCTTGTCTGAAATATTAAGCAAGATGGACTTGGTCTGTTGCAGTGTTTGCCAAATGATAGGATATTTTCCTCAGTGGCCTGTCTGCCACCACGTAATAAGAAGGCAGGCAAGCTGCCAGCCCATGGGAATGTGTTTCCCACTCTGCCTGACTTGCCAGTATCTGCTTGAAATATTTCCCTTGCTCATTAATGTTTCAAACAGTAGGAGCTTGTGCTGGTAGGGGCAGTCCCTGTCCCAGCCATCAATGGGCACAGCAGTGACAGTGTGAACATGGCAGAGGTAGGAATGATTGTCCTGGTGCTGATTAGCTACGTGAGCAGGGAGGATGGCAGAGCATGGGCTTGCAGGGTGGGCTAGCAAACCAAGGTTAAAGCCTATAGGAGCCCTCTGAGTAGCTCATTCTGGCTTGTAGCCCCTGATGAGACCTGTGTTACCACGTCTTCACGCCTGCTGTGTGCAAGCCCAGCCTGCCTCCTCGTGTCCATGGCATTGCTGCAGGGGCACACGCTGAAATGCCCTGTCCCATTCCCTTCCTCCCCTCTGCCACAGGCAATCTACAAGAAAGTGGACAGTGACTACTCTGGTACCATCAACTCCCATGAGATGCGAAATGCCCTCAGAGAGGCAGGTGAGTGCTCTGCTCGGGGACACCATCAGATCACCAAACATTGGGAGAACAGCAGAGCATTTTAATGGCTTTTCTTCTCTCCTGTCACCTAGATCACAGCATTGCCAGTGCCATTCTCCCTTCCTGGCAGTCACACACTGCAATCCTTTTGCTGTTACATACATCAAACCCCATCCTCTGTTCTGCATTATGAACCACTGGTACTTTTGTCCATGCTGTGACCATTGCTTATCCATCTGATTATTACTTGCTCTATTTTTGGCCTTATTATTTCCTAATCTAATTGTCCTCTTTCAGAGCTATGCCCAAACCCTCTTTTTCCTTCATTTCCTCCCACCACCTTCTCTCCTCTAGAGAAGGTGCAAGCCTGATCAAGGCATGCCCCAACTATGTCCTCTCTAATGTGTTCACTTTTGGAGCAGAGCTTGCCAGCTAAGGGGCATCTAGAGGAGCACTGCTTTTTTGATTTGTCTTGTGCTCAGTGGATTTTATGTGAATGATCCAGAGACAGAAATAGCATGAATATGGGCCTGAATAGAGCCCAATGTGTTATGTGAGCAATTGGCTCTGCTGCAATCACTGCTATTCAGCTGCAGTGCCAAGACTCGCTAATTAGAGGTTTATCTGGGGAACATAGGACTGGTTATGCTGTGAAACAATGTGAAATATGCAGTCTGACAAAATGCTGTGGGAAAACTCTATGCCTCTCTTCACCCCACACAATGGGCTTTGGAAAGGACCCACAGAGGTGGGTGTGGGAGTCCAACAGACCTTCTGGCAGGAATAGTTCTATCCTTCAACCTGCAGCTGCAGCAGTCCACGGATAAGTCACATCCAAGACAGCATATCAACATGCTGTGTCAGTGACTCCCATGCTCTCCTGGCCCTCAGGTTTCAGGCTCAATGATGAGGTGCAGCACAGCATCGTTGCCTGCTACGCCTGCAGCACCAAGCTGACCATCGACTTTGATGGCTTTGTGGCCTGCATGATCCACCTGGAGACCCTGTTCAGTGAGTGCCCAAGGGCAGTTCCTAAAACCTTTGGGGTTG
Organism: Aleadryas rufinucha; assembly: GCA_013397815.1. Lineage (NCBI taxonomy): Eukaryota > Metazoa > Chordata > Aves > Passeriformes > Aleadryas > Aleadryas rufinucha. The sequence continues at coordinate 1,217,387 of VZTH01016965.1, forward strand.
CCTTAGGTATTCCGTGTCTTTTAGCTGTGAATGTAGCAAATTTCAGGGAAAGGTTGGGGTGCCAGCAAAATTGGAAAAAGCAGCAGAGAAATAGCAAAAGCCTTTCCGTCTGAATGACCATGGGAAGCAGGGGACGTGTTTCCATAACACACCATTCTCTTGTGCTTTACAGTCATCAGCAACTTATGGTCAGTGCTCTGGCCCCCACATTGTCCCATCTCTGACAAATGGGACCATTTATCACTTGCAGTCCTTACTCAGACCTGATCTACAGGTTTGTCCCTGGATCCTGCCAGCTGCCACTGCATCAGATTTCATAGTTGTCCTGCTGCCAACTCCCATTTTGCTGCTGTAGATCTATTCCACCCCATGAAGCAGCTTAGAAATTATTTGTAAGAAGAAAGAGGAACAGCTGTAGTATTATCTTACAGAACAGTCTAAATTTCCAGTAGATCATGGCAAAAAGCCAGACCTTTACATTTTGTCAGACAGTGATTCTCTATATGCCAGACTCTGTGGTTTATATCCAGGTTTTTTTCCCCACTCTTCCACATTTCAGAAGTGTTCCATCTCCTGGACAAAGACAAGAATGGAGTCATCCAGCTCTCTCTCCCTGAGGTAAGGCTGGTCCGATTGAAATACCACCTGATCGAACTGCAGCAATAGACCACACTAAAATACAGTTATTTAAAATCACTATTATAAGTGATTTAATCACTATAATAAGAGAAGCATGGTAGCGATTCAAAGAGCAAGTTTGTTTATGTGAAAATGTTCTTCAGCCCACAAGGCCTGTCTGAATTAATTGAATGAACTTTTACCTTTATATGAGCAAAAAAGTAAAGATACCTTCAAAACTCCCAGGGCTGATTGAGAAGATGCTTACACAGTGCATTTCACTATCTCTTTTTAGAGGGCAGTGGTCAATTCATTAGAAAACACACAGCAGGGAACTCTTGTTGTCTGGCAGAGAATGTACTGATCAACCTGCTGGAATTAGAAGAAACGTTTTAAGATGCCAGATCTTTTTTTTCCCCCATATTGTTTTTAATGCAAATTTTTCCTGTAGAAGCTGTTGTAAAAGCAATCAGCTTGAGCCTTCCCTTTGCAGAATACAAATATATCTCAGGAAACAGCTGGAAGGAGCCCCAAGAGGTCCATCCAATTAGTCCTCTCAGCTGAAGACTGGCTTGAGGGGAGGACGATGGCTAGGGAGCCCTGTGACCCTCAGTCACAGTTGAATCTAGCTGAAACTGTACATTGCGTACTCCTACCCTAGAGTTTTTCAAGGCTGAAAGTTGAAGTTTTCTCCAGTTTGCCCTGTAGAACTCACCTTCCTTTGGAAGAGACCCCGCTTACAATGTTTGAGGCCGATCCTCGCAATAGATTTCCCTGAAGTCCCGGAGCGATGGATCCTACATGTATAAGAGATTAAAATGCGTCTCCAGCCTCTCCCAGCTTGTTCTCCCAGAGGCATGGAAGAATGCCCCAGTGGCATCCTGTAGACCTTCCAGATGCCCTGACTCCTTGTTCTGTTTCTCCCTCAGTGACTGTGCTGCACACTGATTTGAACCATGGTTAATCAATTCAGCAGAGACCTCTGAGGCCCTTCTGAGCATGAAACCGCTTGTTTGGCATCTCCTTGTCGTGAAAAACAGAGAAATTTGGGTTTATTCCTGGCAAGTTACTTTAAGCCAATAAAAATGATCTCTTGTCAGTTATAAAATAAATGCATTCTTAAACAAACAAATAAACAAACCCAAGACTGACCTCCTTTACTTTTCCTGCCCAAAGAGTACTGCTCCGTGCCATGCTGAAATCTCATCAATTTTGGCTTTGCACAGATGGGCCCAGGTGGCTTTGGTTTGACTTCTGACTGTGCAGCAAAGTTCAGCAGTGTTCAAAATCCTGGAAGGGATCTGCATTGCTGCAACATCCAGCATATGTTTTACTCCGTGCCCAAGAGTGTGGGCAAAATTTATGTTGCTGCCCTGGCAACCTCCCTTCCCAGACAACTGTCCACTTTGGCTGTGCCAAGCATCTGCAGAAGCTGGGGGTGAGGAGCTTGGAGGCAGATGCTGATCTGCTGGGAGCACAGAGGATTTGGGCATAGACACAGCCCCGAGGATGAACTGGGAACCAGGAAAATGTGATGGCACTCCTCCACAAGTCTCGGCTCAGTCCTCCAGGAGGAGGAGAGAGGATGGAAGGACATATGCAATTTTCTGTAGTTATTTCAGCTGAGATCTTCTCTGAAGAATGCTTGTCCATATGCATGCCCAAAGATGGGATTTGGAGCTTTAGTTTAGTGAATAACTGGAGCTCAGAAGCTCATGAAGGCAAGAAACAAAAAATGCACATGTAGGGGGTCTAGGAGCCTGAGCATGCGGGAGATGTGCTAATGTGGATTGTGAGTTAAAGAAGAAACTGAAGCTATCTGGCTTCAGCTGTCTTAAATTTTGCACTGGCTTACAGTGCTATGCTTTTCTAAGACCTTGTAAAACATTTGTCCTCTTAAAAAAAGCTCCTCTCTACATTAAATTTCACAGTATTCTAAAGAGTAATATTGTAGCAATGCAGGCAAGATAATCTTGCAGTCTGTATTAGCAATCAGAAAATATTTCTGGAACTTGCAGTGATGATCTGACAAGACCAGGCAGGTCATGGTCAGTGACATGTCTTTGACACTTCTCCCCAGGAACAGAAGGAGTGCAGGCTGACATCTGTGTCCCCAAGGCAGACATGGGACCTCTACTCTGTCCGTCTCTCTTCAGTGCTGTGTTTGAGAGTCCTTTCTCCACATCTGCTGGTTCCTAAGCGTTTTCTTTGAGCAGGAAGAAAGCTATTGTTTGGTTCCCATCTCTGAACACAGAATGCCTCATGACAAACCCCACACCTACACCTCACATCTCCCAGCACATTTTCTTGCTGCTGGCCACAGCTGTCTGACTAAAAGGGATGTATGACCTGTGTCAGCACACGACTCTGCCTTTCTAATTGATGTCCTCTGCCAGTAAAAGAGAAATAAATATTTTGTTCAGGTTGCAGGATAAAAGCATCCAGAGTAGGAACCACAGGCTTTCCCCCACTCTCCCTCTGCACACATCACTGGCCATGACCTGTGTGCAGCTGTCATAGGTTGCCACCAGTTTCTCCTGGCAGGTATTTGCCTGCTGACCAACAACAGACATCTGTGTACCTCTGTTTGCCTGGAAGACAGAGCTACCTGGGGCAAGCTGGCTCCAAAACCATCAGAAAATTCTGGTGAATGCTCTGCCTGTTCAGTAGGATGAACGTGTCCTTCCCTGCCCTACATCTTGCACATGCAACACATCTCGTCACTAACCATGCAGCAAGCAGGGTGAGCTGGCTGCTTGCAGCTTCAGATTTGCTTTCTGCTCACACGCGCTATTCATGAGTTTGTTCCAATTATGGTCAGAGAGGCCTCTCTCCATAGGACTGGGAAAATTCAAACATATGCAGAAATCCTTTGCATGCTCCCACTTCTTCTCCTTTTACATCAAGCCAGATGCCCCCATCACAATAATTGTCACAGTTATCTCAATGGCTGTCACCCTCCAGTACAGGATGGGCAGAGTGCTGCACTTCATCTTCCTTTATCTTTGGGAAGCAGGCAGCTCCAAAGGAGCCACCTCTTCTTTCATTTGTTCTTTGAGTACAGCACTTGGCTATTAGGTCTTAGAGAACAACTGCTCAAAAATAAGCCTTTTCATGGGATTGAATGTGCTTCTCTTTTTCACTTGATGCTTGTGCAAAATGATGATTAATGTCCACCTGATTTTCCTTCCCTATGCTGCAAGCTGAGCAAATGTCTGCACTCATCAGTTCTCCCAGTTAGTCCTGATGAGGCTAAAATATCTTTCAACTAAAATGCCTGCAGCAGCTCCTGTGGAAGCAGTGGGGCATGGTGAGTTGAGCCAGGGCTTGGGTATCTGGACTCTCTGCACTCTTACAGTCTGCATGTTGGCTGTGCTTCATTTTTGGAGCTGTGAAGCGCTGCAGCTCTCCTTAGATTTGAGTAGCTCAGTCATGGGGAATTATAATGCAGGCAAGTCACAAAGGTTCATGAATCTGTGATCCGTTCCCTGTCACAATGAACACTGTGCTGTGTGGCATTCTCAGCACTTTATAGATACAGCAGGGCTAAAGAGACTCCCACAGAAACTCTGCCACAGCTCTTCAGATCTTTCCTTTCTCTCTCCACTTGCCCGTAGAAATGTTTTCCTCAGCACTGCAGGCTTGTGAACTGGAAACTTGAACTCTACACATTGCTCTGGTAAAATGAGATTCACATTAGACCACATTCAGAGTTCCAAATGCCTTGTGCACTAATTGCTTTGTGGTTGCCTATAGAGGAACTTCCTGTGAGTATAAATCCTACCCCATCAGCATTTGACTCCAGCTTTGCACCAGAGTAAGTGTCTGTGTCGTGAAGAGGACAATCACGGGTATTTGGGATTCTGCCTAAGAGCTAGGAGAATAAATTGCAATTATGTATGTGCAATTATCTTGTATCTGTTCATCCTCTCAGAATGGGAGATTTACAGGGGGATCTCTCCTTTCCTTCAGTGCAGGCTAATGATCAGATCCATGGCTTATAGGTAAGCACAGAAGGAGCAGTTCTTTTCAAATACCTTTTCAATCTTTATTTCAGACAATCCTGCTGAACCCGACTCAATGGTATGTTTTCATTCTTCCTTTCCATGCAGTTCAGACAACCTGGCAGGCCTGGAAGCACTGAGATACTGTAGGCACATTCTTCCTTTCCATGTTATTCAGGATGCATCCAACATCCTAGCCTGCTATTGTTGTTATCCCAGGCTTAGCTTATAGACTGGAGATTCAAATTCCGTAAAAGCAGGTGAGATTCTGGGTGCAAAAGGAACCCAAATTCCAAAGCTTTTGAAGTTTCTGCACCACTAATGATGTCCCCAGCGATAGTTTATCTTAAAGTAGTGCCCTGCTCCTGCCTGACAAGCTTGTTGCCATGGTGTCTGTCTCTCTCTGTATAACTGGCACGTACAGCATAAAATCCTCTCTTTCTTTAATAGAGCAAATTACTTCACTTGTTTCTGTTGGCCACTCATTAACTCCTTCCTCAGTCTTTGAAATCTTGGATGCAGCTCTCACCTGACTTGCACTGTGTGGGCAGAAGGTGCTTGGAGAGGATTTTGTGCAAAGACAAAGAGCACACAGCAGAAAATAATCCATAGGAATGTATCTGGGAGATGGACTCAAGAAGTACCTGGACAAACACTGGAATAACAGTCAGGAAGAAGCTGAATGAAACAGCTTTTTGTCCATTCGGGAGTTGAACAATGTTGGGAACTGGAGGAAGTGTGTTCTTCTGTGACCCTGCAACTTTCAGGCAAGAAGACATGTGCATTCCCTTTAAAATACATGGGGCTGACTTAGAAAAGAAATGCTCTTTTGCTATTTGGAAAACTCTGTAAAACATTGGTAGTTTTGTCTGTTCACTCACGTATAAACATTGGTGTAGTAAAAACTACATTGTCAGCTCAAGGAGTGATTAAGGTATTTCTTCTAACCCACCTTTTATCCATTAAAAAAAAAAATCAAGCCACCAAACTAAAAGGTAGTTCCTTTAAGTTCAAGCTAGCTGGTCTGCTCCTCAATGTGATCCCTCACCAAATTAGGTTTTCCTAGGCTAGTTTAAATGTTATAGCTTGATCTCACTCTTACAGAGAAGATAACAGTGAGGGCCTTCTTCCAATGTCTTAAAGCATTTCAGGCTTCCCTTAATTCCCACATCCTTTTTGATAGTCTCTCCCTTATTCTCCTAAATGCACAGACTGTCACATTTTTATCTCTGCTGTATGCTTCTTTTCAGCTGATACAGTAAAATGTTTCAGTGTTCCTTTGTTGTATGGAAAAAAACACTGAGGCTGGTTTTGAAGGGTGACTTTCATTATCATCCTCAGTTGTTCACTCCCTGCCAGTCAATACACGAGCCATATCCAGATAACAGGGTCTGTACTGTGCTTCAGACCTGCCACATCACCACCAGTTGCTGAGGTGGAGCAGCAGGAATAGCTACAGTCACTGGCAAACATCACCCAGGTGCTCTGCTGAGGTCACTTTGAAACAGCTCACAGAACGCAGGTACATGGGGCACAGAGTCCCCACAGAGTCCCCAAGAAAACTTTTAGTCTGTCCACTTAGAAAGCACCACAAATCTTCCCAAAAGTGTGTCTTCACTGCATCATAGATACATGGGTACAGTAAACACATTTCAGTGTAAGTGGTTGTTTTGTCTGTGTCTTTACTCAGCCCTGTGGCTCCACTGAACTTCCCACCACAAATGTCACTGCCCTGGCAGGGGCATCGTGGACTATGAAGAGAAAATAAGCAACCAAGCTCCTTGCCCTTGAGGGCCTGTATTTAGACAGAGAAACTGGTTTATCATTAAACCAGTAGCTCTCATTGCCTTTAACACCTCTGAAAGGAGTCAGGCTACTTGTTTGTCTGATGAAGATTTCAAAAGAGAAGGCAAGTAGGCCAAAGCAGTGTGACATTGCTTTAATGGTAGAATCATTGGTGTTCTCTTTAGTAACTAAGGGCATCCTTTTGCCACAGCTTAGCTACAGATAGCACAGGATTTGGCATTTCCAGAGATTTTTCATTTCTCTGTCTTACTTTCTCTACGCACCTTAACTACTTGATTAGCCAGAACTCCTAGGCCAGTTCTCGGGCATAGCTCTCTGGATACCTGGACTTCAGTGTTACCTGTTTTTAATGTTATCCATGTAGGCTTGATCAGGAAAGAAAATATTTCTTTTTATTTAAAGAGCTTTATTTGGTAATTGATAACGAGTAAGGTATCTGGCACAGTCACTAAGCCAGCCAGCTTGAAACACTGTGTGTTTGTAAAACTGTGTGTGTTTTCCCAAGCTGTAATCACACTCTTAGACCACTGTGCAAATTTACCCAGTACACATACCAGAGTAGGTATGATCTCTTGGGATTTTAAAGGGGCTTTGTGACCCACACAGTTTATTTCAAATTGTGTTTTGCTACGTTTTAAAAGATCACCATATTTGCTTATTAATTTGCATGGAGTCAGAGCTTAGGAAATGCAGTGCTTGTCAAACATGGGATTGATGAGTGGTGGTGATTGGTGTTGTGGCAGGCAGTGGGGCATCCCACAGGGTCTCTGTATTGGGATGCAGCAGCATTCCCAAGGGATATTCCAGTGTGCAGGTTGGGTCACATGAAGGATGCTCCAGTCTGCCTTGAGTGAAAGAATCTTTGCCGGGGAAGCTTTGCCTGGCAGATGGCAACTGTGAATACAGGAAACTAGGAAAATGTTTTCAGTTTCAGAAAGAATCACCATAGAATTAATTAAACAGAAAAAAAAGAGGAGATTAAAGGAAAGATGAGAAAATTATAAAGTACTGACCTGACCTCTATTTGTGAAGCACCTTTAGCCAAAACCCTGAGAGAATGACCTATCTGAAACAGCAGTAGTAAACTTAATAATAACGAAGTTGATTCCAACAGAGAGTGACAACTTTCTACGTGTTAATTTAACTTGTACTCATCTCAGTTTTGTGTTGGGATTTTTTTTGTGTATGTGCTTTTATACAGGCTGATAATGTTTGAATTTCAGACATGCTGGTCTGGTGCATGAAAGTTTAAATGAGAAATTATCTAACCAAATTTTAGTGTCCAAGCTAAGTAGAGTACAAACAATAAACAAACTTTATGGAGAGAGAAAATACAATCAATTTCAGAGTTTACACCTTGCACTCTATGGTGATACCAGTAACATGAGTAAGAAGAAAAAAAAAGATTTTTAAAATGATGTGGGTTATTATTATAGATTACCCCAGCACTGACAGATTTAATTTTGCATGTCCTCATAAGAATCCTTGAGCCATCTCTCTCCACAGGATGCAAATATTGTTCTTTTTAAAGGATATCTCCCTTCAGCACCTGATATCGTATCACCATTCTGTGATATAATGGAGCTATGTAATGGTGATCTCCTACTGCCACTAGGGACGTACATTTCTTTTAACACAAGGTACATTTTGTGAATCACATACACACGAGCATGTCTTGGATAATCATGGTGTTTGTCAAACCATGGTATTGCTTGGATTCCTACACATACAACAGATGAAATCTCCCCAGATACCAGGAGTATGATTTTTTAATTTTGTTTCATCTTTCTTTTCCTCTGAATGAACTCTTCTGGTTTGGGATTCCTGGGAGAGAAAGGTGAGTAAAATACTGTTGGTCTGGTCTCATTCACTTCATGTAAAAAGAGCTGGTAACACAGTGATAGCTGGCTTAAGGATACTTGGTGTTTCCATCCTTAAGTACAAGATCATTTCATGGAGGGATGGAGACAGCTAAATCAGAACTCAGCAAGAGGAGGAGTGATTCTGGCTAGACTAAAGAGGTTCATTGCATTGAGCAGAACGTGCTTAGCATATTTTGGTATTGGTTCTGATGGGCTGAAGTTTTCTGCTGTATGTAGTAAATTATGCTCCATGACATGAGAGTGGTCAATAGAGAAATCTGGGAATACGGCTCATTCAGACACTGTAAAAGCAATTATACCACCAGTAGATCTCAAAAGCACCACAGAGCTAGACAAGTCTGTGCTGCAACATGCCTTCAACTTGCACTTCCTACGTCTACATCTAATTAATTTTCTTAATTGCACAGCAGTGCACTTCCTAATTACACTGGGGAACCACTCTTGGTTCTTTATCTATTGCTCAGATTATTCCGGCTGTTGTTGTATCAGCGCAGTCCCCAGCCTAATTTTGTGCTAGCCCACACAGACTGCTCAGGGAATGCTTGGCAGAGCCTTCATCTGCTGCAGCAACATCTCCCAGGCCCAGATGGATACCTTCACTCACAGGGAGTTCCTGGCTGAGCAGGGCCACTGAACCCTTGGGACTATTGTGGAGACACTTACTGCGTGATGGAAGGGCATTGTTAAGATCTCCTGTAAACAAGAGCCAGAGGAAGCCACTGGCAGTGCACATCCACAGTTTTGCTGGTCCTACAATACTCAGGAGCTAGGCTATGTGTTCTTCAGTACCATCTAATTTGGGGAATAACTAAGACTTCATCAGTAGATGGCATGCTCCTGAAACAAGGAGCACAATCGTCCCCAAATGATCTGACAGACAGGAGGAACTTGCACCTCCAGACACCCCCATTTATCCCACCATTGTGACTAGAATACACAGTGGTGTAGGCAGGCACGCAATAAAACTACACAAGAGTAATTACAACCAGCAGTAAAAAGCCAGGTAACCCAAAATCCCAGTATGAGGAGTCTGGTTGCCAGGGAACACACATCCCAGTGCTGCGAAATACATCTGCCAGATAGTGGTGCACTTTCCCTTTCACTCATACCAAAGTTAAATACCTGATGTGTGTTCCACATCTTTCAATGGCAGCAGTGTGCTTTAACACAGCATTGGTGCCTCTGGGTTTCCACCACTCCTGGCAAGTAGCTGGAGTCTGAATCCTTTTGGCGCTATCCACATATTTTGCTGAAACCAGCCAAAAATTTAATAGTAATATTTGGTAGATTTTGTATCTCTTTTCCTCCTTTGTTTTCAAATTTTGTAAAACCTAACTTCTTACCCAACGGATTTGCCAGGATCTTTCTCAAGAAAACATCTGCTTTACTCCAGGAGAAGAAGATGATGGTCAATGTGATATAGAAGTAACACAACAGATCAAAGGAAATAGATTTTACAGATTCTAACTAAAATGCAGAGGTTGTTGTAACTGGATGTTGTTGGTCTGCAGTATTTGGCAAGATGAGAAGAGGGGTCAGATATTTGCATGGGCAAAAGGGCAAACAATGGTTTTGTTTTAATCTTTATTGCGAAACCACCTTTTGAAAAATTACCAAACTTCATGATTTCAGGCTTTGAGCTGACTACTAAAATCAGAGATTGAGAGCAAACCTGCTGTGAACTTTAAAATAACCGTCCATCTGTGTGTCTACCCTGAAACACTCAATCTTGGACACTCTGAGACAGAATGGTCCACTGGATTGACCAGAGATCCCTTCCAGGAGACCAGTGCTTGCTCCACGTTACCTCAAATAGACTTGTCCCCATCTGCTATGCAGGTACCACCAGCGCTTTGAATTTCACCCCTCTGGGTTGCCAGGAGCCTCCTGTCAGCTTCTGCTTTGCTGAGCAGAGAGGAGCTGACATGCCACAGAGCAGAAGGAACTTGTGCCCTCTCAGGAAGATTTCACTTCTCCTCCTCCTTCCTTTGCTGCTTTTACTGCATCCTAAATAATTGCTACAGAGTGATAAGTCATATGTTTATTCTTTATTTATTGATTTATAAGGCAATTAAACTGTGAAAGGTATTTGCAAAGCCCAGATCTGGCTAATTATTGAATTGTCTGAAGTATTTTTGATTAGTAACAATTACTCTAAAGCAGAAGACAACCTAGAAAAGCATAATTGTTTGGGGTTTTTTTCTATAAAAATAACTTATAATGTGTGAACTTGGGGGCACTAAGGCATGTATTAAAATTATTTCATATAATCCCGGTCTCTGCCAATTGAGAAAAACCTCCCTGGGTCCGTAGGGCTCGCTCAGGAAGTACAGCATGGGGAAAGCCCTTGGCTCTGATTTTCAGATCTGATGATAATGGAGACTATAGACCCCAGATCACCTGAAAGCATCCCTTCCTAACTCCTGTTTTCTAACAGCTCTAGAAAATTACTTGTGGAATGGAATAAAAAGCCACTAGAATTTAAAAAGCTATCCTGACAGGGATCAGTCCCCAGACAAGAAGCATCTGGGTGCACAAAGGGACAAATATATCTATCTGCAAACACGCTTCTTAGTGATGATGATATACAGCTGTAATGCTTCCTTTTCATCTAGCCCTTTTAACACACTCCCAGCAACACATGGCTTTGGCCTGAGATTTTCCCTGTCATCCATTCCAGCAACCAAGATCTGTGAGACAGATCTGCTTTCAAATTGGATAAGACGTGTACCAGGTGCCGCATCCATGAGCACTGCACAAACAGTGAAATCCAAAAATTGCCTTTCAACACAGCCTGATTAAAACCAGTATAAAACTGCAACAAGGTCTGCCTGAGCCTCCAGACTCACCTGATTGCTTTGAGATCTCTCTTGATATGTGACTGTTATGCTGGGATTGCAATGCCATGCATCTTGGTGTTGAGTTTTAGAAGACAGTCCTCTTTCAAAAAAGAAAAGTTCTTCTGCATGTAGGCTGGCAGAGCCCTGTGTCTTCTGTCACCCACAATATCTATATAAAATTATATGCTCAGTTTCCAAGTGAAAGAGTTCTTAACTTTCTCAGTGCCACCCATCAGCCTGGGCAGATGTCCCAGACCATTGTGTTGAATACAGGTTGTACCAAACAGGCCCCGATACCTTTTTCCAGCCTGGACCCTGAGTGGCATCTTTGCTTTAAGTGAATTTGCAGCATATAAATGTTTGAGAACTCAGTACATTATTTCCCTGGTCATAAAGAAGGGAAATAAAATCTGGACCACACTTTTCAGGGTTTATAGGAGTAAAAGGCAATAAAACATGAGTTATCACTGTAGTCACAAACTTGACTCTAAAACAAGCAAAAGTCAGATCAGCTAATAAAACAGTTCATTCTTTCCAGTTCAGATTAGGGGGGTACTCTAATCCTCAAAACAACCTTGTTGAATATACTCGCATATGCCAGTGCCAGTGGCTAGCTCTAAAAATAATAAACATGATTCATTTTAGTTTTGAACTATGAGGATCATGACTCAATACAGGCATGAGAAGAGGCAAGGGGATGTCGCCAGTTCCTACTCAGATGAAGGAGTTAGTATCACTTGTCTTCAGAAGCAATTTCAAGGCTGGAACTGTTTAACTGCAGAGATCCAATACTTGTGCATGGCAGGACTAGTGAAATAAAAATGTGCCAGGTCCTTTTGGCAGGGCCTGAATATTTTCAAGCAGAGCTTTTCTGTAAGTTTTCTTGCCAGCTCAGTTGCTCCGAAGCAGAGGAAAGCTCCAGCTCCCCTTGGGCTCTGCCATAATGTGCTCTCGTCTGGCTGGATCGTGGTGCTTCAGGAGAAATATGGGCTGCCTGGGAGTTCAGAACAAGCTCTATCAGAGGAGAATCAAGGGGAAAGACCCTCACAGGGGTGTCCACCCCATTTTAAAGGTCCTCTACTGAGAAACCTGCTTAAGAAATGTGGACAGAATGAGCCAAAGATGTATAAATGATGGAGAGGTGTTGCAAGCGTCTCGTCTCCCAGAGAGACTTGAGTGACACAGTCTGATCTGTCCTTGCTGTAATGGTCTCACTTTGATTGTTGAAATTCTAGTTAACACTTTTTTTTAAATGTGTGGAATTTATTATGCCCATTTTTATCCTGTACGTAGTACCTTCTGTATTTTAAGAAACACGGACAGATTGCAAAAGCTCCTACGTATTGATTTTTTGACACTAAACTTTAAATTTGAGGTGATTTCTGAGCAGGTATAAAGAATGTTGTGAATTTGTTTTAAAAAGAACTCAATTGAAACACACTAAAATCAGTAGGCACCACTTAAAATGTAACATAAGCCTCATGATAACCCAACTTGGATTTTATAGAAATACATTTTTTCTCTTTAGGAAAAAAATTGTAATATTACAGACGGCTTCATGATGTCTGAAAAGTCAATTAGAATAAAGCATTGCCCCTGGCTTTCCAGGTAGCTGTATCCTTTATTTCCAGCCAGGACGGGATGCCCCTAACTTTATATTCAATACAGCTGTGCTGCCAGTGACTTCCACCAGTGCTGGAGTTGCCTAACAGAAATGAGTTCAGAATCAAACTGTCAGCACAGGATGGATCCCAAGCATGAGCCCAATCCCAACTCACATAAACTGCTTTGATGCAAACCTCTGCCCAGGCACAGGCTTTGGGTGAGCCGTGGCATGAGGGAGAGGAATCAAGGACTGACTCTATGTGTCCTCTCACAGAATACTTTTTTTCTTGTTTGTTAAACATTTTGTGAATGTTACCCGAACACCACAAGATAAAGCTCAGCTGGGTAATTTTAATGAAATCGAGGAGGTTGGGATAGAAAATTCGGGAGGTGTTTGAAGAAAGGGCTTCTATTTCACGCTGTGTTGCAGCAGCTGAAATCAAATTCTGATTAATATTTTTCAAAAGCAGTAGTAAGTGACTGTACTGACCTTTGATTGTCAGTGGTTTTTTAATATATGCCAGAGGTCAAACAAGTAAAAGACGAAGGAGATATGGCCAGGGGACATGATGGGGAGAAGAAAGGGAAGGGGTATTAATGTAATTTGTGTGGCATGTACATGCCTGCTATTTAACTACAGTTCCTGCCTGCTTCATACCCTCAGGCAGCCTGAAGCTAACTAATAACCCTGTAATAGGGAGAGAAAACACAACACTGATCATCACAGTTTCACAAATAAGTAATTTTAAATTAATTACATCACATCCTAATAAGACTGGCTCTGATTGTCTCCTATCTTATCTAGGATTACTTTATCAGGACTGAATATATTAATTTTGCAGATAAACCTGCGAGTGCTTGAGCAGCAACTTTTGCTGAGTGTCTCTCTGTGTCATGACCTGCACCTCCCTGACCTCCTGAAGTCCTGATGGACAAGGCTCACTGTGCAGAGAAAGCCAGGGAATTTTTTTCCCTTTTCATGTAGCACTGCCTGATGCCATCCCACAGCTGCACATGCCTCCCACTGGAGTTGTTACAGTCACCTCAGTTATTCCAGATTATGTCAAGGTTCAACCCAAATACAAACCTGGAGTTTGTGACTCAGCTCTCCTATATGCGGCTATGCTCCAAAGCAGCTCCTTCAACCATTTTGATAAGCCCAGAGTCTGCTGGATGATAAAGCAGCCCCTTTATTTTGATATTCCAATGATACGAATGGCACAGATAAAGTGGAGAGAGGAGGGTTGCAGTAATGGTGAAGTACCAGAGTGGGCAGAGGGAGATCTTGGGAAGCTCTCAGCCTGCCTCTGTAACAGCTACTTGAGAAATGATCCTTCAAAATGCTCTATTTGTCAGAAAGTGCCTCTGTGTTGAAACAAATCAGGTTTACTGCATTTTCAGTCTCAGAGGAGAACTGAAGCAGAATGGGAATATCAATGAATTGGCACAATTCCTTTTTCCTTGAAATTTTAGTTTACAGGAAAGGTGTTTGAAATCAAAACATTGACATGAGTTTAATATAATCTTCGAGCAAAAACCCCTCGTGGTTTTGCCTTTTAAACAATAAAGGAGAAGCAAGGATATTCAAAGAAATGGTAACTCTCCTAGGCCAGCAAATTATTCCCCACCTGGCCTGGCATGCTACAAACTGGACACAAATTTCAATTTTGGAACAAATGGGGGCAAGTAACCGCTATCACAAACTGTGTAAGGGACACTACATTACAGCAATCCTTCAGGTCACTCTTTGGGCTCATGAAAGAAGGATTTTTTCCCTTCAATCCATTAATCACTCTTGCTGATGAGCTCTAAGAGGAGCACAAGGTTAGCTGATGTTCCCCCCTCTTGCAGAAGTTTTTCTCTGAAGAGAGAGAGAGTGGCAAAGCTCAAGAGGCAGGAGTTCAGAAGGAGCTGCAAGAATCAGACCGATTAGTATCCTCCCAGCAGTCATATCTTCACCCTAAGAAAATAAAACATTGCCCAATTAGCAAAATTTTATCCCTTGTAGTATAAGAGATCTCCTCTCTCAACAGCTGTTTATAGTCTTACCAGTAAAAGTTACATCTATTAAAGATAACTGAGCCTAATGACTTAACTGGCAAATGCTATTACATGTTTTCAGAAAGTTTGATCTGAATTCAAGGTTGATAGGGGCAGGAGTGAATTATAGACTTGAGGCTCTAGTCAAAGTAAATCATTTCCAATGAGTGTTCAGAAGGGTAGCTGTAGCAGGATGCTCTGCCTGGAGTCGGCGGAAAAACAACTGGAATAATGCCCTGTTTGCAAAGCTATCAGCAGTGAATGGAGACGGGGGCTGCCATGCTGCTTTTGGTGCTGAATGATGCTGAAAACAGCCTGACTCATCATTCCCAAAGATAAACATCCTGATAGTGAGGTGAAGATGTGGCAGACCTGATAAAGTACCTGATATAAAGGGACAAGCAAGTGATACTGCTGATAACTTATCTAAAGGTGCTGAGCTGACACAGCTGGCCTGGAGACATACGATGGACAGAAAATCACTTTATATATAAAAACCCAGTCCCACTTTTTAGCAGCAGGGTCTTCATAGAATCATAGAATGGTTTGAGTTGGAAGGGACCTTAAAGATCATCCAGTTCCAATCCCCCCGTGCCGCGGGCAGGGACACCATCCACTAGGCCAGGTTGCTCAAAGCCCCATCCAACCTGGCCTTGAACTCTCCAGAGATGGGGCATCCACAGCTTCTCCGGGCAACCTGTGCCAGTGCTCACACCTTCTAACATATTCTTTCTTGGAGTGTGTTTGGAGATTCCTCCCTGGAGTGGGGACACCCCTCAAGGTTACTCCTTTAGGCTGAGTGAAAGGGATTTGCCCACAGTCGTTGGTACGGGTGAGTAACATCAATCTCTACTTAATAATTGGTTTTGCTTGCTGCAATATAATTGCTTCAATATTGCTTCAAAATAGTGTACAATACTAGTAGTTATAGCTTCCTATACTGTGCAGTAAATAATTTTGATTAAGACCTTTTATTCTAGTCATTATAATTATTTATTTTTATGTAAACATATTTGGTTTGCCATCCTTTATTCTGAGGGACAAAGTTGCATAAAGGTTCTATTACACCTATGCCGTAAATCCTTTAGCCATAAATCATTGACAAAGTCTGGGGCTAAGATTGGATCCAGTAGCACCTGGACTCCTCTCTGAGAAGGAGTTTACAAAGCAAGGGGGTTCTTTCTGTCCCTCATGACTCAACAGGAGAGCTTCTCAAATAAACTTTAGCTGAAGCTCCCATTCTGTCTATGACAGCAGTATAACCAAAGTCAAAATTATGCAGATCAACAAACTCTCAACACTTCTATCATACTGACTTTTGAGTTCATGGGAGGCCTGGACAGCCCAAACTGGGAACCAGAATGGTGCTGGGAGCTGCACTAACTTGTGCTCCAACTCACGTGATCCTGCTGTCTTTCTGCATCAGGGATAGAACTGAAAGAGAGAGATGTCATGGACCTCAGCTCTGCCTCCTCTCCAGCTGCTGACATACCTAAGGGACACTTGACAAATGGCTTCTCTACAGAGTGTGCTGAGCAACCACAGGGTCCAGGCAGATGCTTTATGTCCTGTGCAGTAGGACTGAACAAGAGCCGTACATTTGCCAGGGGACTAATTTAAAACAAATGTTTTTACTCATCTGCTCCACACAGGCACAACGGTCTTGTCTGTAGCATCACACAAGGTCTTTCTCATTATTCTCCTCCCTGGGCCACAGAGTTTTCATGTACTTTTATCTTTTTTTTGGGTATGGGTTTCTTGTCATATCATTCTTGGCAGAGACAGATCTATCCAAGGAAACAGAGACAGTTTTATTCTTGCAGCTTGAATCTGGACTCTATTCAAATCTCTGTGATCTTATGAAGACTCTGAGGGCAAGATGTGCACCACTGCTGGCTCTGGACTGTAGCCGGTGGCACAATGTGGTGCCTCTCAGGGGGACTCCGAGCACCTCACAGTCGATGCCTGTGTCTCTGGTTCTTTTCAGCAAAATGGGTTTTCTTTCCCCTCTGTGTATCAGACTGTTACACTGCAATGGTGCAAGGTGCTCCTGGGGAAGTCCTGTGCAGCCAGAGAGAACTGTGGTGTGACACCTTGTGACTTCAACCTGCCCCCAAGCTAAACAACAGACAGGTCTATCTTAATATTTTTCTACAAAATGCTGCATGTGACCCCTTAGCGTCCGTGAACTTCCCCGAAAATAGTGACTGTATTTGGATCTTCTTGTATTAGAGGGAGGTATTTGTGGTTAGACTAAGGAAGAGGTCTGCTCCTAAGCCTCAGTGGAAAATACTTTGGGAGGATTGCTCACAGGAGACATCCTGGCAGCTCAGACATGGGTAGTGTGATAAATAAATGGCAGTTAATTTGAGAAGGGGAAAGATGAGATGAGAAAGTGTAAGTAATAATAATCAGAAGTTAAAAATCCCTAAGGAAAATATCAAGTCAATGTTTAAGGTCAGAGTAATTCTATTTTTCAAGCCACATCATTGCCTTTATTAAGCATAAAAAGAAGTGATAATGTAAATAGTCTTGACACTGTGTTTTCATTTCAGGCTTGGTATAAATACTTGTATAAATCACTGTCATTCAAGTCCCTCCTGTATAGATCAGACCCATCTTTTCCCCATTGTTTCAGTGCTTTTTCCATTTCTATCACACCAACCCACTCTGACCTTGAGCAAGTTTCCCCCTGTATCTCTGTTCTCTTTCTGTAAAATGTGGGTGATTGTACAGCAAGTCTGCAGGGAAAAAATGCCCTGGAAGCAGAAATTCATAGTGGGTGCTGTGAACATAGCTCAGGGAGAAAAGCTCTCAAACACAAGGTGAATTCAGATTTCAAACCAGCTTTGATGACAAGTCGATCTAAAGTTTCTGTTCCAGTTGCCCTTGGCTTTTTGGGGTGTTTCAAAATCATATTCCAGTGAAGGACCCTGGGGCAATAGGCAATGTGATGTGGCTGAGGGTTCTCATGTGCTGGTTCACATCAGTGCCTTTAGTATGTGGCTGTCTGCCAGTCAAAGGCTCCCCTCTTCCAATCTCAAATTAACTTCATGTCGTTCAGCAATGCCTGCTCTGCATGCATCTGCTGCTTCAGCTCTCTTGTTTAGACTAATGAGGACAGAGCCCACACGTCTTGTTAAATGTTTGCTGTAGTGTTCACTGTCACATTCTTGGAGAGGCTTAGGAAAAAAACCAAAAACAAACACAAAAAATTAAGGCCAAGCTCACCAGGCACCCTGAACTTATTATATCTGGTAGGGAAAGGGGAACCCATGTTCATGGAGATGCTGGGGAAACCACAGCCTATCCTGGAAATATCCATGTCCATGAAGGACATGAATGTGATTGGAGCTAGGAGTCAGCATGAATCCAGCAAGAGAAACCCTGCTTGCCAAACCTGATAATCTTCTGTGGTGAAATGACTGGGCTGGGACATGAGGGGAGTGCAGTGGCCATTGTTCACTTCAGGAGGAAAGAACAGTNTCTTCACCCTAAGAAAATGAAACATTGCCCAATTAGCAAAATTTTATCCCTTGTAGTATAAGAGATCTCCTCTCTCAACAGCTGTTTATAGTCTTACCAGTAAAAGTTACATCTATTAAAGATAACTGAGCCTAATGACTTAACTGGCAAATGCTATTACATGTTTTCAGAAAGTTTGATCTGAATTCAAGGTTGATAGGGGCAGGAGTGAATTATAGACTTGAGGCTCTAGTCAAAGTAAATCATTTCCAATGAGTGTTCAGAAGGGTAGCTGTAGCAGGATGCTCTGCCTGGAGTCGGCGGAAAAACAACTGGAATAATGCCCTGTTTGCAAAGCTATCAGCAGTGAATGGAGACGGGGGCTGCCATGCTGCTTTTGGTGCTGAATGATGCTGAAAACAGCCTGACTCATCATTCCCAAAGATAAACATCCTGATAGTGAGGTGAAGATGTGGCAGACCTGATAAAGTACCTGATATAAAGGGACAAGCAAGTGATACTGCTGATAACTTATCTAAAGGTGCTGAGCTGACACAGCTGGCCTGGAGACATACGATGGACAGAAAATCACTTTATATATAAAAACCCAGTCCCACTTTTTAGCAGCAGGGTCTTCATAGAATCATAGAATGGTTTGAGTTGGAAGGGACCTTAAAGATCATCCAGTTCCAATCCCCCCGTGCCGCGGGCAGGGACACCATCCACTAGGCCAGGTTGCTCAAAGCCCCATCCAACCTGGCCTTGAACTCTCCAGAGATGGGGCATCCACAGCTTCTCCGGGCAACCTGTGCCAGTGCTCACACCTTCTAACATATTCTTTCTTGGAGTGTGTTTGGAGATTCCTCCCTGGAGTGGGGACACCCCTCAAGGTTACTCCTTTAGGCTGAGTGAAAGGGATTTGCCCACAGTCGTTGGTACGGGTGAGTAACATCAATCTCTACTTAATAATTGGTTTTGCTTGCTGCAATATAATTGCTTCAATATTGCTTCAAAATAGTGTACAATACTAGTAGTTATAGCTTCCTATACTGTGCAGTAAATAATTTTGATTAAGACCTTTTATTCTAGTCATTATAATTATTTATTTTTATGTAAACATATTTGGTTTGCCATCCTTTATTCTGAGGGACAAAGTTGCATAAAGGTTCTATTACACCTATGCCGTAAATCCTTTAGCCATAAATCATTGACAAAGTCTGGGGCTAAGATTGGATCCAGTAGCACCTGGACTCCTCTCTGAGAAGGAGTTTACAAAGCAAGGGGGTTCTTTCTGTCCCTCATGACTCAACAGGAGAGCTTCTCAAATAAACTTTAGCTGAAGCTCCCATTCTGTCTATGACAGCAGTATAACCAAAGTCAAAATTATGCAGATCAACAAACTCTCAACACTTCTATCATACTGACTTTTGAGTTCATGGGAGGCCTGGACAGCCCAAACTGGGAACCAGAATGGTGCTGGGAGCTGCACTAACTTGTGCTCCAACTCACGTGATCCTGCTGTCTTTCTGCATCAGGGATAGAACTGAAAGAGAGAGATGTCATGGACCTCAGCTCTGCCTCCTCTCCAGCTGCTGACATACCTAAGGGACACTTGACAAATGGCTTCTCTACAGAGTGTGCTGAGCAACCACAGGGTCCAGGCAGATGCTTTATGTCCTGTGCAGTAGGACTGAACAAGAGCCGTACATTTGCCAGGGGACTAATTTAAAACAAATGTTTTTACTCATCTGCTCCACACAGGCACAACGGTCTTGTCTGTAGCATCACACAAGGTCTTTCTCATTATTCTCCTCCCTGGGCCACAGAGTTTTCATGTACTTTTATCTTTTTTTTGGGTATGGGTTTCTTGTCATATCATTCTTGGCAGAGACAGATCTATCCAAGGAAACAGAGACAGTTTTATTCTTGCAGCTTGAATCTGGACTCTATTCAAATCTCTGTGATCTTATGAAGACTCTGAGGGCAAGATGTGCACCACTGCTGGCTCTGGACTGTAGCCGGTGGCACAATGTGGTGCCTCTCAGGGGGACTCCGAGCACCTCACAGTCGATGCCTGTGTCTCTGGTTCTTTTCAGCAAAATGGGTTTTCTTTCCCCTCTGTGTATCAGACTGTTACACTGCAATGGTGCAAGGTGCTCCTGGGGAAGTCCTGTGCAGCCAGAGAGAACTGTGGTGTGACACCTTGTGACTTCAACCTGCCCCCAAGCTAAACAACAGACAGGTCTATCTTAATATTTTTCTACAAAATGCTGCATGTGACCCCTTAGCGTCCGTGNCCTGATAAAGTACCTGATATAAAGGGACAAGCAAGTGATACTGCTGATAACTTATCTAAAGGTGCTGAGCTGACACAGCTGGCCTGGAGACATACGATGGACAGAAAATCACTTTATATATAAAAACCCAGTCCCACTTTTTAGCAGCAGGGTCTTCATAGAATCATAGAATGGTTTGAGTTGGAAGGGACCTTAAAGATCATCCAGTTCCAATCCCCCCGTGCCGCGGGCAGGGACACCATCCACTAGGCCAGGTTGCTCAAAGCCCCATCCAACCTGGCCTTGAACTCTCCAGAGATGGGGCATCCACAGCTTCTCCGGGCAACCTGTGCCAGTGCTCACACCTTCTAACATATTCTTTCTTGGAGTGTGTTTGGAGATTCCTCCCTGGAGTGGGGACACCCCTCAAGGTTACTCCTTTAGGCTGAGTGAAAGGGATTTGCCCACAGTCGTTGGTACGGGTGAGTAACATCAATCTCTACTTAATAATTGGTTTTGCTTGCTGCAATATAATTGCTTCAATATTGCTTCAAAATAGTGTACAATACTAGTAGTTATAGCTTCCTATACTGTGCAGTAAATAATTTTGATTAAGACCTTTTATTCTAGTCATTATAATTATTTATTTTTATGTAAACATATTTGGTTTGCCATCCTTTATTCTGAGGGACAAAGTTGCATAAAGGTTCTATTACACCTATGCCGTAAATCCTTTAGCCATAAATCATTGACAAAGTCTGGGGCTAAGATTGGATCCAGTAGCACCTGGACTCCTCTCTGAGAAGGAGTTTACAAAGCAAGGGGGTTCTTTCTGTCCCTCATGACTCAACAGGAGAGCTTCTCAAATAAACTTTAGCTGAAGCTCCCATTCTGTCTATGACAGCAGTATAACCAAAGTCAAAATTATGCAGATCAACAAACTCTCAACACTTCTATCATACTGACTTTTGAGTTCATGGGAGGCCTGGACAGCCCAAACTGGGAACCAGAATGGTGCTGGGAGCTGCACTAACTTGTGCTCCAACTCACGTGATCCTGCTGTCTTTCTGCATCAGGGATAGAACTGAAAGAGAGAGATGTCATGGACCTCAGCTCTGCCTCCTCTCCAGCTGCTGACATACCTTAGGGACACTTGACAAATGGCTTCTCTACAGAGTGTGCTGAGCAACCACAGGGTCCAGGCAGATGCTTTATGTCCTGTGCAGTAGGACTGAACAAGAGCCGTACATTTGCCAGGGGACTAATTTAAAACAAATGTTTTTACTCATCTGCTCCACACAGGCACAACGGTCTTGTCTGTAGCATCACACAAGGTCTTTCTCATTATTCTCCTCCCTGGGCCACAGAGTTTTCATGTACTTTTATCTTTTTTTTGGGTATGGGTTTCTTGTCATATCATTCTTGGCAGAGACAGATCTACCCAAGGAAACAGAGACAGTTTTATTCTTGCAGCTTGAATCTGGACTCTATTCAAATCTCTGTGATCTTATGAAGACTCTGAGGGCAAGATGTGCACCACTGCTGGCTCTGGACTGTAGCCGGTGGCACAATGTGGTGCCTCTCAGGGGGACTCCGAGCACCTCACAGTCGATGCCTGTGTCTCTGGTTCTTTTCAGCAAAATGGGTTTTCTTTCCCCTCTGTGTATCAGACTGTTACACTGCAATGGTGCAAGGTGCTCCTGGGGAAGTCCTGTGCAGCCAGAGAGAACTGTGGTGTGACACCTTGTGACTTCAACCTGCCCCCAAGCTAAACAACAGACAGGTCTATCTTAATATTTTTCTACAAAATGCTGCATGTGACCCCTTAGCGTCCGTGAACTTCCCCGAAAATAGTGACTGTATTTGGATCTTCTTGTATTAGAGGGAGGTATTTGTGGTTAGACTAAGGAAGAGGTCTGCTCCTAAGCCTCAGTGGAAAATACTTTGGGAGGATTGCTCACAGGAGACATCCTGGCAGCTCAGACATGGGTAGTGTGATAAATAAATGGCAGTTAATTTGAGAAGGGGAAAGATGAGATGAGAAAGTGTAAGTAATAATAATCAGAAGTTAAAAATCCCTAAGGAAAATATCAAGTCAATGTTTAAGGTCAGAGTAATTCTATTTTTCAAGCCACATCATTGCCTTTATTAAGCATAAAAAGAAGTGATAATGTAAATAGTCTTGACACTGTGTTTTCATTTCAGGCTTGGTATAAATACTTGTATAAATCACTGTCATTCAAGTCCCTCCTGTATAGATCAGACCCATCTTTTCCCCATTGTTTCAGTGCTTTTTCCATTTCTATCACACCAACCCACTCTGACCTTGAGCAAGTTTCCCCCTGTATCTCTGTTCTCTTTCTGTAAAATGTGGGTGATTGTACAGCAAGTCTGCAGGGAAAAAATGCCCTGGAAGCAGAAATTCATAGTGGGTGCTGTGAACATAGCTCAGGGAGAAAAGCTCTCAAACACAAGGTGAATTCAGATTTCAAACCAGCTTTGATGACAAGTCGATCTAAAGTTTCTGTTCCAGTTGCCCTTGGCTTTTTGGGGTGTTTCAAAATCATATTCCAGTGAAGGACCCTGGGGCAATAGGCAATGTGATGTGGCTGAGGGTTCTCATGTGCTGGTTCACATCAGTGCCTTTAGTATGTGGCTGTCTGCCAGTCAAAGGCTCCCCTCTTCCAATCTCAAATTAACTTCATGTCGTTCAGCAATGCCTGCTCTGCATGCATCTGCTGCTTCAGCTCTCTTGTTTAGACTAATGAGGACAGAGCCCACACGTCTTGTTAAATGTTTGCTGTAGTGTTCACTGTCACATTCTTGGAGAGGCTTAGGAAAAAAACCAAAAACAAACACAAAAAATTAAGGCCAAGCTCACCAGGCACCCTGAACTTATTATATCTGGTAGGGAAAGGGGAACCCATGTTCATGGAGATGCTGGGGAAACCACAGCCTATCCTGGAAATATCCATGTCCATGAAGGACATGAATGTGATTGGAGCTAGGAGTCAGCATGAATCCAGCAAGAGAAACCCTGCTTGCCAAACCTGATAATCTTCTGTGGTGAAATGACTGGGCTGGGACATGAGGGGAGTGCAGTGGCCATTGTTCACTTCAGGAGGAAAGAACAGTCTCATGGAGAAGCTGAAGAAGTGTGGGCAGGCTGAGCAGAATGGGAGGTGGCTTGAAAACTGGCCGAGTGGCTGGGCCCAAAGGCTGGTGGCCCAAAGTGGCACCAAGTTTATCAGAGGCCAGGACCAGCAGTGAAGCCCAAGGCAAGGGGAAGTGAAGCCCAACAGGTGGAGGGAAGTGATTCTTCCCCTCAGCTGTGTCCTGATTCCCCCTTTGTGTGTCTGCCATCCATAGCATTCCTTGAGAAAGAGATGAGCTGCCACCATGCTGTGTGTCCCTCCGGTCTGAGCTCTGCCCCGAGAACTGTGGGTGCTGAGTGGCAGAAAGAAGGCAGTGGGAGAGGAAGAAGCAGGGGAGGATGGTAGCAGCAAGGAAGCCTTTCAGCTGCCTCTGGCTGTGCCGAGGTGATATGTGGCCAGTGGGGTGAGCTTGTGTGGGAAGGAGGGAGAGAGGGTCCTGCCGTGCAACTCAAGGAACATAAAGGGTTGGAAAGTCACCAGGAACACAGGCACAGCCTTGGTGGGGGTGCCGGGAGGAAATCTGCCATGCGGGTCAGAGAGCCCCAGAGGGCAGAGGGTCCCAGCTCTGCCACACTCAGGCTGCTGGTGCTGGGTGGATGCTCGCCAGAGACCCTTTCTGCTGTGGGGCTGCTCACTAAGCACAGCCTGGTTCCTGCAGGATGATTCCAAGCAAAGGGCTCTGACAGCCCCGTCTGAAAATGGTGGGCATCTTTATCACTCAACAGTGAAGATGTTGATTCTCAACAGAATTTTGGAAAAAAAGACAGGGTGGGTCTTCTTTTCTCCTGAACCAACACATCTGCAGAACTGAGGACCATGCTGCTGCTGCCCTTTGCCCAGAGGAAGTCATTGCCCATCATGCTGCAGCAGGAGAGAGAGAAATCGTTGGGACCCTTCAAGAGTGATGAGCACTTGCCTGCCTCAGCTCTGTCCCCAGAACAGGGCACATGGGTCCCTGCTCCCCAGGTGAAGCTGGGAGGAGCTGTGTTCACTTGTCCCCTGAGTGTTGCCATGCAGGGGTGGATGGATGGAGGACACCTGGAAGAGCAAGAGCATCCACTGGACATTGTTCTGCGGGGACACACAGCTTGGAGGAGGGCAGATGAGGACTGGGCTACGCTGTCCTGGTCATGTGCCAGCTCTCAAGAGGCTCCAGGCCACAGCCACGGTTCCAGGTGCTGGCTTCCTGCCCATCCTGCTGCATGGTGCAGCCCTGGGCAGGGCAGAGCTGGGAGCACTGCCTGGTTATCTCCACTGAGGGGCTCTTGCTCTTCTTTCTTTTGCAGCAGGAGGGATCAGCAGCAGCTGGAGGAGAAGGAGGCTGCCCTGGCCCTTTGCTCTGCGATGGAGTCCAGCCACTACCCAGGCTGCCAGAGATACACTTCCACATGGGATGGCTTAAAATATTCCCCTCAAATGATGCACCCCCTATTGATCACACAGAACTGCAGCTGGAAGATTTCATTCAGTTTGCACGGAATGACTCAACTCAATGGTCTGCTGTCTGCAGAAATGTAATTTTAGGAAGGAGCTTAAAGCACCTGAGCTCGTGAACTGCGCTAGGTTCTTTGCCCTTGATGAGAATGGTAATGCTCCACACTTGAAATGAACCATTGTCAGGGTGCACTGACTTGTTATTATTCCCAGACACTGGCAATGAGAACTGGAGCACTGTAAATATCACTTTTTCCTGCCTTTGTGACTCCAATTCAGATGAGCCAAAAGGGAATAAAGTAACAGAAGCAGAGATATGAGGGTGATGAGAGGCGGGGACCTCAAAACTCCAGGTTTGTTTTTTGTGCAGCCACTGAAGCCAGTGCTGGAGGAATACAAAATGCAGATGCTCTGATTTTCTGTCATTTCTTACCCATTGTGCATTTCATACGAGGGGCTTTGAAAACAAGAAGCAAGGGAGAGAGACTCTGGCATGAAGGTGGAGAATCGATGTATGAATATGGCTTTCCCTTGAGAAAGGAAAAATGACTGTTGCCCATGGCAAGCAATCAGGAAGGTGCATCTGATACAGTATTAGGAGACAGGTACACTGCATAAAGTGAGACAGGATATCTATGAGACTTTGAATAAGATGCAGAAGCCAGTGATGGGTGGAGGAGTTGCAGAGGGAGACCTTCATAGGAGCATTTTGCACAATATTACGTGTGAAGATGAGGGAAAAATGGGAACAGGATTTTTTGTTTAGATCCAAGGTTTTCGGGTTCCTTTTGGTCTTCCCATCTGAGGGCCTACTGAAACCTCTGTGTCTGAACATGGAGAGATTTTCACTGAAATGCTGCGCCTTTTAAGCAGCCTTATACCTACAGGTCTGGTACAAAGCACAGACATAGCAGACTTTGAGAATGGCCATAGTAACCAGGCAAGATACAAAGAGTTTTTAAATCCCAGTGGTCCAGTGGATAATAATGCTGGAGGCAGGTTCATGCTTTAATTTGTATTCAAAGCCTGAACACTAAAGAGAGGCCATTTCTAGCACCTGGAGTTCAGAACAGGTCCGCTATTCACAGCTGCAAGTTAACAAATAGGTGCGATCTCTTATCAGTTTAATATTTGAGATGAGACACTTGAAGGTTTAGTTTTCTCCAAATAATACAAAGCAATCTATGGGAGGAAGAGCAAATTGCAAAAATTAGTAAGAAAAGATTGTTCACTCTGTATTATAACTCAGGAATTAGTGAGAAACACATGAAAGTATTAATCACAATAAATGAAACTTAGAACATCTGCACACAACATATAATTAAACTGTACACCTCCTTGCCACAGGATGTTTTGGATAGAAGCAAGAATGGGCAGAAGAAGTAATTAGATGGAATCAGTAAGAAAAGTCTCTCATGGGCCATTAAGCTCTGGGAAGCAGGAACAGCCTGCAGAACACTCTGAGCTAGTGACTGTCAGCAGATAGAGTACACCACGGGAAGGAGAATGCTATGCTTATCCCATTTCTTGTACTTTTTTCCTACACACCTTTCACTGTTCAGCCTCAGAGACAGCATGCTGAGCTAAATGAACCTTTGGTGTGACCCCATGTGGCTATTCTCATGAATTATCCAAGGCATAGTCCATACATGCTAGGGATGCAATTCATATCCACGCAGAGCACCGGCTTACGGCTCTGCAGATTCTGCTGGGTATTTATAGGGAGAATTTAAGCAGAACCTACGTGGCTGAGTTCATGCATTCATGTGATCCCATTTCACCCTAAGTGAAATTGCACACTGCCTCTTCTGCGGCTGCTTTTTGGCTTGGGTGTGATTTGATATGCAATTAGTCAAACATCCTCTCCTGCCATATCTGCCCTGTTGTGAACAATTAGGGCTGCACAAGGGAATACATTCCGAGGCTTGGATCCTGGGGATTCCTGTCAATTTACACTGACAATATGCTTACAAGGAAGGAGCTGGCAGTCCAGCTGGAATTAACTGTTAGCAGCCACAGAGGCAGCCACATACCAGCCCAGAGATGGTCCAATTCTTGCTCACATTTTTAGCTCTGCCCGCCTTGAGTATCCTCTTGGTTTTATATATATTATGCAAGATACTGAATATGTTTTAATGTCCAGAAATGCATTCCTTAATGTTTCAGCTGTGGGCTAAGGCCACAAACAGTTAGTAGATATTTTAATTTGCAACCCATGGGAAGAAAATCATCAGGTCATTAGTTACATACAGGACATTTTCATCCTGCCAGAAAAGAGGGGACCAGCTGTTAGGGGGCTGACCTGATGCAGTTCCCAGGGTGGCCAAGTTGCCTGAGTGCCAACTCCACTTAAAGAAGGGACAACTTGACTTCGCAAGTGAGATCAATTTGCTCTTAACAGTGATTCTGCAAAAAGAAAATCATGCTTTATGGTGATGAGTTTTTCTGCACATTAAAGCCTGCTCACGAGTAGAGGGGTATCTTACAAACCCTTGTAGAAATTACTTAAAAAAAAAAAAGAAGCAAATTGTCTCCCAAGTCTGTCCTCATTCAGAACTAAATTTTCTGGGGGAGGGCAAGAAGAGGTCCTTTATTTAGTGATCAGAGCTCATGTGTTAGAAAAGCTATCAGATGCTGTCCTTTTTTAGCTTTATAAAGCCATTTAGCTGTGTTCTGGAAGTAATTGGCTTTTAGTACTCTGGCTAATGAGATCCCTTCTTGGTTTATCCTGGACTAATTAACTCTCATCTCCTCAAATTATTCCCAGTGCAGCTCATCACCTAAAGACCTTCCATCCCTGTGCAGCAGCTGCTGTCCATCCCTGATAAGGTGAGACATTCTTAATCACAAGCTGTCTTTCCAAAGCAAAAATAGAAAAAAATGCTAAGCAGTGCCAGAATAATGTACCAAATAGCAGCCTTTTCTCTAGCTGCAAATTTTTCCTCTCTGGGGAATGCTGTCTACACTTCTGGATGGTGTTTTTATATTATATGGGTTGTAACATGTTACCAGGAAACAAGACTCCATGCAAAGGGGACAGCTCAGCTTGATCAGGCATCATTGCCCTTCCGTGGCTGATGATCTATGTGTGGTGAAAGACTGCAGCCCTACATGGGTTATAGGGCAACACCATTTTCCAAGGGTTGAGGCTGTAAGAGGAAGACAAAGCCACGCACCAAAATTAAAGCTCAGGATTTGTTGCTTTGATGTCCCGGTTTGGGCCAATTTCAAGGAGAAAATGTCCAAAAGGACGTCTCCTNGGTAGGGGATACACATGACATGGTCACCCCAAGACATTTGGAGACCTTTACAATGCCAGGCAGAAGCAAACACCAGTTACTTAATGCTGAAAGATAGAATGAAGTGGGATGTTCTTTGGAAAAGAGAGAGCTGATTGAATTGAAGGAGTTTGGTTTAAACATGCTTAGGAATGCCATCCCGGGGGGATTGTATTTCCAGTGCCGTAGCTGTGAATCTATCACCAGCAATTCTCCCAAAACACTCAAAAGAGTCACAGAGAAGCTATGAAAGTCCTCTGTTTAGGAAGCTTTTGCTAATCTTTCTCTTTCTGGTGCTAAAAGAGAAGATGTAACCTGTCTGTGTTATTACTTGCCCCTGAATTCTAACCCTGAGGCTCAATGTCATGTAAGAGAAGGTGGCACCAAAACTGGCTAAAGGTGTTTGCTTGTCAAAGCAGCCCCAGATGGTGACTCAGTTGCTCTCTCCACCCAGATGGCAACAGGGAATCCTTTGTTATCTTTTCACATGATCCTTTCTGATAATTTACATGCCCAGCACTTAAGTCACCAACATAGGCATCTCCAGCACTGGAATGGGACCCTGCGAAAGCCTTGACACTGAACCCAAACTTTCAGAAGGGCCCTTCCTCTGCCAACCACCCAGAATGCAGTTCTGAACAGCTGTTGCAATCAGTGGTGTCTGAAACCCATCTTTGGATCCAAGCATTGCAGCATGGCCTGTGAATCTGTGCATTATTAACCTTCCAGATGGCAAGCTGAGGAGACATCCCTCGAAAGATGGATGTACAGTGAAATTTTAATTAACGGTCAATGACCTTTAGGAGTGAGACATAGTGATCTGTGTGCTATGCAAGTCATCATAGCTATCTTAGGAAACTGCTGAAATGATGAAAAATGCTTTTTTTTTTTTGAGGTGGGACATTTTTCTAATTAGATTTCAGCAATCTACTTAATATTGTAAATGTTGTTTATTTGCTTTTCTCTCAAGGATCTTAGCACCTTCTCAGACCTTCAGCAGGCCACAACAGGATGATTGGATGGTCCCCCAATGTAGATTTATCAGCATCCAAATCCATCCTCTAGCTTTACTTGTCTCGGGACATCTATGAGGAGTTAATCACCTAAGTGTGTCTTCTTTAGTAGGTTCAGAGGGTGAATGAAGCTTTGCTTCATTCTATTCCCTCACTCTACTCAAACCTACCTCTTATTCCACATCTTCCAGATACATTAACCACAGTTTCTGGAGTTTCTCGAGGTTGGTGATCCTTTTTCTTTGGGTTTTGCTTATAGAATTGTCCAGACCACCAGGAAAGCATTGCGAATATGCCAGTGTTACTCTCAGTGCTGGGTTGCATACGAGGTCTGGTGATCAACATCGAAGGGAGAGGAGAGGATTCCTGCAAAGGAGCCTGATCCCACCTGCTGAACAGCCACAAGGAGGGACAAGCACTTCAAAGTGTTTGGTATGCAGGGAACTGCTCTGCTGGTGTAATCTGCCCTGCCTGTTAGCTATACCTCCCTTGAAGAGGCAGCCACACCACACTGATAGTATTAAGTACATGATTCCTCTTGGCTGCAATTTTAGTGGATAAAGCAGGCATAATTTGCACAATGCCAGCTAAAAAGGATACAGATTCATCTCTATGTTCAGATTACATCTAGCTCCTTTGAAATTGCAGAAGGCAGTGTGACAACCAGAGTTTGGGACTGTTTCTTGATCCCTAGTGCAATAACTAGCTGGAAGGAGCTGAATGGATAAGATTTCTGCTGTTATTTAGTCATTCTTACCAACCTTTGCCCAGAGAGACTTGATCTGTGGTGATGGTTGGGGGATAATTAGATTTCTGTCTACTCAACTTCTGAATTGTTATGACTCAGCACGACCAGTTCAGCTTAACAGAGTTCCTCTGATGTTTAAGGATTCAACTAAAGAAAACTCATACTCATTTTATAACGGCAAAGTAAAATACATTATCACTAAGTTTTTCCACAATGAAAATGAATTAATAACGTGCAAGCTCATCCAGTTATCTTTCTATTGCAATGGTTGCAGCAAACAACATTCCTGTTATAAAAAGAAATCATACCACTGTGGCATTCCCTGCTTGCTCTATTTAAATGTAAAAGATTTGTTTTGTGCCGTATAATTCAGCCATACAGATTTTGAAAGTAAATAAATGGTCTGAGTACTGAGATATTCAAATTCCTACAACACAGAAAACCATTTATGTACATAGTGAGTACCCTCATAGCAGTGGGAGTAGTGATACACCCCACAAGAAACTGCACACTTATCTCCCTGTCCAGCAAATCTGCAAGGTATTATCTAGAAGACCAAGATCTCAGCATGAGGGAGTATGAGAACTTCACTATTTACTGCAAACAAAACACAAAAGAGGAAGAGGGAAAATATTAAAATTTTTCACGACACCTAATGACCCTCTCTGGATTTAAAATTTGGATATCCTGTCCAAGATGCCTAGAAAACACCTTATTCCCTTCAAGCCCAACTAGATGAGACTGTTGAGATGTATATGAAGTAACCTTTTTACTCTTTGTTCTGGGATTGGCAGCAGAATGTGGGGAAGTGTTTTCAGAAGTTATTTGAATAAGGCTTAGTGAGCTGCACATGGAGAGCAGCATCCTTTCATACCTGGATGTGAATTATGATGGCTTTTTAATGTGTTTTCTGCTTCAGGCTTTTTTGTGCTGCTGGATATGAAGGCTTGCAAGGTTTCAAACAAATGCTTATTTAAACCAAATGTAGAACTACAGCCATGTTTTGTTTAGTTTTGGAGCTTGGATTGGGGTTTTTTGCTATTATGTGTTTTAGCCAGTGGAGAAACAGTAAAGCGAGAGAACCAGCAGCTTACTGCCTTCTCTCACAAAATGAATGCATATCTGACTGCTTTGTAGAGGGTGATATATCCACTTTGCTGTCATAGATCAGATTCTTCAGTGACTGCACCCTAAACAAAACATAAACCCAAATATTGCCACAAATGGTTTTTTCCATAGTTTTTGAGTTTTCAGTATCAAACTTACCATTTCAACTGACTATGTTCATTTTTGTCTAAGAGACTAAAGAACTTTCAGATTTATCTCAAGACTTCGGTATTTGTAGAAGAAAATGAATGTGGCAACGTGATGTCAGAGTTGGTATCTTTCAGGCAGGTTTCTCTGTTGTTTTCTTCAGAAACTGGTGGATCATTTCTATGAAAATAAGCACATAATCATTCCTAACACAGCTTTCCTTCTCATCAGAGTCAAACTTTATAGAAAGGAAGAAATTTATGCAAGACATAAGCATAAACATTATAATGTGATTTGGTTTTAACAGATTTCCTCCTTTTGCAGCTAGAATGGGATTGGAGATTATTTCTCCTACAAACACTGTAGAGTGGTCAAGTATTTCTTCTATTGTGCATAAAAAACTTTTATTTTACTGGTGTCAGTACACAGCCTTTAACTTTCCTATCTGTAATTCTAGACAATTTAGCATGGTGTGAAGCACTTTACATGGAAATGCTCACCTGGGGATTCTCTGAGTAGGTAGCAGACTCTCAGACTTTCTTGGTGCCTGCAATGGCAACACCCACTGTGGTTGTGCTTTTCAGAGCTGGAGTCTTCCCTCAGATCCTTGTTAATCCATCATCACAGGGAAGTAATAGGAAAATAATTATTGCAGTCTCTGATAAACAAAACTGGCAGCAAACTTTTCAGTAGGGAGCTGGCAGGGCCAGTGTAAACACCAAGAGAATTCAGCCAGGGGAGACTCAGTCTCAGGGCATTAAGCAGTTTAGCTCCTCAGAGTGCAGGAACTCTTCTATTTTAGAATTTTGACAACAATTGCACCTGAACACCAAGAAATGAGAGCTTAAAATTACTCCAGAGTGATTATCACAGGTGGATATATAATGTAACAGCCAGAGGTGATAAAGATATTGCACAGGCTGAAAAGAAAGTGGCTCAAATCAGAAGACCTAGGATGGTGATTTGCTCTGTTGCTAGAAAGAACAGAAGCCATTTTGCATTTCTCCTTTTCCAAAGCCATTCAAGATGTTGCTTGATCAGAGTTGAAGTGAAAGTAGTGCTGATACAAGTTAGAAGCACTTTGGATGATGGTTGGGAAAAATGTTAGGGCTATGATCATCTTCTTTTCCTAAAAGAACTGAAGTAGAAGCCAAATTCAGCATCAGCAAAAACCTCGTTGTTGTACAGCTGGAATTACAGATCTGTGGGCAATGTTAAATGAAGATATCATTCCTCAATAGTTCTAACAGTATAGTGCAACCATGACAATGATGAGATAAGAGGCAGATATGGGTGACAGTCTAGGAACTAAATCTGCTCTAATCTACTTGAGTGTAAATCCACTTACTTCAGCTGCGTAGCTCCTGGGAGTGATTCCAGGGTGAGAAAACAGAATTTCACCCGACTGTACTCTTTTGTTGTCAGTTTGTTACCTTGTAGTCATGGCAGATAAGGTGAAGCTGTAAATTGTATATTCTCAGAATTGTATATTCCCAAGGATTTTTCTGTTTGCAATGCTGGAATGTGTACTTACCTGTGATCAAGCATAGGAAATACAGGCAAGAAAACCTATGCTAGTGCAAACAGGAGCAAACAGAGTGCTGAAAGATTTCAGTAATGATCCTCTAATTCCTGGGGCCAAAGGCAAATCTCCGTGAATTACAAAGGACTCGTGATCTCGGTTTCCAGCAGGTGCCTAAAGCTGTTGTGGCAATCCTGCCTTTGCTTGGATAGCAATGAGCATAAACAGATTTGTGAAGGTACCAGAAAAAGAAAGCCTCTTTCTACCAGGATTATTAAACAGTTGTTCCTGCTTTTGTGCATGCTGGTTTTAGGTGTAGAATCCACACACTGCAGGTTTTGTCTGGCCCCAGCAGCAATAGCTGGGATGTTTGCAGCTCTGCCCCAGACACAGCCAGGGGCTGCTGAAGGAAGCAGAGAGTTGGGATGCCTGGGATGGGAGGAGGTTTGAAGGACACGGATGCAACACCAGTCCCCCTCCTCACAGAACAATTCGTCAGATAATTGTAATCATACTTTGGGATATATTCTGAGTAGCCCATAAATTCCTATGAATCAAATTGCCTTAGTCAGCACTGCAGCTTGTTAGCACTAAATTACCATGGTATATAATCCAGAAGGTAAAACCTCTAAATCTTTTGAAAGGTTTGTTCTTCTGACTAGTAATTTAACAATCTTGTAAGGAGCTGAGATATAAGAGCTTTCTGGCAGAGAAATAGAGAAGAGGCAATGAAAAAAGTGTCATGTACTCATCTGAATCAATTGTAGTGTCTAACTTACATTTCTAATGAATTATGAAAGGTGAGATGATTTCTTTCGCGTTCTTTTAAGCTAACCTGGGATCTGACATTGTGATTAAATCTGTATTGAGCCTTGCTCCCTTACATGTATTTTTTGTGTGTGTGTGAGATATCCAGGTTTTTTTGGCAGGATAAAATATATATAAAATCAGGATTTTAGTTTACTACATTTGCTTTGTTGCATTTGTTTTCCATGTCCTGTCCATGCTTATGGAGGTGACTGAATGATTATCAGTATTTGATGAATGTCTTGATTTCAGTGCACCCTTACATATCTCTTGGGCTTTGCTCTGTTCAGGTTTCCCACTGCTTTTGCAAATCATAACCTAAAAGCTTGACACAAAGGCCAAAGAAATAAATAAGCATATTTCTCTGGCCTTGAATGACTGAAGAAGTAGACAACATGCTAACTCAGTACAGGGGCTGAGTCAGGCAGCTTTTAGTTTTGCTTTTCCTATGCTGATACTTTTCCTCGGGGAATTCTGTAAATGTTGCCTAGAAACACCTGTGCCTCAGAAACATCTGAAACACAGCAAAATAGCCACAAAACCAGGTATGTGAAAAAGCCCATCTGTTCCCACCAAACTAAATTTGAGGAGACAATTCCCACATATTTGTACTAATCAAAACGCTGTTTGACCATTTTTCTCCTCAAAGGTGTTTAACTATGTCTTGCATCACCCCTAAATTTACCAGTCAACCTTAAAAATTTAATAAGTGCAGTGCATTAATATAATATTCTGCTCATTCCTGAATAGATATAAGTAAAGGTTTTAATTACTAAAATTATGCAGTTACAAAAATGATTTAATGAAATTATTCTTCCCATTTGAATTCAGGGACTGTCTGTATGATGAGGCATGGTAAATGGCACTGAACTGTGGTGGAATAATTCCCGGTGCTGTAACTCTGCCTGAGGACTGAGCACCTCAATGGCTTCAGCTCCCAGCAAAATCAAACCACGGGGAAGTGCTCTGAGTGTATTGTAAGGAGGGCTAAACAAAATGTATGGCTTTTGAAATCACTGTCCTTTCAGTTTTATTGATGGACTTATGATCTTGGCACGGATAAAATGACTTCATGGTCATAATCCAAAGGGAAATGTCTCTGCTTTCAGTGAAGTCCTGTCTGTAACATCTTTAGCCATGGCTGGTGCAGAATGCATGCCTTGCAGGAGAAGGGTTCTGGATGATGCCTTAATTAATGTGCATCCTCTCTAATCTGCAATGATGTCTGTTTATTTCAAAGCTAATTACTTCATTATGCTTTCCTCTGCTAAAAAATCTTTGGTGCCTGAATGAGACTGCAAACTCTTTGGGGCAAAGACCACATATAATGAGATAATGTTATATTTGCTAAATAATGTAAAAGGAAGGAAGCTTGTGAATAAAATATATGCTGAAGTTTTGTAACTCTGGTTATAGGTAAAATTTTGCAATTTATCCTGCATTTGCAGTCAGAAATTATCCTTTTCCTCAGATTTAAAAATAAATCATCAGCTGAAATACAACCTGCTACCCAAACAGTCTCCAGTGTTAGAAAAACAATTTCTGACTTGACTGTGATGGACTGAACAAGAACTCCTGGATTCAAATCAGTTACAACAAAATTTCACAGTCCCCCATTTCTTCATAATCTTTGTGTAAGGAAAGAGCTGCAATATCCTTCAAGACTATTCCAAAGGCATTATTTTTCTAAAAGTTACAAGGGTAACTTACTAACCTTGAAGGCCCACCCCACCCCAAATCTAGTCTGGACCTTTCTGTTACAGGTAAAGCTAAGTGGTCAGCCATGGAATGGTAATCACTGCTTGCCAATATTTGCAATGGGCAAAAAGAAAACAGACTTTTACACATTTTTTGTG
The DNA here is from genome assembly GCA_013397815.1 of Aleadryas rufinucha. Lineage (NCBI taxonomy): Eukaryota > Metazoa > Chordata > Aves > Passeriformes > Aleadryas > Aleadryas rufinucha. Next base: position 1,252,991 of record VZTH01016965.1, read on the forward strand.
TTTCAGAAGGACTAGTTTCCCACAGATGAAGGGAGTGATAGTGAGAAAAAAAAACTCAGAAGGAGCAAATATGATGGAGAACTCTGAGCTCTTTCAAGAAGAGCTCATTAAACAGCCAAAAAGCTGTGATTCCAGTGCCAAGAAAGATGACAGCATTGCCTGAAAGCCAGATTCTGGAAAAAAAAAATGAGAGCAGCAATTAGGAATAAGCAGTGATATACAATCAATAAATAAGGGCAACATATAACGATCAATTATAGATGAGAATTTATGAAATGTGGGGAATGGAGGAGGGACAAAAAGACATGACAGTGAACATTTTCAGTTCCTTTCAGGCTGGGCACAAGGCAGTTTGGGCTTTTCCTTAGGGACTTTGTAGGGAGGAACCACTGGGCAGGACAGCCCAGTGTTGGGGCTGGTGGCTGCCATCACCCAGCATGGAGAAATCTCTTTGAAAAAGGGGCTACTAGGAATATTCTCAATAGTGAAACCAGGCCTGGAGTTTGTAGTTCCAAAGAAGAGAAGGAACCACCTCTTAAGAGAGGAACGTCCATTCCTTCCTGCCCTTTCCCATCAGGACTGAGCAAAGCCTTTTCCACCCTGGCACAGGCTTCTCCCTCCCTGCACAGGAGCTCAGCAGAGCCAAGCTGGTGGCAGTGGCTAGCAAAGGTGGGCACTCAAAAGCCCCCATCTCCCTGCTGCTCGTGATGCAGGAGTGAGCTCAGGCAAGGCCTTCTCTGCCCAGCAGTGCTTTCCCTTTAGTGTCACAGAGGTGGCTTGAACAGGTCCAGATCAAATGCACCAACAGCTCAGGCATGCCCCTGTCTTAGAATAAAATCATAGAATCATATAGTGATCATCTAGACCATCTAGAGGTCCTGCCCCTGCTCAGCCTCCCCTGTGCCAGGTGGCCCTGGAGCTGCTCAAACAAGCTCCTTCTTAACACTCTTAGTGTAAGAAATTTGAAGACCTTGCTCTTACCTTAAAGAATCTTGCAAAGTGCTTCAAATGTGCTATTGAAGTATTTTAATGAGAAAAAGTACAGTTATGAAGGGATTCCACATGAGGGTAAGGGGAAATCCAAGTGAAAGAAAGCTCCAAGAAATCATTGTTTCTAAGCTGAAGTTGACAAATTCAATTTGGATAGTTGGAGATCTTATTTTCACATGGAAAGTAACTGAGTGTTTGAACAAACCAACACATGAAAACTTGATGTCCTGGAAACTTTGGTTTAACCAGACACTAATGTGCTACAGCATACAAAATATACTGGGGCAACTGAGAGAAATAGAGAGGTCAGGGACACATGGAAGATCTGAGCAGATGAAAATATAATTAGCGTTAGATTCTGAAAGCTTGTCATGTGAAGTTCTTGCCGTCTCACCACCACACGCTGTCCCATCCATGTATTTAATACCTGATGCTTTATGCACCAAAATTGTGTTGGCATTGCTATACCAGAAAATTTAGTTTATGTTTCAGTTTGTGTTCCACACTTTAAACAAAACAGTCACGTATAAATAATATAGACTTAACACCTAAGTACAAAGAAGGGCAAAGCCTTAAATGGCACTAAACTTAATAAAAAGGAATAATTAATATTATGACAATTAATCTGTTGAGGAAGACTAGACCTGGCTGGAATTGCTTTTCATTAGCAAGCATGAAGAATTAGATGTCTCCCATGGGGATCTAAATATCTGGAAGTCATACATGACAAAAAAAAGGCAGAATTTCTTTCTCTGTGCGACTAGGCTGGGTTTCAGCCCTTGCTCTGGGGAGCTGTTGTCCCAGGAGGGTGCAGTAGACCTTGTGCAGAAAAGGCAGGGACATGAAGAAAAGAGGAAGGCAGCACAGTTTCAGAGACCTTTCCAATCCATGCTGTTGCCACTTGCAAAGTGTCCCTGGCAGGCTGCTGCCCTCTCCTTCTCCAGACCATGGAGGATTTACTCTCACTCCCATGTTTTTTGTCCGCTAACAGATTATCACAGGGCAACTCACCCCAATTCCAACAATTCCCTTTTCCCTCAACCTCTTCTCCTGCCTTCAGTTGCTCTCCATCCACAGCTTCCCCTCTATGGACCAGAGAGGGCAGGGACAGCCACCAAAGTCAGAACCCCAATAACCTTCAGGGCTGGCTGGACTTTTCCTGACCTCCTTGCACCCCTCCTTTTAGGAACTGCTGATATTATTTTTTTATTTTTGTGTGTTTGGGGTTTTGTTTAGAGTTTCTTTTGCTAAAGGAGAATTACTGATCAAACCTAATCTGGTTTAGTCTTCAATTCAAGCTAATCCTCTTGTTGCTATGAATTTCAGGGTGGCAACAGTAAGCAGTAATGATGATCGTGTATTTTCCAGACAGCTTTAGATTTGTTATTATTTCACCTGATAAGAGCTGACAGATATTTAACTACAAAAATGCATCAGCAGAAAGGAAGAAAAGGATCACATGCAGGGAGAAACCTGAACAAACCTGAACTGTTGCCTGTACTGAGAGCCAGATGAACAGCTGATACAATTGGCACAACTCAGTGGTAATGTGGCTACAGCAGAAGAGAGTTATTTTTGTATCTGTGTGAAAAAGGTAGAAAATAAACATGGAAATTAAAGATGAGAACAGCTCAAATCCAAATCTCTGCTTCTTCAAGTTCTGCTCATATCGAGTTCTGTCTAGGATCTTTCTTTCTGCTCCCTTTCTTCTGGCTGCACTAATTCACACTATATGGCTGTTGCTTCACGTTGTGGAATTTTGGAAAAGTTTTTGGAGCCTGGTACCGTGGTTTTTAGTATATGCATCAGAACAGATGCCAAAGGAAGTTACAAAAATTCCACTGTAACACTGATAGAACTATCCTCTTCAGCTTTTCCATGGTTTTGCTACGAAATGAAGTCAATGCAAATTGCTATATGCCTATCAAGAAACATAAAAATGTGTAGACATGGAATACATAAGATGCATGTAAATTAATTTTTAATTCTCTGAATTCGTATTTGACCATATGTTATGAAGCTAAGGTTTTGCATGGCATTTAGTTAGGACTCAATATAAAAATTTTCAAAATCTTAGGAAGTCATTATGCAGTGCTATAAAATTGTGACATTTTAATTTTTTCTGTTATTCTACCTTTAGAATTGTAAAGGTACAGATATTTGCACTGGAAGAGTTCTCAACCAGCTGCTCTATTTTTGTCATAGTCTTTTAAAGAATATGTTTGAACACATCTGCTCCAGCTCTCTCATTCTCCTCTCTCATGGGGACTCTACTGCAATTCCTTATTCTTCTTTCCTTGTGTCCTCAAGGAATACATAAAGCTGCTCTCCATGCAAGGAAAAAGGTAGTGCACATTTTTTTACTTTTCTACATGGTTTAGTTAAATGCTTCTAGGCAAACACACTCTGTCTACACCTACTCTGCAGAGACACGAGATGCAAGGGCCAGAATCCAAGGGCCATTGGGCCAGTGGAAGCCCATTTCTTCTGCACCTGAGCAGATTGCTCAGCTGCTTTGTTTGGACAAAGGAAGGCACATACCTTCTAGTTTGAAAGACATTTTTCTTATCAGAAGCACTGTGAAAGCTTCTGTGAATCCAACACACAGAGCTACAACCCTACCTAGACAAGCCACAAGATCCCTGCTGCCAGGGCTGAGCCCACAGTCTGAAACAAGACCGCAAACTCCTGGGAATTTTTGCTAAGAAAGAATGAAGTGCCTTTGACTTAAACTGCAGCTGAGTTGGGGTCTGGAGGTTGCAATTTTGAACGTAGATACCTTTGGGGGGAGCTGAGTCCAAGGAACTTGCTTGTAGCTGTAAGCTCAGGCAGTGGTGGGAAGGAATTTGTGTCTTGCAGTCCCTGTGCAATTCCCTGTGCCAGGGGCTGTGCTGCCCACCCCAAAGGCACTGCGGCAGTCAAGTGTGTGTCTCCTCAGTCTGCCTCTGCCAGACTGATGAAAAGGTCAGAAAGGGGTATTTGGGGACTTTTCCAGGATGTAAATGGATGGGGCTGAGCACCTTAATTTAAACAGACCAGTGAGTAATGAACTTGTGAGCTAGAGGTGAAAGACACCAAGGTCCTCTTATGCAGAACTTCAGGTATAATGCAAAGGAAATTAACCGTGCCAAGTGTGCTGTGGGCATAGGGAAATTCATCATGAGTTTGTACTTAAGGGTGATGAATACCATTCAGGGCTTAGAATGGTGTTGCAAAACAAACATTACATATTGCATTTTGTGTTTTTGAGCCTCTTCTGGTTGGGGATGATGAAATGAAAAGCACTCACACCCAATTTAAATTGTTCCAGCTCCTGAAATTGTTTCCTTTTACATTCTTCTGCTGGAAATTACTGTTTACTGGAAAGCAAGGGCCAAATGTAGTCACAGGACTAGTGGCAAGTTCAATTTGGCTGTAATCAGAAGAGTACAAAAATCTCCATGTGTTCAGCTGTAGAATTGGCCTCCCAGTAAGTGTGATTTGGTCCAGTTCTCCAATTAGCCAGGTATCATTTATTTCTGCGATGTCCTCCAAACCATGTTGATGGAAATAAAAATAAAGCGTGGTTTTCCAGTAACTAAAACTTTTCATTAGTTATGTAGGTCAGTAGGAAACAAAAAAGTAGTTAAAACTCCACCCTCCCTATGCTGCCAGTTTTTCTAATGAAATGCAATTAGCACTAATTGGTAAAACTACACTGATGGCTGGCTATTAATGTTTGCGTATTGGTCCCAGCTGTGAGTTTATGGCTGTCAGTACTAATGGCTTGGTGAAGGAAAAAGAATTCTCCTTTCGTATTCCTGTCATTTTCTTCAGGGTGCCCCCTGCTCCTTTCAAACAAGAGTGATTATGTTTAGGGAAGAGAAAGGTTCTTCTTAAATCCTGACTTTGTGAGAAAATGAATGCCTTCTGCTCTCCTTTGAATTGGGTAGGAGTCGAAAGGAGCCAGCACTATTTAGCATCTGCAGAATCAGGACTCTACAATTTTAGGGCTGCTTTTCTTGAGCCATCATAACTGTTAGTGGTTCAGAATTCATCAAAATAATTATCCTCCTAATTGCTTACCTGTTTTTGAAAGCACACTTATGAGGGAACCCTCTCTTATAAGCAATGACCTTAAAGTAGTCTATTTAGAATAATTGCTTTCCTGCAATCCCTGCGATTATTGAGAGTCCAGCAACCACTCTCTCCAGGCTGATGTAGCTGAGAGAGCTAGCCTTTTTAGACATGGGTGGTAGGAAATGATGAAATCAAGGTTTCCAGCACAAAGCTACGCGGAGATGTGTAGGGGGTCAGTCTCCTGCAGAATCAAGCAAAGGCAATGTCATGGTGAAGAAGAGGGTCTGCAGGAGTACCCTTTTGGGGACCACAGCACACTTGGGAGTAGATTGGAAAGCACTCAGGAACTCATTAATTCCTGAATATTAACAGTAAGATATCACCACTAACACCTAAGAAGATAAAGCCTTTCTTTGCAAAGCATCTATTTATTCTTACATGGTTTAATAATGTGTACCTCCCCAGGTCACCCATGCGCACCCTATTTTTGTGAGATATCAGCTCATTAATATTTCTAAGCTCAAAGGGAAACACGGCGTACTCCAGGCATGACAGAAGTGACTGCATGCCTTATCTGATATATAAGGGAGTTCAACAAATGAGTTTTTACTTGAAAATGCTTGAAAGCTTCAGCCTGTTAAGAATACGGGTAATACAGCATATCTCAGGCTATTATCTTTCATAAGGACACAACAAGGTCATTATGAAATCTTAGCCCTGAATAGTTTTGTGCCTTTCAAGGCATTCAGAATTCCCTTTAGCAACTCCCTGCATTTTGTTAGATGATGCTTTAGTTCTTTTCCTTAATTTTGTGTGCAGAATTGTGTTTACGCCACGATACTTGTGAGCTCGAGGCAACAGCTCTTCCTTGTGGCCGATGAAATGGGAAGCTGGTCTGTGGCCAGGAGGTCTGGAGGATGTTTTGCAACAATATGTACTTTCAGTCTGGAATGATGCTCTGCAGCCAAATCCCAATGCCAGTCATTGCCATTTTATATTTTAAAATAATTAATTCCAGTCTTCTGTGTTAAGCTGTTCTCTTCCCCATGGACTGACCACCCCTTTACTCATTTGACTGCCACTAACATGCCCTGGTGTCTTTTGTTTTTACAGTCTCATACTGCCACAGATAAATTCTCTCATGACCCTCAGCTACAATCCTCACCACTTCATTTTCACCCTTTCTGGAGTCCAATTTAAGGATGAAACTTACCTACCCAACAGCCACATTATCAGGACAATCCCTTCTGGTCTTGTTTTTGAGCAGGTAAAACATGGAGAAGGAATATCTTAATGTGATAATTAAAACCCCCAAACACTTAATCCAATACCCAATATTTTGGGTTACATATTGCTAGAAAATTAAAGATGCCCATGACCACTCATGCACTGAGGTGAATCAGAGTGTTTGGTACCCAAGAATTTGGACCTCAAAGCCTCCTTTCCAGATGACTCTTACCACAGTGTCCTGGTTTTGGCTGGGATAGAGCTGATTTTCTTCTTAGTGGGTGGTAAGTGCCGTGTTTTGGGTTCAGTATGAGAACAATGTTGACAACACACTGATGTTTTAGTTGTCGCTGAGTCGTGCTTACTCTAAATCAAGACTTTTCCATTTCCTATACTCTACCAGGGAGGAGCTGCACAAGAAACCATGAGGGAGCACAGGCAGGAGAGCTGACCTGAACTGGCCAAAGGGATATTCCACACCACAGAGACTCATGCTCAGGACATAAACTGGGCGGATTTGGCCAGGAGGGACCAATCATTGCTGGGCATCAGTCAGAGGGTGGTGAGCAACTGTGTTGTGCATCACTTGTTTCTCTTGGGGTTTATTCCTCTCTCTCTCTGTGTCCATCCTTTTCATTCTAACTATTATTATCATTAGTATTCTTACTATATTTTACTTTATTTCAGTTATTAAACTGTTCTTATCTCAACCCATGAGTTTCTTCTCTTTTTTCCCCAATTGTCCTCCCCTTCCTGCCAGAACGGTGGAGGACTGAGTGAGCTCATTCATTCCCTAGCTCTTTTTTGGAATGAATGAATTTGTTCCCTTTGAAACAATACGTGTTGGCAGTTCTGGAAATAATTTAGTCCAGACACCTTCCCAATGAGCAGTGTGAATGAGACTACAGCAGACTTGGCTGCTTGTGTCCCATTTTTTGTCCTGGTTTCTGAGCATTCTCAAGCACTTTCATGTGCCATGGCAGCAGCTGTGCAACACAGGTTCATGTTGCAAGGGCACCACTTGGACTGGGGATGCCACAGACTCCCACATTGCCTTGGATGTTTCGAAAGACACTTCCTCACCTTCACACAGAGAGAAAATTATTATAATGTATTAAAGACTCAGGGCCAAATGCTGTGCAGGGTAGGTATGGCCTTAATATTCCCAGTCCTGAGCAGAGTCAATGTTGCTGCTCTTGGAGTGAGGGGCCACTTTTTGGGTTGGATGCATTTAACTGAATTTTTCAATGTAGCTTTTTACCCAGTACAGACCTTGGAATAAGATAATCAAACAAAAGAGTGCATGTGAGAAGATAAAAGTAAGAGAATGAAGAAGATGTATGTGTATGGCAAGACTAAACTAAAATCCTGCAGCTACAGGATTGAGTTATACACACAATTGTTTATTCATGAAGGTGGTTACAAAACCCCAGGAGAAGATGAGCTGTAAGCCCACAGCCAGCCAGAATCTGGCTGGGATGCCCACCCTTGCTAGAAGCAGCCAGGAGCTGACTGCGTGCACCAGCTGGAGCAGAGCTGAAGCCTCTCCCTCCAAGGAGAGCGAAGCTGGCCAGGAACACCTCTCACCACATGGCAGCACCCACAACCTGCCACGAGGAAGATGTGATCTCCCCCTGCTCCCAGCACCACCTCAATGTTCCTGGGCCCAAACAACAGGAACCTGAGTCTGGAGCGTGCAGATAAGCCCTGGCACTTTTCATCACCATTCTGAGGGGTGGCATTTTTAGCTGCAGAAGCAGTGCAAGGAGATGGAAGCAGCTTTGTAAGTATATATGAAGCAAAAAAATGTAACATAATTTCTCTGACTTGTTTCCAGCCCACCTGCTACAGCACCAGGGAGGGTTTATCCTCACTGGAAGCAATTCAGGTTTAGTCCCCACAGGTCTGAGGCTCATCTGTAACTTGCTTAAAAAAATAGTGGAGGGGCAGCCAAGTGTAGGAAGGCACAGAAATCATGACATCTGTGGCCATGAAACACTGGTGGGATAACCAGGGGACAAATCCTCCCATATTTTACAGTCTGTGCTATGCAACAGCAGCTCAGAGATCAGGTCCAGCCCAACTGATCACTGCTCTGGTCCCACTTCAGCCCAGGAGGATGCACTAAAATTGATTACAGATGTCAGATTTGGTCACAGAGTGGTTGTAGCCCTTCAGGCAATCCATCCATCCCTTCCAGAAACAAAGTCCAAGCCAAAGCAAAGCAGCTCCTTCCCCTCTGCCTCTCTGTGGTCGGGGTTGCCTCAGGCTTCATCCTCCTCCAGCTTTTGCTGCTCCTCACTCAGTTTAAGTTTTCTCAAGCTGCAGGAGCCCTTCCCTGCTCTTGGCTGACAGGGATCCCTGCTAAACTCCTTCATCAACTTGGGGGGGCCAGCCCCCCGCCCCTTCAGCCACTGCCACCACCTTGCATCCTACATACATGCCCTGCTCAGCAAGAGGTAAATTTTTACAGTTCATTAAGATTTTGAAGAAGAGCTGCTGCAAACAAGCCTTGATTTCCTGGTGCTGTTCAGAGTGGTGGTGTTCCCTCTCATGTGGGGTGGCTGACAGGTGCCTGGAGCACTCAGTTGTCCTTTCTCAGGCTAAATGGTGTCCAAACTGTGGCCACACGTGGACATAGGAATAAATGGCAGACACAAGGGTTAAGTAGTTCCTATCAACACTGACAGACATTAGTTCATTTGCCTCTGCCTCCTCAGAAGGGTATATCTGGCTGCTCCATCCACACTGAATATAGACATTGCATCCAGCACTTTGCATTTTAATTGATGGAGAACACGAATAATGTCAGATTGCTCAGGACATTATCTTCTGCTATTTTGATTTCAAAAATCAAAGCTACCAAACCAGTAACATAAAGATCCTCTTATTACAGACAATGGGAATTGCTGCATTATTGCTCTGTCCTGCCACTTGTAGTAGTCAATAGCTTATTGCCTCTGAAGAACATCTCTATCATGTGACTGTGCCCGTGGTGTATTTGCACTGCTTAATAGGGCTATTAGAGACCTGAACTCCCTCTTTGGGCTGGCTGGGGATGTGAAAACTTACCTGGTCAGGAAATGATGCTTGGTGAAAATGCTCTATAGTTTCCAAATTTCCCTGTTTAAAAGGAGCAGCAAAGGTATTTCAGAAATAATACATTCTCTTAGCTGAAAATTGGCCACATACTTCCCCATTCTTAGCAGAATACCTGCATTTTGCTGTGAGATGCCCATTTTCTCCAGGGGAGATAAAGAACTATGCCTCTTACGCTGGCCTTTGAACTGATACATTATTTGAACTAAAATCCCTCCTGAAGAGCCTTAAGTTTTAACATGGAGGAGGCAGCATCAGGTAGCTGAAACACTTGAAAAGAACTTAAACTTTACCAGTATTTACTATCAACTTTGAAGCATCAGGATGAGCTATTTCCACATACTGTTAATAGGATCCCACATACCTTTGGGGCTGTGTTTGCACTGAGCCCAGGTATATTTCATTACAAATGTGTCTTCCCTTGTCCCTGGTTTTGTTCCCCTTGCTGTGTCCCAGGAGTGTGCCAAACACCTTAATCTGCTTAGCAGAGTCCTCTTCAGCTAGAGGAGACCCTCTGCTACCTCTGAGCAAGGGAAGAGATGCAATGCCCAGTTGTGGGCAAAGGGGCAATACCCCTAACAGCACACTGGGAATAGCACCAGGAAACACGGAGCTACCACAGCTGCTGGAGCCACGAGACAGTGTCTCTGTTTCAGTGATTCGTGGCAGTGAATTTCACAGATTCACTAAATACAGCCGGATGCTGATTCCTAACAGCAAATTGCTCCAGCCGGCAGGCCCAGGCGTCCTGCCTTTCCCCAGTGGCAGCTGATGGATGAGAGTGCTCAGGAACACAACTACCCACTCCCAGAAACTGTGAAAAATGTGGCACTGCCACCAGCGCTGGTAAACTGTGTTTCATGTCTAACGTTCTGCCTACGTGACGAAGCACAGGGCATTCCAAAGATGCTCCGACAGAGCTGCGCACCACGAAACCCCGTTTGAGGTGAAAACGAACAGAAACTACCGGGAGCGAAGCCTTAACTTCGTTTTCCCCTGCCCTTGGCAGTGTTGGGGCGCCCCCCGGCGTGGGGCAGGGGGTGCCCCTCCGGGCCGGGCTGCCGCGGGGTGCCCGGGCGGGACAGCGCGGAGCGGCGGCGCAGCCGTGCCCGCGGCTGCCATGCGTGCTCGGCGCGCC
>VZTH01016965.1:1263694-1360229 GCA_013397815.1 Aleadryas rufinucha
CCCCACCCCACCCCTGCGCGGGGCGCTCAGCCTTTGGCAACCTGCGTAGGGACCCCCGGCAGGAGGGAGCCTCGCCCCGGCTAGGGAGCACTGGCTCTCTGTAAGTACAGTTTCATTTTGAAACAGCGTAATTTTTTGAATTAAAAAAAAAAAAAGAAAAAAAAAATGCCTTGCCCCGCCGCTGTCCGCTCAGACATCTCTTGGATGACTCTTAGTGCGAAATCCCCATGCAGCTGGGGAAAGCAGGAATTTGGGGAGGAAACTGGCGATTCAGGTCTGCAAATGCAGCGTCCTTCAGCACTCTCCTAGTGGAAGAGCGACCCAGCCTCATTTGGCCTTTTTAATTTTAATTACCTTTTTAACACTATCATTTAAATTGAGCCTGTGAGATATTTTCAGTAGGTACTTTTAATTACAAAATTGTTTTAAATTGATTCCATAATTAGACATGGATTACTGGGAAAGTCTTAAAGTAAACTGCTTTGCTGTAAAATGAACTTAGCTGTGATAATGAGAGCAGCTTCACATTCTTATTCCGGCATGGTATTATATATTTGTGTTGGGGGAATAAGCCATTTTATGATTGAATCACATCACTAATGGCAGACAGAGCCCAATATGAAAATTGCTTGGGCTTCTTCGCATGCCAAAGACTTATGCCAAAATTTTCTAACTTGAATGCCTAAGCCCCAGCAACTCTAATCCACATGTGTTTTCTGTCACTGAATATGGACTTACGGGAATACAGCTGAAGAGGACTTCAAAAGGTCATCTTGTCCATCCTCCTCCTGATGTAATTCAGTCCTAGTTTTCTCTCTGGAGACGATAATGCCATTTTCCAATACAAATCCTGTGACTGCAAATGTGACTCCAGCTAAACAACCTTTTAAATTGTTGCAGTCAGTACATATCCCTCTTTAGAAATCAATGGTGTTTTTAAAACTTTTATTTTATTGCAACTGTGTAACCCTTGATTTCCTGGCCAGCTCATGTTTCAGTGTGGTGGTGCTATCCAGCCTGTCCTGTGCCTTTCTTGGGACTGGAGTTGTGTGTGCTCCTGTCCTTCTCTAACCTCCTCCTTGTGGCTCCATTCATAAAAATGAAGCTGTTCCAAGGCCCCCTCCTCCCCGAGGCTCTGCATATCCCACAGTTTGATTGTCAGCATTTATTTAGCCGATTAGTGCAAGAGGTTCTTCAAAATATGGCATATATCTCCCTCGAATGGAACAGTTTTCATCACAGCCTGCAATAAATTGTAGTGTGATGTTGATCGTTATTAACGCCGCTGCCATTCACCTTGGTAGTGTAACTAATTCTGTATCAAATTTCCTTTGTTATGCATTTTAGCATCTTTCAATAATTTGGGGTTTTTTTTTGGTCCAGAGTCTAGGAAACGGCAATGCACTGAACGTTTGTGCATGGGCATAATCAGCGTTGAAAAACATTCATTGCTGTTCTGATTATTGCTATTATTTTCCAGTGTGGTTTTGCTCAGAAGGTAGGCACTGTATAAATCCCACCAAATGTACAGTCCTTTCATGTGGTAGAATATACGGTTGTTGGGTTCCTTTCACCCTGAGTCATTCGAGTGGTAAAAATAATGAGCTTTGTAATTAGAACAGAGGACTGTGAATTAGCATCCCTCCTATTTTAGGCTCTGTTGTATCTGTGAGCGAGCTCACTGTGCTAACACAGCTTGCTGTGAGGGCTCAGCTTTTGGCTCCCCAGCCTGTGACGCAGAGTTTGGGAACTTGTAAGCAGCTGTTGACCAAAGTTGTGATTTCCCAGGACCTTTGAAAATATCATTTCTGTAGGGCTCTCATTTTCTGGATTTGTGTATTTAGACACAAGGCACGCAGCATTACTGACTGGTTTGGAAAATGTAGCCCCAGCCTCTTTCTATCTTCTCATTATCTGTTAAATAAGGATAATCATACTTCTCTCAGAGATTTGAAAAGAGCTTTGATGACATTTAATGAAAATACTATGGAGGTGGAAAGAATTTGTTTCAAAAGCTTCAGAAAAAACAGCACTGACAATATGCTGAAATAAAAACTACCTCACATATTAAAACATTAAAATGAATAGTTTAGGGGTTTTTTTTTAATAAAGCAATCTGCAGCTTATATTTTGGATCCCATTTACAGCTTCTTCCTTTCCTTGGCTGGTACCAGGATTTGTCTCCTGTAATAATCCTGTCATGACTTGTGTGACTCCTTCTATTTTATATCTGACTAAGCTCTATTGATTGTCACGTTCTACCATTTCACCCCAAATCAATACTACTTATAACTCTTTTTTTCTTGTCAATAACTCTACAGAGAATAACTTTGTTTATTACACTTTGACTTTCGCAAAATTGGATCTAGTGAAAAAATTTGCTGTAGAAGTGAACTCAAATGAGCAAACCTTTCAGCTATCAATATCCCTCATTCCTCCCTGATGTATTTAAAACTCTGCTGATACCGAGGATAAAGTGTATCTCTCATACTTCAGCTTGTGGCTTTCATCTAAACATTTTTGTTTACAGAATCACAGAATCGTTTAGGTTGGAAAAGACCTTTAAGATCATGGAGGTGAAGTGTTAACCCAGCACTGCCAAGCCCACCACTAAACCGTGGGCCCAAGTGCCACATGTACACGTCTTTTAAATACCCCAGGGGTGGCTGACTCAACCACCTTCCTGGGCAGCCTGTTCCAGTGCTTGACCACCCTTTTGGTGAAGAAATTTTTTCTAATATCCAATCTAAACCTCCTCTGGTGCCACTTGGGACCATTTCCTCCTGTCCTATTGCTTGTTACCTGGGAGAGGAGACCATTCCCCACCTGGCTACATCCTCCTTTCAGGTGGTTGTAGAGAGTGATTAGGTCCCCCGTCAGCCTCCTTTTCTCCAGGCTGAGCCTCCCCAGCTCCCTCAGTTGCTCCTCATCAGGAGGGACAAAAAAAGAGACAAAGTAGGAGCAGGCTGGGAAGGCTGGTCTGAGGAGAAATGAAATGTGTGGTGGGTGGAGCTGATGACAGCTTAGTCTGTACAATACCTTGAAACTCCAGAGTTCACTGTGAAACCTGCAGTATGGAGATAATAGCTGTAACAATAAATTTTTAAATATATTTCAAATTCCTGAAATTATATTAAAATAGTGGAGGATGATGAAATATAAAAGGAGAGGCAGAAGAAAAGTTCAGTAAGCTTCTGTTTCTGAGGTTTATGTGGTCTTGTACTCAGACGTGACTTGGGTGTGTGTCTCCTTTGTTGTCATTGGTCAGTTGGGTGAACTGTGTTCTTCTGCAGTGTCTTCTTCAGGGCCCGGGGTTGAGTCTCAGGGCTACAGTATGCATCACCACAGGCTTGAAGGGGGCCATGACCTTGTCTTGCCTCCTGGCCTCAAGCAGGGTCAGCTTTCTGGCTGGTTTTATTGTTCTGTTCCATCTCTTTGGTCTTCCACTGCAGAAATGCACGCTCCAGTTCCTCCAATGCCTGGACGGCTCCTGTTTCTCCGAACTCTTCCTAAATTTTTGTCATGCTTTCTGGATTGCTGGTTATTCAGACCATGAGCTTGCTCTCATGGAACCACTTCCCTGTGGAATGCGCCTCACTGGCACTGAACAGAGCTGAGGAATATCTGCCTGTGCCTTAGAGCTCTGCTCCTGCTCAGACATCCAGGGTACCTTTGCTGTCATTATAGGATACTGCTGGGTTATATTCAGCTTCTGGTTCCCTGTAGCTCCCAGGCTTACTCCTGCAGGGCTGTTACGTGGCCAGATGTTCCTATTCCATGTTGCTGCCTTTTTTTGGCAGTGCAGTCAATTTGTGGTATTTCCCTGGTTGCGTGTTCTGCAGGAAACATCCCTGCACATTGGTGGTGCTTTTAAATTGGGAAATACATCGTGCATGATGGTAAAGAAATCTGGCATGTTGTGAAACCTTCAAATACATTGAATTTTAGTGATTCCTTGAAAAATAGTGGTGGGCTTCTTTTTCTAGGCCAAGGCTGAATTGTTACTGCTCTGTGATTGTATTGCATTTGATTGAAATTTTGGTTATGCCTTGGTTATGGTAACTAACCATTGACTTTGGATGTAGTGGCCATCAAAAACACATCCCTCAGGTGTCTGAGGATGGTGGACTTGTTTCCCTGTGGTAATAAAAGTTTTTGTGTGTGCTGATGATGCAGGCCTGTGATAGGGCTGACTTTCTGGTAATCTGCAGTTGTTTCTGGCAAGAAGAGCCAGCCAGAGATTTGCCATAACTGCCTTACATGTGATTTTGGGATTATAAAGAAGGTTTTCTGAAAACTCAGAATGTTTTCTGATGCTCTCTCACTAAGTCTGTAGTTAATGTATTTTACTGTCTCCCTCTCAGTGCATCTGCTTCGCTTGTCAAGCAAAATAGACATTTTATCCTCAAGTTCCCTGTACATTTGATGAAATCATCAGTTATTTTGCAGGATTGTTTTTAACCTCCAGTTTATTGGAGAAGTTCAGTGTTTTGGAAGGAAGAGATTTTTTTTCCCACCGTGACAGGATCTCAATCCCAGATGAACCTCATGCAACCTCTGTTCTCAGCAGTTAAGTACCATTCCGGTGCTGTTCTGATTGCAAGTGGCAAGGCCAGTGACATCAGAGGATGGCAGATCATCATTTGTCTTAGTGGCACATCCATCTTCCTACAGCCTTGAGAGAGCTGGGCATATTTGATAGATTAATCTTAAATTGGTTTCTTAGCACTCTGCAAGAAGGAGCTTTATCACTGATGTGCTGTGCCATTTGGAGACTAAGGTTAACTTTGCCTCTCTGCTTTCCTCCCTTACTCCCAGGATTGCAATAGAATATCTTTGATCTCTGCATTAGGGATGATTACAACTTTAGGAGAATTAATAAATTATGCTTTGCTTGATTTTTCTCATCTGTAAAGTAGATAAGTGATGTGTTTTGTGGGCGTGTTATGAGGGAGTTCAAGATCCTCCCAAAGAAAATGTTACTGGAATGAGAGATAGGAATTTTAGCAAAGTATAAACTGAGCTTTACCAAAGTAGAAGGTTCTTTCCTATTCATGATTTTTGTTGTTGGTATTTGTGAGGTTTAATAATTAACTATTCTTACCAGAACTAGGAAGATGCTATCTTTTTTAACTTTTACAGATTCTTACAGATTTTTTTTTCTACAGCATTGATCATGTACTCAGTTTTTTTTCCAAATATTGTCTGACTCTGATTGCACTTCATTTATTTTTATAACAAAATACACATTATTAGAAGTAGGAAACCTTGCACTCGTGCTGTGCATTTTCATGAGGTTTTAGGCAGCAAAAGGACAACAAAATGTGGCCTGAATTGGTATTTGCTGTGTGCCGGTGCAAATGTGAAAGAAGGCTGGGCTACACTTACTGGTGAGCATTGCTTAGTCAGAAAATGAGCTCGAGGGATAAAGCGGTGTAGTGTGTAAAATTTGATTCACTAAGTGGAAAAATTTGCTTTGCTAACATATTAAGGGGACTGAAGGTACAAGTATCTTACCAAATCCAGCAATTTAACTGTGAAACTGGCATCTCCTCACTTGGTTTTACATTTTCTCAGCCACTTCCTTCGAGGTGGCATGACAGAGCATTATTAAACCAATTATGGGCTGTACATCTATTAATTCTCACAGTGGTGTGGTTTATAACACCAGTTTCTGGTGTCCACACACACCTTCTATCTGACTGTGTAACTCCATTGGTTCTGTTGACACCAAGTTTGGCCTCCTGCTTTTGAGAGGACTCCCAATGGCTTTTCCTGAATAGCTGGAATGCTGATGGGATTTATCCAAGTCAGGACGTTTCGTTCTCCACGTACTGTAAATGGTGGAAGCGGTTGGTGGTGCCGTCTGTGCTCACTGAGATCCTGTGGGGCAAACATGTTTCCATGTTTGTGACCCTTGAATCTTTTAAATCGAGTAGTGTCCATCCTGGGCTGCTCTTCTGCTTGTTGTTAAGAGATTGTAACAAGCTATTTTTAGCTAGGGAGGTTCCAGAATTTATCAGGAACATTTCTGTATTAATTGATTTTGTCAGTATGACCAACTTTAGAAAGGAGTATAGGGGGTTTTCTGCCAGCATCCCTACTTACTTTTGATAAACATATCTCATTAAACCCATAATTTGACAAATATTCTTGCTTGTGGTAGCTTAATAGTAACAATAGTAATAAAAATGTGACTTTTTTTTCATATAGCTCTTCTCATCCGTGGTGTTTAAAGCACTTTATAAAGGAACATAAGTTTTATTATGTCCCTTTGTAGATCAAGAAATGACTGCAGAAAGATTAAATGTCTTGAAGACACATTTCACGTAAGAAACAAATACTGCCATAGACAGGGAAGAGATCCTTCGGATCTTCATCTGGCACTTTCTTCTGTAAATAGAACTTAGGGAAATTCCTAATCCACGTTTTTATAATATGGCCTCTATAATAAGATTTTTTGGCTGTGACTGTCTTCTAATTGAGATGAGCAGCTGATTTCCTATTCACTTAAATTGCTACTAAAGCAAATCACAGAGAGAGTTTTTCCAGTGTGGTTTATTTGCCTGACTCCTTTATGTCTGAGATAGCACATGGCATTTTTCCAGCCACCAAAACCATCTTCAGAATAACAACAAAAAAAAAGTGTTATGAGTTAGGGTAGAGTCCTGAAAAATGGTATTATGCAGGTTTCTCATGGTGTGAAGCCCATATTAGCAGGAAGGGTATTTCTGCCTTGCTCAGTCATGTCGTTCATGATCACTGTTTACATGAAAGGGCAACATTAGATAAGTATTACATGTGATTTTCAATTAATTCAAGTACTAGAATAGTTAGAGAGGAGAAGATCAGTGCATGACAGGCAGCTCCATGCAGGCTGTGGCATGAATGCCATTGCCTTATACTGCCCATCCCACTTTAGAAATCAGTGGATGTGTAATGTGCTCCCATAAAAATATGGGTTCATCTTACAAATGTTTGCTCATGAAAACATAGGATGTAATGCAGAGGACACAGAAGGATGAAACAGGTCTGATCCCTTGATCCTTTCTGCTCATGGTGAAGCAGGGTAAGGGTGCAGCAGAGTTTCTGTGTAAAGCCAAATTCTGCAACTAGTAAAAAATTACAAAATCTGGAAAAAACCAATCTGTGAACTGAAAAGAGGAAACAGAACTTACAATAGCCTGAGGAAGAAAATAGGTTATGTTACTAAGGGTTAGGTTATGTAGAAGTTGGGTTATCGAGGGTATAATGAGATGACACCCTAAAAATAAACTCTCTTGTACATTGCTAAATAAAAAATGGGATATGGCATGCACATGAATCAGAGGAATCATTGTATCACTGGACTCCCATTCCGGAGACCAAGAGACCACGCTAAAAAGAAGAGGTTGTCTTTGAAAATGCAAAGCCTTTGCAAGATCTTTTTTGGTGCTGCAGAAAGGCAGGAGAACTCATAGATGTTTATCTGTCAGGAGGCTGGAGAACACCATACAGATTCAAGGGAAAAGCTGCCATATGTGCTGGGAGGGAGAAGATGCTCAGAAAAAGAACCCTGTAAACATGGGGTCCTGTTCTCACTTCTGTCATTAGCACCAGCAAGTGTGTACGGTAAAAAACCTATGGAACAGAAATTTCATTTCCATCTTTCAAGACATGGGACAACACACTTGAGAGCAGAGTCACAGAAATAGGAGTGAAAAAGAGCTCAGAAGCACCTTTAGTTTATCCTCCTGCCCAGAACAGAGGAGTCACACATTTACCTCAGGCATGTTACCATTTAAGACTTTAGGGTGGAAGCCCTACAGTCTATCCCAGTGCTTCATTCTCTTAACCATTAAAAATGTTTTTGTCAAGTCCAACTCAAATCATCATTGCTGTAACATAGGACTCAGAGGATTTCTGTCTCTAGTCTGGGGTTCCCAAGTGTTACTTCCTCCACTGTGCTACCTGTCAGTGCAAATCCACCAGTGCTGTGTTTTGGGCCATCCTGACTGCTGCTGTCACTTTCCTGGGTCAGGCTGGAAGAATCCAGTCTGTCCCAGTGCAGCAAAGTGTCTTTGAAAAGTTGTGGAGTAATTAACAGCCTGGGAGCTGAGGTTTAGCTGTAACTGCCTGATGTTAATGTGTTGCTGCTAGCACAGAAGGAGCTGTTGTGATTCTCAAACTTCCATTTTTCTGGTTTAGTGAAGGTCACAGCTGAGCTTGTATTTAACACGAGATCAGATATCTTACCAGCAGCTAACAAAAAGGTCAGCTTTACCTTGCTTGTTCAGAAGGGCCTGCAACTATTTTCCAACGTCACAATTGGAAAGCATCAGGAATAAATCTCAGAGCCCTCCCATAAAAGATGCTTATTTACACAGTCTGTTCTCCTTGGGGATATTAGACCAACTCTTTGTACTTGATCATGATGTAAACAGCATGGTTATTGCCACAGTAAATTGCACCCAAGTGAATTTGTATTTTACTTCTGTAGACTGAGTGAAGTTGTATATACTGAACAGCCCCGTGGTAATAGATTAGATCCACACAAAAGCCAGTCAATAGCTTAAGACTTCCATGTGTGTTTGCAAATAAACAATTATAACTGGAATTTTTATAAGCAGCTGCTTAACAGCTGTCACCCCCAGTGCCTGAGTTCCCATTTCCAGTGAAATGGTTGCTAATTGTGAGTATCCAGAAAGATTGTAATTCAGGAATGGCAGGGAGAGAGGTGGGGGATATTAGAGAGTGTGTGGGGAGGAGTTGCTTGGTTAGGCTGAAATGGAAGTTAGATTTAGAGCAGCGCTAAGAGCTGAATTAGCAAGAGGAGATCTGCGAGGGTGTGGGGACTGAAGTTGACAGCACTACTTGCTTGGGTCAATCTTTTAGCTGTAAGAACTGCATGGCATACAGTGTGGTTTTTTATGTATTTCTAATGCTCTGTGGAAGCCTACCACGCTATGGCTGTGTTTGTGTAAGAATGATTTGTATTCTGAAAGCCACGGGTACTTGTGAGACAGAGAGGCATTTTTCTGTATCTCCACTTAGTTGACATTTTTAGGGATATTTTGTACACATCATCTTGCTCAGAGAAAACACAAATGATCCACTTAGAACTGCAAATAATAAATAATAAATAATTTGGTCTCCTGTAAATTGGACTTATAAAATAGCTTGATTGCAATTACCAGCTTTGCAGTAATCTTGAAGGAATTAAGATAAAATGGTGTTATCATGAGCAATAGTAAAAATGAAAATACACAGACATTTGTCTTGATCTTGTAAAGTGCAGAACATTCTTCTCGCCTCTGAAGGGGCACCATGCCCCCAAAAAGCACATTCACAACCATTCTGGGGGAGCACCACACTGCTGCAACCATAATCTTGCTCTACCCCTCCTTGAGTTCAGAGATAATCATCCTGGACACTTCTTCCTGTTGCTGACTCATACAATCACATGCTCTCTGCGCTCCTTGTTCTCTTCTCCAAGGCCTGAGGTTTTCTGTGGGGCCAGTGAGGAAGTATGGGGGATACAGCCTGTCTTTTCATTAGACATAATTCCAGGTTAATACCATCTGGGGTTACATGGGTGAGCTGGAGGGAGTGACATGGATGTGACAGCACAGTACCCACATTTTAAACCTCCCCCTCCCTCTGCGCTATGGGATTCATGTCCCAAAAAGCGAGGCCGTTGTTTCAGGCCTTGCTCCCTTCTCTTTTGCCACTCAGAAATGTTTGCCCAGATGGAAGAATCCACCTTTCAAGCCTAGCAGAGTCCTTCCCTGCTGATAGCCTGTGTGTCATCTGTCACTGCTGCCCTTATCCAGTGTGTCTCTCTTGGAGACCAGCACAAGAAAGGTACAATCTAGGACTGATTTTGTCAGGAGGTCTGTGGAGGCTAGGATAGTTTAGTTCAAAGGGAAAATCCCAGTGAAAACATTCACCAGATAAAATACATGAATGATTGCACAATATGTGTAGATGAAGCCCAACTCCATTATGCCTATGATCTCTTGGAAATTAGGTCATGATGGGACACGCCTCTGCACAGTGGCTGTAAGAGATGCCAGTGGAAGAAACTGCAAGAAGGGGCAGCTGGTTATAAAGGAGGGATGAAGGAAGGGGTACATAGCTGTCTTTGCATGCAGCCATGCACTGATGCACTTAGCATGCCCCTTATTGATCTGATGGATAGGTGTATGGGTAGGGAGGAAGATAAATAGAGAGATGTATGCATATATGCTGAAAAAGAGTAAGAAAGTAAAAAAACCCTGCAACCGAGCAATGAAACGGCAAAAAATACACTACTCTCATTGACAGTCATTCCAAGGTTCTTATGCTTGTTCTTAACATTTGCAAGGTTGCTTTTTACACTGAAAAATGGATGAGTGCTGCCTCTAATGCTTCTGTTTAGGCACAAGAGTGATACTGGATTCATGTGAGGGATGGAGAGGGGGATAGAGTTGGGTATATTTAGATTCTATTTCATTTTTATTTCATATTCAGTAACGTTGCAGAGACGGACTTCATTCCTCATTTCAAAGATAAATCCATCAGATAAATTGCGTTCACTGTGGGGAGAGGAATTTTGTCAAAACCAAGATGAAAGATGCCTTCCTGCAGTAGCCTTGATGTACTAGGAGGCGTGTATCCTGGATGCTACTAATAGGTGTATTTTTTAACCCTGGGTTCTGGATGTGGAAGAGTTTTCTTGGTTCTTACAACAGGCTGTCTGAGAAACCTTGTACTTAAAGCAAGTAGATCTATGCATCTTAGGAAGTCAGTATGTCAGCCAGGCCAAGGTTACAGGAGTGAAAAATAAACTTTTTTTAAGAATGCCAATATTATTAGAATATTAATAAATGTAAGGGGGCCCTCATTTAGAGTAGCTCAGAATTAAGTCAACCAGAGGTTTTGCTGCAGTGCATTAGTATCACAGGTAAATGATTCATGACATTTGCCATCCTGGCCTGTTTAAAGCTGTGATTTAAAAATGCAGACTTTCAGGGAAAACAGTTATAAATTTGATTTTTTATATATTTTATAAATCTGATCTGAAAATTATTTTTTTCCAAAGAAACAATGTAGCAGCTCCCAGCTGCAACTCTGTAGTCATCTTAGCATTTGCTGGTTATGATCCCTTTTTGCCATACTTAATCTCAGTTTAATTCTTTGGTTGTTTCATTGGAGAGGGAAAAGTCCTTTGGTAGTGTATATGTATGTATATTGTTAGAAAAAATATTTTCCGTATGCTGATATTTTCTGTCCTTGCAGTCAACTGATTCTGTTATCATAAAATCTCTGCTGAAGTACAAACCCAAGGCAGTGCAGGGAGCTGCAGCAGGGTTTCAGGAGCGAATGGGACTGGCAGCTTACTGTGAATGTTAACACGAGACTGCTGTTTGTTAGCTTGGAAATCCATTTGCTGGTTTTTCCCTGATCCGAACGTGTTTGGAAATAGGATGATGCAGGGATTTTCCTATTCATCAGCTTTCCATTTCTCCTGTGAACTTCCTATCTCGCTCCAAGGCAGTCATTCAGGCTGTGGGGACTCTGGTCACCAGCAGCACTGCCAAATTTCCTACAAGAGCAAATCTGAATCTTCTGTATTACCTCCTACATTTGACCTTGAGAATGGAGGAGGTAGGGGTGAGAGGAATTTTTATGTGATGAAGAGATTTGGCCTCATGAAACAGTTCTAAAATAATGCCCCCCTCAATTTACATGCAGGGATGAGGAAAATCTGCTTTTTCTAGAACACAAGATGATGCTGGTCCTTCTGCTTTGAGGTACAGCCTCTCCTTTCAATGTCTGAAGACCACTCATTCTTTCTCCCTTACATCCATGTCAGTCCATACTTACCTCTTCCTCTGACCTATTTTTAAAAGTAGTTACCTGAAAATAAAATGAACAAGTGGACGAGTGCCTTTTCTGGGAATTTCTCTGGGAAGCTACAAGGCAATTAAAAAATGTTAAATATGTCTCTTTTTGTAATTTGGCTCCCATTCAGCCTTCTCCAAATCATCTGGACTCTCTGCTGTCTAGAGCAGCTAGCTTTTAAAAAATGTCTTCACGCACACTTCTTAACCATTTGCCTTGATCAGAAATACAAAAAAACGAGACAGAAAAACAAGACAGGGATGTGCTAGATGGGGGAAAAGGTAGTTGAGGGATGTATTATTCAGAGCTTTATGTAAAGCTTCCCTTTTCTTCCTAGTTGTAATGGTCGTTTCAGTCTTGACTCTTACTGAACTTGACTGTGTTAATTTAGTTTGTTCTGGGCTATTTTAGTGAGTTTTGAAAGCAAGGGCTGGTCAGTGCCCAGTCCTGAGTGTTCCTTACTATCAGTTCATATAATCTGTGGTAGGAAGGGAGTGATTCTGTACATCCAAGCCTAATGGCCTGAATTTGTAAAGCTAAATAGCAACACTGCTACTGGCATGACTCACTATTATTTTTAGCTCTGAAGGGGAGACAGTGGAGCAAAGGTTCATCTTTCCGTACCAACTGTGCCTTTTGTTGAACAATCTGATATTGCTGAGAGGTTTAATATTCATCTTTCTGTTTTTAACCAGACTTGTGCAAGATGCCATGCATCTGTTTGGTTTCTGTTCATAATAGGCTCATTCCTTGAGAGAATGGCTCTCTGCTCTTCTGGTACTGTACAGGCCCTTGCACAGGACAGAGACTTTGCAACTTGAATTGTTGCTGGAAACAGCCAGAGTAGAAAATGTGACTGATTTAACTGAGACAGCAACACAAGAGTCTGTAGATTTGGTTTGTGCTATTCAAAGTATAAATATTTCCTCAATTTTCCTTTAGAGTGCTAATTATTGTATGTTTAAAGAATGATTTTCGGAGGTGAAACATTTGGTAGTACTGGTATAATAAAGGAAAAGTCACACTTTCCCGTGGAATAACTGATCCAGATTCAGTTTGGAAAAGTGCACTTATTTCTGAAAGCTTTTGCTCCTAATCTCATGGAGTGCTGCAAAGCCTGCCAGGCTGCATGGCCTCTGCTCCTGCCAGGGTTACCTGGGGAATACCTGGTCATTAAGATCCTTGTTGCACCCAAGCAGTTCCAGTTTCTAATGCTGAATTTCTACCTGAAGGTGAGTGGTGATACTGTCAGATTTGAACGAAGAAACATATTTACACCTTAAAAAAGCAATGAAGTGACTTTGGAGTCTAAGAACTACTTTAGAATTAGCATAAGCACTGAAATAAGCTTAAAGTCCATAAACTTTCGGTGAAACAAAGGACCTGAGCTACTGTGAAGGTACAGGGCAGACAGAGAGGTGCTGCTGCCTTTGGGACACTTGCTAAGACTGTGACCAAAGCAAAAACCTGCATTCAGTTTACTCAGTAGTGGGGTTTAGGTCCTAGTCTGTGGCTCATAATGGTGATGCAGCATACTTGATAAGGAGATTACTTGTTTTATGGTAAGTTGAAGAAAAAAATATGTTTTTAATCACTTTGAGGAACTGCACATACAGCAACCTTTTAATGGAAATAAACCACCTTAGCAGGATTTAAATCTAATTTGAATTATGTCTTAAGAAGGACATAACGATGGTGAATGTCAACTGAGTGATGCTTGTATGTTCTCTGTAGTGAAGTCTCGGTCTGCTACATATGCAAGACTTATCTGAGCCAAAAAGGGAAGTAAGGGCAGAGAATCAGGAGTACAGGGGAAGAATGTGCCTTGCATTATCAGGGGATTGCAAATTCAGATAAAGTAAGACACAGACATTTTGTCAAAGAAGTCGGGTATGTAAGTTTAAAGCTTGCTGTAGGCAGTTTAACTTAGCCAGCACTTCCAATGGCTGATAACCTAAAGTGACACTGACCTCGGCAGACTTACAAGGGTAAGATTTGCACAGGGATGAATTATTTCTTGATCAGTTGCTCAAGTGTATGAGGCACAGTCCAGCATTCCTTCAGTATTGATTATGGATGTTTGTTTTATCCTAGAACAAACATACTGATTGCAGATAGTGGAAGTAGAACAGTCTCTCTGTATATTTGAGCTCTTCTCTATCCATTTTATTATATCCTGGGGCACAGTGATGCTACTGAGCTTGTGCTGTGCTGCTCTCCACTTACCTTCTTGACTCATTCATTTTTAAAGCTGTAATGCATAGGGTAGGAAGTAGTGGTTTTGTTCAGTAACTATGTGTACAATCAGGAATTTTGGCCAGATTGTCTTTTTTCTGGCCTCATTGCCTTCCTGTCCAGGAGATGCTTCATGACCTTGGTGTGTGGACACGCACTTCCAACAGCACAGTTAGTTTTCAAGTGTCGTAAGTGGCTGCTTTGAGGCTGTCAGTGTTTAGAGACACGGTGGAGGCAACTTAGCCACAACGTCACTATTTTTAATCCACCCTCTGTGTACTGAATCACTGTACCACTTGCTAAATCTGTCAGGGTCTGTGGGTAGTAAATGCTGGTAGGATGTAAATCCTTTTTCTTGTGAGGAGCTATCCAGACTCAGGAAATAAAATGCCATGGTGGGAACAGAACTCAGCTGTACCCTCCCCATGCTCATTGTAGTGATTCCTACATAGCAGAATTGGGCAGCTCTGGAGTCATAGCCCTTTCCTGCAAGGTCATAATTTGTGACCCAGTGGACAGAGCCTGTTGGTTGCTTGGACTGACTGAATGCTGTCAATGCCAAAAGTCCCACAGATATTCACATTTTAGGCTTAATATATTAAAATGCCTGTGATTAAAAAAAAAAAACCCAGCAAACAATAAAACATAATAAAAACCCAGCCCCAAAAATGTTATGTGATACCTCTGGGAAAATGACCTTCTAGATTTTCTGTTGAGTGACTTGCTGTGTTCAGAGATGCTTTTGCACATTCTACTTTGCCCATCTGTTCTCCCTGCTTCCTCAGATCCCCTGAGCAGACAGAGAAGCACAATTCAGAATACTTCTGTTCTCTCTGCTCTTCAGAGAGAAGAAATTGTGTCAACTGCAATACACTGTTTGGATGCAAAAAGCCCTGAGCTGGCAGGTAGAAAAGCCCCAGATAGTATCCCTGACGTGTGTAAGGCAAGTTGCCCAAATAATCCCAGTCCCTTTGGTTTTAGCAGTGGTCACTGAAATACAGACCTGACGGCTGTGGACAGACATGTTTTTTGTTCCTCTCTGAGACATTTAAATAAAGGATGTAATACTGTGGTGAGAAATGGCTTAATTTATAGCATTTTTTTTATCAGCATGGCCTTTAAGTCAATAATATGTAGTAAGACTCAAGCTTTTGTGAGCTAAATCTCTGCTGACAGCACATGATTGACTCAATTTTGCAGATGGGACAGATTTCCGTGTTGTGTCTCAACCTGTCTTATGATTACTTGCACACAGACTTAGCCACTGACAACCCAAAAATGTTAATGTGGGTGAATGCTCACACATATGCCTTACACATATGTGAACACCCACTCCTTTATGCGTTGCTGGAGGAAAAAATATACTTGTACACAAGAATCCTGTTCTTTATACTTGGGGAACACAGGGTGCAAAGTTGTGCAGCCAGAAGTAGGAGCAGGGGGTTGAAATGGCAGCTTGTAAAAAAATGGCAAATTAATATTGAATGGTTGTATATTCCAGGGGGCTGAATACGACAGGGATTTGTACTTGATCATCTGTTCTTCCTCCTTCAGTAGGTCAGCAGTCGTTAGCTCCAAATCTGAGGCTCCTTTCACCTGGAGGCCTTCTCTTACCATACTCTTGTGGGATAACTGTCTGTCTCACAGCCCTAGGCCACTTGACACTAATTTCCAGTAATTGCTGTCAGTGTTGAAGGAAAAGCCAGTACTGAATCAGCAAAGAGAGGAAATTGTTCTGCTGTCCCTGGAAGTTTCACATTTAGGACCAGTTGTCACACAAGACTGCTGTGGCTTCCCTGTGTATTTTCTGAACGTTTCCTGGTTCAGTGAGGACCACAGGAGTTCTGCATCAGAAGTAAAATGTCACAATTAAGTGGAGAAATTCAGTTTCCAAACTTTCATGGAGCAATTTCTTACTGTAGAATATCCTGAGTTGGAAGGGATCATGGAAGGATCATGGAAGTCCAACTCCAGGCTCTGCACAGACTGTCCCACGGATGAACCATTTAGGATCATACTTCTAGAGATACATTGAAAGCATTCGAAAATATAAAGTTTAGCTCACTTTTTAATTTTCTTTAACTTAATGCCAGCTTAGAATTTGGTTTTTTTCTGTTCAATAGGCTTCAGTTGTAGCAGGCTAATGCCTCCACAAAAAAAATTTTCTGCCCTACTTGATCCTGTAACTTATAAAACTGAGCAGGGGAGGCCCTGGGTCTCTCTGAAGGCTAGATTATGACTCCAGTTTATTTGCACAGCTGATGGCTTAAATTTCTTTTAAGTTCCAGAGTTTGTCCTGTAAGCATTTATTTTCCCATTTAATGAAAAATCTTTGCCTGGGGCTGAGCCCTGACACATGAGGTGGCATTTCAAGGTCAAATGTTATTAATGTAAAAAAAATCACTGGAGACCACTGATTTAATTGAAGGACTTCATTTTCAGAGGTGATTTATCCCAAATTTCTAGTACAAGTCCATGGAAGTTCTGATTTTGTACCATTTTTTGAAACTGGATCCTGACCTGAGACACTTCAATCATATGGCACCATTAGTGGGGACTTCTGGCCGCTGTACTGAAATCTCTTTAAAACATGACTATCTGCCCAATGTTCTGCAAAGGCAGGAAATAGTAATTACAGAATATTCTGACAGCTCTGGGTTTATGACACAGCTGAATCTGACCCAATATATTCACAAAATTGAAGCTGATGTATATTGAAAACTGCACAACTCAGTAACACTTTGTTTTCTGAACTTTTACCTTTGTGTAAGTATATTAGACAAAAGGAGTATATTTTTAAAAGGCATTCAGTACAAATTTGCATGAAAATGGTACTGTTGCTACAGGATTTATTATGAACTGTTGTATAAATAATCTGCTTTTAAACAGCCTCTAAATACCTATTTATGCAATGTAGCTGTTGAAAAGTTAGTATGTATTTTAAGACTGACAGTAGCTTACTGTGTTTAGCATCTTTGGCTTGTACAGCAGAACATTTTTCACTTAACAACATATTTAAAAAACCAAAGCAAATAACAAGAGACATACTGTGCACACGCACACTGGATTTAAATATAAAGTTCAGGTCACATAATGAGTCAGCTGCAAGCAGGACAACATTAAATCTGACGTTTTTTTAGTAGATGTTCTGTGCTTAGATGTTGTAAAGGTTATTTGTCAATAGATAATGCAGTATGCACTACGAGTTGAATGACCTAAGCTGAAAAGTTTTCTAAATGGATAGATGTTAAGAACTGGAACCACACAGTCTGATCCCCTTAGCCGAGCTCATGAGAGGACTTGTCTTCAGCCACGCTGTTCAGTTCTGCCTTACTCTGTCTGCAAAAGTGCTTACAGACCCGGTGCCTGCTTAACAGGGGCAGTGCCTGCATTGTCTTGCCCTTTTAGCAGCAGTGGCCCTTAGTGTTGTCTCCCTGCTTTTGAATCCAGCTTTTGACTCTGAACTGAGAACCTCTCCCATGGCCTCTGGGTGTGATCATGTGTCCCTTGCTTATCAAAACTGACTGTGTTCTGTGAGTGGTTTCACCTCTTGTTAGACCATTAATGAATCTTGTTCCAAACATCAAGCTTAACAGCAAAATTGCAGGTTTTTAGTAGGCAGTGAAATAATCTTGACATTGCTCCAGGCTTGTATTTGTGGGATTTTTATGCAATGTGCTTCTGGAATGGAGTGGAATACTGTATTCTGCCTACTCATTCTTCTGTTCTTCATGTAAATATATACTTAAGTGTTTGCTGGAGGCAGTGATTTTTAAAATCAAACAGGTTATATTTATTTAAGTGTGGATCTTCTACCCACTCCACCCAAGCAGGTGACAGTTCCTAAGGCTGATTATTCAGGATGAACACCTATCCCTTATTCATGAATATGTCGTTTGTATGTGCAGGAGGGCACTCGTCCCATTCTCAAGTGGTCACCACTTCTGCTCACAGATGCTGTCCCTGCTCTGAATTCTCCAGGGACTGCTTGTGCTCCCAGGTACCCTTGGAATCAGTTGCCGCAGTGTTGGATTTGTCTTGTTCTCAAGTTTGTACGGCCATGCGAAACAGCTGCTGTGTGAAATGAAGGCAATGCCTGTCCCTAGTCTGCCTCAGATGGGCTGATCCACTGCGATTCCACTGCATGTGGGACTTGTCACACAGGAGCAGCTGAGATGTCCCTGTGCACCTTGGTTCACTGGGACACAGTGGTGAGAATCCCACCCATATCCTGAGTTTGTTTCAGGGGTGCAAAGCTGTGGCTTTGTATTTGAAATTTGGAGGAATAAGTAGCTGAAGTAATTGTTAGCAAATGGTGTTTCTACTAAATTTTGAAATGAATATATGATTTTTTCAGGGACGTGTTAGCAGTGCCAAGTGGGAAGACTCCTTGGGCAAAAGATCTGACTGTTCAGAAATGAAAATGATACAGAATAGATATAACAGCTAGAAGATGATGGGTTTATCCTTTGGGCATATGTCTGTGTAGGCTGAAAAAATTAGTGGAGCTGGTCTCACCTCAGTTTCCTTAGTGCCCTGTATGTGTTTTATACAACACTTTGGTTTTATAAGCAATCATGCACATGTGGATTCTGATTGTTGTTTCAGACTCTGGAAAGTTCTGCCTTGTATAACAGGACCAGAGTCATAAAGATTTAAATCTTGAAATATGTTAAATAAATCACATATTTCTTGAGAATCAACCTCAAAACAGAAGACTCAAGGTATTCTTTGTTTTGAATGCCTCTTGAAGACTAACAGTTTCTAAATCACTGTCTTCTCAATCTTCCGGAAGAAGGATGTGATCACTTGTAGCTTCAGTCTGTCCCTGTACTAGGTACAGTCCTTTGAGATGCAGAGGCCATAGGTAATCAATCCTACATTCATTTTTCAACAAAAGAATTAATCTGACTGATATTCAGTAGAATTTTGCATTGAGAGAGAACTGCAGAAATACTGTGAACCATGCACTTAGACTTTCACATTTTTAAGCTGTTTGCCTTTGTGCATTTGTCTAATCTGTAAAGATGTCTAAGACTAGAGCTTTCTGGGAAAAAAAAGGTCAGAAAAGGAACCACTGACCATATATATTTCCCCTTTCTTCTGCAGTGCAAGTAAGCAAGAGTGCAACATAGCTAAATTTTTATTGATGCTTTTTCCATTTATTCTCATTGACAAAATTGCTATAGAATCGTGAGCTATTGTGACATGAGACTTTTGTTTCATTCTGGTTATAGTAAGTTTTAAGATCACAATCATATTCCATAGGTGAGATCTCAGCAGAAGAGGAGGAATTCTGACACCCTTTGTCACCTGCATCTGTTGTATTGCAGGTCTTTTTGGAATCTTGGGCCTAAGAACACCGCTGGGGCCATGAAGGGGCAGTTGCAGGAGAGGGTGCAACCTTCTCACTACTTGATTTGGAAGATCAGTTTCATTTTGGCTCCCGACATACTGGGTCATTGGGAATGTGTTCTTCTTTCCCTTAGTTATGACCTCTGTAGCTTCCCTGTCTGCCTCCATGCACAGTGTCATAGAATAGTTGATCCAGAAGATCCAGAGTTGACCCAGAGAAGGATGCAGTGGGCTTTGACCATGACTTCAAGTCATGGAAGAAGCCTTTAAGAGTGGAAGGAGTCTTTATAGTTACAGAAGCCATGTGGATATTGAATTAAGAATCCAGAAGACACTTCAGACTGCAACAGGCTACTGACCACTTGCCTTTGCTTGGAAGCAATCTTCACGATGTGGCAAATTTTGTAGAACATTTTCCTTTTCAAGGATTCTCTTTTTCCTTGGAAAGACCTGGGAGTCAAGATAGCCCAGTGAAAGTTTCATCTCTGTGTTTGAAATGACGGATGTATAAAGTTGCAGATGGGTTGTGTTTCATAGAAGGCATTAAACTGGTGTTCACGGGTATTTACGTTCTTTTGTTGTACAGGAGACTTGAATCTTATCAAACTACACCAGGGAGATGTTTTCAAAGCAGAAGGCTATAGCTGTCTGTTGTGGTCCTATGTGAATGTCTGAGAGGAATGTTTTAAGTCAGGGTAGCTGCAAGCTGAGCACTCCACTTGAAGCCTCATCAACACTTCACAGTTGGCTGTAACAAATTCCACTGCCTGGTCTAGTCTAAAGGATCTCTTTTTTCTTTGCCATTTGTGCACCAACATCCAAGTCTGGTGTTATGCAGGCTCACATTTTAAAGGGGAGTTCATTTTCAGACACTTAAAAATCTTATTAGTCAGTCTGCAGCTGAGCAGATAGAAAGCAGCTCGGGAGAGAGGGAGCTTGGGGTCCGGGTAGACAAGAAAGTGACCATGAGCCAGCAGTGTGCCCTTGCAGCAAAGGCAGCCAACAGCATCCTGGGCTGCACTGGGAAGAGAGAGACACTGGGGCTTGTTTCCGGTGAGGGGAGGTCAAGGGAGGTGAGACTGTTCAGCCTGGAGGAGAGAAAGCTCAGGGAAGGTCTTACTGATGTGTAAAAATAACCTGAATTAGGGAGGGCAAAGAGGGCAGAGCCAGGCTTTCAGTGGTGCCCAGTGGCAGCACAGGAGGTAGCAGACACAAACTGAAACACAGAAGGTTTCCTCTGAACAACAGGAAACAGCTTTTCCTTGTGAGGGTGACCAAGCACTGGTTTCCCAGAGAGGTGGTGGAGTCTCTGTCTGAGGAGATATGCAAAGCCTTACTGGACACAGTCCAGGGCAGCCTGCTCTTGCTGTCCCTGGTTGAACTGAGGCTTTGGACTAGAGGATCAGAAGGTCCCTTCCAGCCTCAACAGTTCTTCTGTTCTGTGATATACCACATATCAACACACATCAGAGGAAGCTTCCCCTGATGGACAGACTTGTCCATCAGTCCTGTCAGGGAAATGGGAAGTGTGGGAGACACACAGTTATCCAGACATTGTAAAGTTACGGAACGGCTGAATGTGATATGCAGGTCATGTCCAAAGTACCTGGACTTATGGCAAGTTGGGGGCAAGGCTGTGGTGTACTCATAACATAAAGAAGCAGATGAACATCTCAGACCTGCTATTTGAAATGTTAAGTGTATCCAACAAGATTTGTAAACCCACACGTGGACATTTTTGCTCACTTTCAAGAGCCTGAATGATTCCAGCCTGAAAATATGGCCTAAGAAATACTTAATTTTGGCCACATGGCCCTTCCTCCCCTTTCATATCTCTTCTAGCTTTAGTGCAGAAGGAATGGAGGCCTTGGTCAGGGTGAAACAATTTTGCAACCCTTTCATTACAGAGTTAAAGATCTATAGTGCAATGTAAGTGAAGGGAATGACAGAAAATTAAAACTATAAAGACATTAGGCATGGCAGTGCTATTGTGGTTTGCTGTTACTGTTACCATCCTTGTTAATACTGTTATGAGTGTCATAGTTGTTTTTAGCATAGCCTGGCTGCCATCCTCAGCTGAAATTAGGAAGTTTATTGCACTGGTGTCTTGATGAACATGCAACATGACCGTATGCTGCCTTGGCTCAAGTAGGACCAAACTGCTAAGGCACAGCGCATCCTCTTCAGTGTCCTTGTGTTGCTGCTTCCGTGATAGGAACAGATGGCATAGCAGGAGTGTTCTTGGCTGGATTAAAACAAGATGCAGAAGGTCAAATGATCTGGCTTTCATTGGAATATGCTGGCTATTACAGTTAGGTGTTGTCTAGCAATCAGTCTTAGATGTAATTCTCCATTGCACAGATTATATAAAACATCTGTCAGAAATGGCAAGCACGTACCACACAGAAATGAAGATTTTCAGAAGTTGCAGAGTGGCTGATTTCATAGACATACGTGCGTTTTGAGACATTTCTTCCCATATCTGATTCTGAACATTTTCGTTGTGTAACAATGAAATAACTGCTCTGTTGGCAGCATCTCGTAGTTGGTTACATAAAAGCTGTGATGGCCTTGAAACCTTGAATCTGGACAGAGGGATGAAGAATACTATATTTTAAGCTCATGATTCAGTGACCTTAGTTCAACAGTGATGAGAGATTCCTGCCATCTAAGGAGATAATTAAATGAACTCACACATGTAAAACTGATTTTCCGGTTGCTCAGATGTCTGTATCCCACATGGTCTTCTCATGACCTTTCACAATCTCATCAGAGGTGCCAGTTTTTGATGAGATTGTGGAAGTTGAACTGTGCTTGGTTGTAGAATTTAACTCCTTGGGATTGGAGAGTGCTGCTGGGGCGATGGGAGAAATTTGCAAGCACCTTCTACTAAGTGTTCCGTTATTTTACTTCATAGCAATTTACATCCATGCCAAAAGGAAAATAATTTTTACTCTTTTTAGGCTATATTCAGTGATGTTTGCTCACTGTATTTTGGCCTTGTGTATATGCTATTAGAGGTAGGCTAATTTATGATGGCATGTGATTGCTTGTACTTGTTCTTCCTGAAACTGGGGAGGGAAAATGCTAGGAACAGATCTGCGAAGTGATTTTACCTCATTTTCTCCTTGATTGCTTTAGCATTAGATTGATCTACATTTTCTTCTTTGTTCTGGCATGCATTTCTTGGCCTCCTAATTTTCAGCATAAAATGTAAATAGTTACTCACTGATCCACATGCATATGAAAAGGTGAAAGAGGTCAGTGAAGAGTCTAATGATGAGAGGGAGAGGAAAAGTGCTTTTGAAAATATGTTTCTAGTTTGATTAGATTTTGCCCCGGTTCTAAATATAAAATCTTTGCAAACTTATAACACCTGTAACAAGGTTAGGTTATATTCCCAATCAATTCAATCTTCTGGCCAGCACACCGTTAAGCAGGCATTTCCTAGTTCATAACTGCAGGAGAGACAATACAGCAGACTTTGTGAGGAAGGCTTTGAATGACTGTGAGATGGTCTGTTTTTTATAATTATCTTAATTGGTCTAGTAAAATAAATTTATTTTCCTGACAAATGTTGCCTTGGTGTATCCTGGAGGCAATCATAGCTACAACAGTATTACTGCTGCTCTGAAAGTCGCAGCTGAATGTGTCAGTGGGAGTCAAGTAAAAGGTGCAATAGAAATGTTATGAATTATTATTAAGATACATGAGAAAGCTCTACAGGGAAGAACTGGAACATCTTGGGAAATGGTCTGCAGTCAGCCAGCTGGGAAGGCTGAAGACAGAATGTTAATAGAAATGTTGTTTTTAAAAATCACCATGACATCAACATTTATATCAAGTGCCTTGTGCTGGAGCTGCTTATATAACTGGGATTATATTAAGTGTGATGAGCAGATGTGTAGTCGAGAGGGGCTGTGCTGTATTGGAGAAGGTGGAGTTGGCAGCGAGGCTTGTAGCTAAAGCTGCTTCAGTAGGAATCCTTGTTTTCAGTGCCCTGTAACTTTGTACTGAAGCATTTAACTGAAATTCTCCATTTTTGTTTTATCTCTGCCTTGATAGCTACAGATTTCAAGAAATGTTAGGACAAGATTTTTTAAACACCTAATTGTGCTCAATGTGTTACTACTTGGGTTGCCTGTGCAGACTTATTTTGGATATGAGAAAGACAGATAGCTTCAACTGACCAGTGTTAGTGGTGTAGGTTCCAGCAGCATATTTATGTCAGTTATGGGAAAGAAAAACCCAGAACTGAGTCCCCTAGCATGCATGAGAAGCATCTTGAGGGAGTGTGGTAAGTACCATACATCATCTAGAAATCAGTCTGGATTTCCCTGGCAGTATTTTCCTCCATTCGTAGGAAGGGAACGAGAAGCGTCACAGTTCCAGACCAAGTAAACTGAAACTTAAGTTTTTGTAATTGTGAAGTAAAGCCCCTCTGGCAAAATTTCTTGGTTAGAAGGATGATAGTTAAGAAATACCTGTGGTGGTGGCCCAACCCACTTTCCAGGTGAATGACAAGTGGGTTGATTTCCCCGCCCAAGACTCCACCTCTGAGGGCGGATCGGAGGAGGAGATAAGGCTGTGATGCCACCGCCTACTAGGTGTTCCCTTGAACATGTCTCCTCCCTGGTTTCTAGAACCCTCTCTCTCCCCCGGTTCCTTATTAGTTAGTAGAAGTTATGTTTAATAAGTAGTTCATTGATTATTCTATTAGGCTCTGGAAAGTTCTGTTTTGTTACATCCCTGGTTGGCTAGTTTAAACTAGTCCCTCCCAATATGTTTCCCGGTTGGTTGTATGTCACCCCCTTGTCATTCCCTAAGTGATTGTTCCTTTACTCCTCCCTTTTCCCCACTCTTCTATTTAGTTTCATGCTAATTAAACCAGATAGGCCAGACCAACGGCCAGAGCCCAGACCAACGGCCAGATTCGGGTGGCTAGTTCCCTCTGAGACTTTATTTCCAAATAAATCGCTTGGAATACACTAGCGCCTGAATCCTCCTTCGGTCTTTACCTTCGCCTGCTGCGGTTTTTCCATCTGGGCTGCACCAGCCTAATCGGCTGTTGGCAGATAGCCTCAGGGTGAGCTGTGGCTCCCGGGGCAAACATCTGCGGTTTGAGCTGCAAAGAACCCTGCTCCGTGCCGTCGCACCGGGACCTCCCGGAGTGTCCAGAGCAAGAGGACAGCAGACGCCGCCTGCCACGCCACCGGGCGGCTAGTGGTCAGCGCGGCAAATACCAACATAAAAAGTCTTTATACGGTGAGTATCTTCTA
This sequence comes from Aleadryas rufinucha, assembly GCA_013397815.1. Taxonomy (NCBI): domain Eukaryota; kingdom Metazoa; phylum Chordata; class Aves; order Passeriformes; genus Aleadryas; species Aleadryas rufinucha. Next base: position 1,288,429 of record VZTH01016965.1, read on the forward strand.
AAAAATGACATAAGCAATTCAGAAGTAGTTCAGGGACTAGAACAAGAGATGAATATTTCACTAAATGTACTGTTGGAGATACTAGTTGCAAACATATTATATCCTTTTTTTATCCTCTAAGCAAAATATGCTTTAAGGCAGATTTCTTCTGAAGAGCCATGGCAGGAATAGGATATAAAGCGCAGATGCTACTCTGTAGAAGTGTACTTTTAATATTGCCTATTTTTATGACATTTTGAAGGTCAGCTGTCTAGGGAACATGATAGGGTTATGCAAGATGTTGAGAGGTCTGAGAAAGCTCTGCTGTCTTTTCTGGAGAACTCTGATTTTATCCCCCTTCTTGCCTAGGCAGCCGTGACATATATAAAACCTGTGTTCACACAGACTTTGCACTGAGGAAAGAAGCTGCATGTTTTCTTTTGCAAAATCCTTAAAAAAGTTTATGTCTAGATAATGAAAATTTGGTACTATTCTGCTACCCTCCTGTATATATAATATATAACATATAATATATATCATATATCATATATCATAATATGTTATATATATAAAATATATTAATATCTGCTTGCAAAGGGCTGGCTCTCTTGACTAGCCTGACTTGCTTCTGCTACTCACCGGGGCTGAAGAGTTGCTGTATTTTTAGATTAAGTTAATCAAATTTGTTCTCATCCTAGTCAGACTTTTTGTCCTTCCTCTGAATGCTTCCCATACTGAAAGGAGGCAGTTATGCCATAAATTACATCTTTTCACAAAACCTTACACAGAAACAGAATTTGGTCTTGAGGCAAAGTCACTGCTTCTTGGAATTCAATTTCTCGACTATAATTATTTTCATTAATTTCTCTGTCACTGTCAGTTGCTTTTTGTTCTCAACAAAGACATCAGAGGAGGCTCCCTCTCGTGGCTGCGTTAATTTCATTTGGATTTTGGGTTTTTTTTTCTTTTAAAAAGCTGAAAAAAGCAGAGCACCCTCTAAGATTGAAAGCCCAAACCAAAAGAAAAAGTAGTAGTAGTAGTAGTAATAATAATAATAATAATAATAATAATAGCTGTTGTACAGAAGCAGCAGTGTAAATTCGTAGTGAAGAGGGAAAAGGGAATTTCTTGCAGGCAGAGCTGAAGAATTTGCAGCACAATATGAACTTTACTTTAACGCATTTGTACACTGTTGCTAATGAACAGGGTGCTCAGATAGGATTCAAGATTTCTACTGAGTGAAAATTAGACCTGTTATCTCACTTAGAGTGGGAAACTACTTTGGTTTTTGACATTTTTAATAGAATTGTAACACACAGAGGTTTTTTGAAATAATGATGGGGTCTGTTGTGCTCAAAAATGCATCACTCAATTCCCATTAGTTATTTATTTTGTGTTTATTTTCCTCCCAGGCTTTCCAAGCATATGTAAAATAATTCAGCGTTTGGGTTCTGCTGTTTGTTGGGAATCCATCTGGCAAATAGTGTGGCTGCAGGAAGTTGAAGCTAATGCATTTCATCTCATGGGTGAAGAGTGTGCACAGGCTGTTGCCGCAGCTCAGCTGTCACACGCTACCTGTGCAAGGGGGATGAGACAGACACCAGCTCCAGGCAGCCTCTGCCAGCCCTAGACGTGGCACTTACTCCCCCATTTCCCAAAGCAAGGACTGGTTTTAAGTAGTGTCGTTCCCATCTGTACACTGGGAGCTTGCGCTGTCCAGTTCATTCATTTTCTGTAGGTCATGAACAAGCTGTGCTCCCTCATCGTCGCGTTCTGCCTCTCCCCTTCCACTCTGGAAACTGCCCACAAACATAGCAGCTATAATTTACAGCAAAAGCCCTTTAAATGGCCCAATGGGTTATAAAACTGGCAAATTTTCCATGGAAGTTTGACGAAGCCTAGAATCTACAAGAAAAAAACACAACCAAAATGTCGAGAAGCTTGTGGGTTATTACTGGATTTTTATACAGTTGTGATTCTCGTGAGGATTTCACAGTTTCGCTGGAGTCTGTAGTGGTGGATGAGACAGATTAAAACACTTCGGAAGCTTTCTCCCCAGAGAGAAAATGTATCACAGAATGTCATTACCAAAAAGAATATAATTCTTCATTGCTGGTATAAATCACTCTAAAGCAATTTCCTTCCTCATTTGGGTATGCTGGATTTCAAAAATAAGTGTAACCATGTGGGTTTTTGGCATCAGATTAAGTTTACCTGATTGCTGATTAAATGAATTGTAAAAAAAATGTGGAACTCATCCCAATTTGGAGTATCTGCTCTGGTAATTTCTCCATATCATGTAGAACAGCTGATAAAGATGAGAAAGCATCCCTTGCCTTCTGAGAGAAAGCTGAGCTGTTTTAGCGAGAATTGCATACAGAGACTTTGAGGAGTAGCAGCTTCTTCAATTTTTCCATGGGATACAGTTATTTTACCTCAGTCTTCACTCAGTTTCCAATTAGACTTGTGTATGTGGTGTGCTGAGTACCTAATTGTATCTATGACACAGGAAATGTGCTGAGTTTTAAGATGCACAAGGACATATATCTATACAGTTTTTCCACTGAGATAGTGGAAAATAAAAACAGTACAGAGTTATCATTCCCATATCCATGCCTAGTTTCAGTAGGTTGCTGATAAGGCACAAGATGCTGCATTTTTTGAGAGCAGTAGGTCTAAATGCTTGGAGGACAGGTCTGCTTTGTGAGTGGGAAAGATCTCTAGGGCAAGCCATGCGTGATATCTCAGTGAGGGAACTTGTAACTACCTGTGGAGGTCACTCCTGCCTGATGTATGATGATTGATATGTCTTTGGTGAGCAGCATGTGGGCTACCAAGTGCCTTGAGTCAGAAATCGGGAGGAGAGAGACTTCTTTTCATCCCAGGAACAAGTCTTTCTTAGTAGTAAGCCCGGTCAGATCAATGGCACACTCTCTGTTTATAGATACAGCAACATATTCACAGAAAATTAATCACATGTGAAGAAACGTGGGTTTTTCCAGGAACAAATAGTTAAAGATGAACATTTTCAGTCCAAGGTTAGGACAGACTATGTTGGAGACCACCAAGTGTGGCAAGATGCTTTCTTGCCTGTGGATTTTATTGCCTAAATTCAAAGACCTGATGGAGAGCAGTCCTCAAAGGGGAAAGCAGCTTGGTCTGGCAAAGGATAGATGAATTAAGTGTGGTTTTGAGGTGGGATTTAAAAGACAGCTAGACTTGAAGGGGGAAAAATGGGGGAATAGGAAGGTGTCATAAAAAGATAAATTCAAGCTTGAGAAAAAACAAAGCAGCCAAAATGATATGCTGGGGAGAATGTGGAAGAAAATTAGGACACAGAAAAAAATGGAGAATAGGGACATACATTGAGGAAGAATAGGCTAACGGGCTTCAAGTTCACAAAGAGAAGAGAGGAAAGCAGAGCCACAGAAAAAAGCTGGGTGAGGATAGAGGAGATATGGAAACAAACGGGCATTATTGTTCTCAGGAGGACAGTAAGATGGGTAATAATGAAGAGAAAAGGGTCAACATAATGTGGTGGTCAAGGGAACTGGTTCAGGGACCATATCAGTATTTTTCGTCCACCAGTATTACCAACAACCAAGCTCAGAGTTTTATTGGGAAACTGGTTTTGAGTTATTGGAGGCAAAAAATACCCACGTATTTCATGTGTAGCAAAGACAAGTAGTCTCGCCTAATCCAGCAAGGCCTCCGGGAATTTTGCAAGAATTGGGTGGTGAGGCACTGGCACAGGTTGCCCAGAGAAGCTGTGGATGCCCCATCCCTGGAAGGGCTCAAGGCCGGGAGCAACCTGAGCTAGTGGAAGGGTGTCCCTGCCCATGCTGTGGGGACTGGAACTAAATTGTCTTTAAAATTCCTTCCAACCCAAACCATTTTATGATTAGATAATTTCTGACCTTCCTAAAGCAGTTATCTCTGATCTCAAACAAGGTTCAAGATGGTGTCAGATCATGAAAAAAAAATATCTCTAAGGTGGTCAGAAACTGAAAATGGGAGTATATTTAGGCATGTTCGGCTCACTTTTAGCAATTGTGTCACATGACACATTGGACTAGGCACTGACTGACTGGGGTCTGGCTTTCTGCTCAACACTGTCCCATTAGCCCATGCTATTTATGACCTCTGTTTATCTCAGTGCCCCTCATGGAAACTGGTAATCTATAAGCCTGTCTTCAAGGTAATCTCCAGCTTGGTTATAGGAATTAAAAAATTATATGTAGCCATTAGATTAGGGCTGGCATGCTGTAGTCAAAATAGCTTCTGAAAGGCCATGCCTACTTAATAAGCTGCTCAACTAACTCAGTTATTCAGTAAATTTGTAGAAAGAAGTTGTAAATGTAAAGTGTAGGTATAATAATTAGGAAGAACGAGATTGTCTTAATAACCCAGCTGCTCTTGCAAGTCAGGAAGCTTGATGTGCTGCTCCTATCAGGGAGACTGCAATTCACCAAACACTGCAAGGTAGGCTCGGAAAGCTGTGCACAGAAAGAAATGGCTGAGGCAAATATTTTGTAAAAACAAAGTAAGATTTGAAGAGAGAGACCCTGAATTAAATCAGGCAACCTATTATGTGCGTGGCTGGAGTCTGGTGTAAGGAAGGAGCCAGACTCCTGCATTTATTTAAGTCTGCTTACTATATAATTCAGGGTAGTGAGGTGAACTAAGGATGAAGCATTAGCTTCAGCATAGAATTTTTATTCTGATCACTGGAGCCTAAAGTTATTAAAAGAACAAACACAATTACGATATCCTAGGGGACTGGCACACATATAAATCTGGATATGCTGCCTGTTTCTCGCAAAGCATATGTATGGATCTGTGTGCTGCCTGCTCTTTATTTTAACTAGGTTTGCTGCAGCTGTTGCTCTGAAAAGAACCATCTAAAACTCCGGGGAAAGAGGGGCTGCAGAAATCCTCAAATGAATATCTATTAAGAAAAATAAGTTTTAAATAAATTGCCTGTGTATATGGTTAAAACTCCTGTCCCTTGAATAAGAACAAAGAACTATCACTTTACTAGCTCTAGACCTTTCCTAGTTCCCAGTTAATCAATTTACAATACCATAACAATTTAATAACAGCTTATTCTTCCTTATTTCTTCAAAATGATGAGAACCTATTTTCGTGAAAGGTAGGGATGTGAATGCTTTCTGAAGAACAAAAGCCCATAATCTTTAAATTTAACTAGCATATGTGATTTTCAGATTGGCTTTTATGAAAATATTTTGAGCATCAGGTAGCTCAGCAATGCCTATTATCTGTGCACAAGAATACCCTAACTCTCAATCTTTCAGCTGACTAATAGTGATGTGCATATGTTATATAAATTGTATTAGACTTGATCTGACAGTCTTGACTTCAGTATTGTCAATGCCGAGTACATTATGAAGTCTGTAGTTTTTAGAGGTGTCATCATAAAAAAAAATCAGATTCTTCTGGTTCTCTCACTTCAATAATTTTAGATTTTAGAGTTTTTTTAAGGTAGTGAGGTTAAAAATCTTGGAGGTGTGATATAAAATAAAATGTAGTTGTATTGAAAGAAAGGTTCTGTCAGACTAATCTGTTAATCTCCTGAGAAAACAGCTAGTTTCCCAAGGATAGAAAATATAGCAGATATTGTCCACCTTGACTTTTGTAAACTGTCACCAGGGAATATTTGTGAAGATTTGGATTCATAGAAGAATTGGAGAACTGATAGAAAACTGACTAGAAAAATAGAAATCACATTGCATTGAAATGGGAAATACTGGACCAGAGGGGACTTTGTGCACCAATGATTTTTGGGTCATGCCACAAAAATTGAGTGTGCCAGTGGAATTTGTCATTGACATTTTTCTGGATTTTTTTTTTAGGGGGTTAAGCATGATGGCTGTGTAGTTGCAGAGTCTTTTAATTATAAATGTTTCCATCTTGCTCACTGTCTCTTCTGTGACTTTGCTCTGAGTTGCTTGTTCCGATGCTGCAAGCAGCCTCCCATTGCTTTCTATCCATTGGGAGTTCCTTGGAAGGACTGTATGAGGAAAATGGGCACACGAGGATTAAGTTGAACACAATTATGAATGAAAAAGAAAGGAAAAAAAAATGTGCCTCTGCATCATCTTGGCCTCCCACTGATTTTTCCAGTCCTCTCAGTATGGGCAGAATAACTCGCAGGACAGAGCACTTTAAATGAGTAATTTAAGTTAAAAGTGTTTGGATATGATGACAATACTTCATTATTAGTGCCCAGCTGGACTCCTGCTGCCTTTCCATACCATTTTGGGGTTTATCACATACTTGGAAAATAGCAAGATGATTATGTTTCATTTTTCTTCAGAAAATGTATTCTCATGAAGAGAAACAACAGAGTAAAACCTGTGTTTTATGCTGACAGTACTAGCAGAGCACAGAAACATACAGGCACTTTTCAATATAGAAGGAAATGAGTTCTCCTTGGGTCCAGATTAGGACCAAAATCAATAAGGGTATTATTTTTTTCCCAGTGGATATTATCTCCTTGCCTTCTGAAAGCTTTACTTAAGTAGAAATGCTTTGCAGGGTGATCTGAAGCAAATGTGGAAGGTGCAATGCCAGTCCTCATGTGGGAAATACCCGGTGAACCCACAAAGCCACCTCATCTTCCTTTACACCTTCTAGACCTGTAGGTAAATAATGTCCCAGCTGTGCAAGGCTAAGCAAATAAGTACCTGCAAGTAAAACATACAGAGAGGAAAAGGTGAATAAGAAATGGATGGCTGTGCTGAGGTCCGCATTTAAGAGGAAAGGCCATGGTTTCATGGGTAGGTGCATATAGGGAAAAATCACTGTAGGGCATAAGAGCTGTCAGAGTACCCTGAAGCATCAGAGGATTTGTGATAAGGAATCAGTGCAAAAGCTGGAAACAGAGTCTGTCTGCTCTCCTGTTTTAGTATGTACCAGCTTTTTAAATCCCTTCTCTCTCAGTCTTCTCTAGTGTGCACTTCATTTAAAAGCTTAATATTACAATATTCATGCATTAATCCTGATTGTCCCCATATCCAATTCTTCCTGGTCTTGGGAAAGTGTAAAATCGATTTATACAGCACAGCTGAAAAGCAAAAAATTGTTGGATTACCATACTGTGGCATACAATAAAAATATAGAGTTATCAAGGGATGTCTGTAGCTGATGAGAGCATAAATATCAACCCCCCAACTCTTACCCCTGAGTATTTGATTCCTGCATCTTAGAGGAACAAGGATCTCTGCTGAACAGTGTGACATTTCATCACTTTGGATTTGCTGTGGTGAATAATACTATATGCTATTGGCCTAGAAGGAGTATTACTATAGCAACTAGCTCATGATTCATTTTTTATGGGGTTTTTTTTGCTATATTTCCTAAGGGTTGCCTGTCTAGACTAAGATTGTTTAAACTAACTCATGGTAATGAATTTTTTCCAGAGTGCTAAAAATATGGGACAGATAAACAACAATAGTTAGATACTGCTTTTTGAAAAACACAGCAGGCCCATAGCATTCTTGAAATTATGGGAATATGGTTTTATTTTATTTGTCACATTTTTATTAGTAGCTTTCTATGTTGTTATTAATCCAGTTTAGTGATCTAAGGGTGGATTCCCACACTGACAGTATTGCAACTCTAATGAAATCCTTAGACACCTAATATATAAAATGTTACATCTGAGGATGAAAACAGAAATGGGGTTGATTGGTTTAAATCCAAGTAATGAGCTCACTTATTCGTTTAAATCAGTTAGAAGAAAATCTTGGTATAAGTGATGTATTAATATTTTACATTCTGGATTTGTACATATTTAATTCCTTATGATGATGCTTATGGGTCACCAGTCCACAAGTACACATTAGCAAAGATCATCTTTATTACAGTGCCTTATCAACAAAATGAATAGGAGGACGTATTAGGTTATTTGCCCATTTCCTGAAGCATGGAGAGAGCTTAGTGCATTTACTGCATTCTTGTTTTTATTATGGTAAAAGGTAGTGTTTGATTATTTTTTAAAATTGGATTGTTTCAAAAATTAGTCATCCTTGTCAAACCATGTTTAGAATTTATAGATAGAAATTAGAATAAGTAAATTAAATAGAAATTAGAATAAACAAAATAGAAATTAGAATTAATAGATGTTCAAGGTTCCGATAGAAATGTAGAACTACCATTTCCAAGAAGAACCATTTTAAAGTAGCTTAAATTACCTTAAGGATAAAAACTATGCACACAGATAAGCTTATTTAAGCACATTTTGTATTTTAAATTAACTTAGAAACATGAAATATTATTGGAAATTGACAAAGTAATTTATTCTCACATACTTCTGTTTCACAGAATAGGAAAAATCCTCTCTGGTTTTATACTTTTTTAAATTTCTGGTGGAGTTTGGAGCTTGAATAGAACTATTCATTAAACTGAACCAGCTGAATAAATGGAGATTCAGAAAATATTCACCTTATATTTGCAGAAAGCTGACCAAACTTTGTCTTCAGGTTTTTAATTATTTCTGCCTAATACTTGATTTGAACTCACCCCAGTCTATGCCTCAGAGTACCAGTTTTATAATTTTCAATGGCTTTGTTAGAAAAATAAATATCCAGTTTAAAAGTTTAGGAGCTGGGAAGACGTTGTGGGATTTATTGTGTGGTAAATTGGCTTTTATTCACCCTGAATCATATCCCAAGATAGCCATGGTAACTTTCTGTAACAACAACATAGAAGAAGTGCGCTCTGTCAGCAAATTTGCTTTCTGCCTTTTGTTTTTCATTTAAGTGATGGCAAGTTTAGAGGATCACAGAGCAGCATATGACATTTCATAAGGGTTCATAGATTATGCAGTCAGACTTGTTGGATTACAAAAGCCTGGGAGCAACAAGTGCTTCTTGCATTATAAATGAAATGGCTTATTTACAAAGATGACATAGCTATATTAATTGTGAGAAGTTATGATTAAGGGGATAGGCCTGTGCTGTTTAAGATGTTAATTAGAAGAAACTCCTTTTCCAGAAGAAACAAATGCATCTTTTTAGTTTGCTGTGGGTTTACCTAAGTGCTTTGCTGATTGTGTTCTGAACCGCCTTCCTTTTCCAGCAATGTTAAATGGTTTTTCCTCGTGCATTTGCCTAATGTCACGGCAATAAAAGAATCCTGCATCAAGGCTCTCATTCAAAATTAAAAATGGTGATGGTTACGGTGGGTAGTAAATTCAGCTTGTTCCCTGCTGTATGACACTGGTCAGGCACCAGCTGGGATGCGCTGTCAGCTGTGAGTGTTGAATGGTAATTGGAGTAACTAATTGGAGGCATGACCCCTGAAATAAAGATGCTGTTATTACATCTGCAATCATCTATGCAGGGCCCAGGAACCTGCCCTGCTGACACTGCCACTTGTGCCTCTTTCTCCCTGGTGGTATTCCCAGACAGAAGTAGTCCCTGGATGGTTCCTAGAAGACCCATTTTGTCCTCTGAGGACACTTTATCCTGCTTACAGCTCCTCACATTCCTTCCCCTGTGCCTGCTCTGGAGGGAGCAGTGATTCTTGGACTTTCTAGGGGAAATGTCAGTTTGTTTTAGCAGGAAAATGCCCAGGGAGTTGTCATACCTGAGTAGGGATTTTAAGGTTGAGCTGATCGTCACCCTTAGGAGCATCTCTGAGTGACTGCTCCTTTACAAGTGCCCACTGAGAAGAGGAGAAAGAGAGGTGGTGAGCATGGTGGTGGGCAAGATTTGGGAGCATGGCAGTCTTAGAGGAGAGTGCAAGGGCAGGTGGTGGGTTGGCTTAGGGTTGGTTGTGGTGAAGGAGGATAGAGAACACAGGTGGGAGGCCAGGGTTGTGGGAGAAGATGAAAGATCAGAAAAATGAGGAATTGCAAATGAGTCAACCTTTCAACCTTTTGAATGACCAATTGCCTCTCTTGGAGTCTGTTGCCCTTCATGCGGGGCTTGCATGTTCATTTTTTACTGCAGATGGATCAATTTGGTGCTCATGAGCTGCATTACACACTGATTTTCTTTCTTCTGCTATGATGCTCTTGTGTTATTTGAAGGAGAAAGAAGCTTAATGGTGTTCTTGATTTGATAGATCAGTTGATGGCTTAAGCAAAATACCTGCCCTTGGAGCTCCTTTTTGCTGTTCTGTTTCTCCTACAAAGTAATTTGAACTTCTCCATTTCTTCCAGTGGCTTCTTAGGCTGCCCTGGGTAAGGGTTAGCCAAGTGAGGAGGGATATCCAGCCATGCTGGGAGTTGGGAGCATGTTCTGCAAGGACAGCAAGGGAGGTTGTGATTCACATCTTAAACAGGGCGGAGTTTTACAAAGCTGTTGAAGTCTCAGGGGAAGCTTAAGCATTAGTGACCCTTCAGGGATTAGGGAGAGTTTAGATTTTAGCAGGCATTTCACTAATGAAATCATAGCTTTATAATTAAATTTCTCTTCCAAATCTAGATGCTAATCGAAGCACATCCTTCCTTTTCTTGTTCTTGGGGTACATGGATAGTTCAATTAACATCATCAGCAGCAAGGAAGCATAAACAGCCAGAGGCACACAGCGCTGTGCCTGCCTGGCTTTCACAGAAACAGGGCAGAAACTCCTAAAGGGATGAAAACGACTTTTCCTTTGTACAAGACAAGCAAACCCTTGGCATGTTTGCACTCGTGGCCCTTCTGTTTTAGTCCCAGAATGGCTTTTTACTGAGAGCTGGCCTAAGATAACTTGCTCCTGCAGTGTTTACAGACTCCGTATAAAATGTGCGTGCAGGCAGTCTGGTCCTGCCACAGTCTGTGAAGCCTCTGCCTCCCTCTGCTTCTGACTGAGACAGATTTAGTGAACCCAAATGCAGGTGTTGATGTACAAGAAGCCCATTCTCCATCCTACTGAAGACAAACACTGAAAATACTCTATATCTTGAATATTATTGCGCATTACATGTCACTTCTCATTCACTGGGTGTATGTAACAAACTGAAATGAGAGTGATGCCTCTGTTCAAGAATGAGTGCAGCCAGTTCTGAGCTCACATGCATCATCAGTGTGTCAGTGAAATGTTTTATAGCAGCTTTAGAGGCAAAGAAGTCCATCAAATCTAGATTAGAAATCACCTTGCCAGCACCATGAATTTACAAGGAGCTGTAAGATATGGAGGTGAGGGAAGAGGAAAACAAAACATAAAACTGAGAAAAAGAAATGGAGAAAAACAGATTTATGGGATGAACTGAGGGATTCTTCCTCCTGCCTTTTTTAGGCATGTCTGAAGTTCAGTTGTGACTATCATGATTTTTTGTCATCACACATATGTAATTTTTCCCTTAGCTTTCAGCATTTCAGGCTTTTCACTGGGGAGGAGATGAATCACTTTGTTTGAGAATGTGCAATGCAGAATTCTAGGAACAATCTGATCAAGTTATTTGTAGTGGCTCATTTTACACCCCAAGGAGGGCATTGCTTATTTTTCAATCTTCTCATTAATTTTACATTATGTTACTTGACTGACAATACTGAGTAATTTAGGTAAAACAGGCACCCATATAATCTGCTTGAGGGTTACCCAAATTAAGAGCATTGCTATTTTCTGGTTGGACCAGCAGTAGAAATATGGTAAATTGGTAAATACCAAACCCAAAATATATTCTGTATCAACTGCATGCTTTGCTGGTGATGATTATCTTATGTGCTCACTAACCTTGCCAGAAGGCATTATTGTCCATGATATTTTACACATTATCCCTTAAAGGTGCCGTGATACAGAAAGTCTACAACTTGGACCGAATATTAACCTATTTTGCTTACTGAAATAGTCAGTTCCAGCAGTAATTGTGTAGTCTTTACTTTAGGAAATTAAAGCCATGCAATAGCATCCCATAAAGTTGCTGCTAATGATGTAGTATTGATTATGATGGCTGCTGGCCTTACTAAATTTTTACTGTATAGGTAACATTAAAGTTTACTACTTTATTTAACAAGTGTGTTGTATAGTTTTTACTGGTAGGTGGTGATGATGATCTCTCCTTCCCTCCTTTTAACCGTGAGAAAAAGTCCAGTAACCTTCTTTTCCCCAAAGACTCTTTGAAGTGTTTGTAAAGAAACAGAATCCGTTGTAGTTCTAAGTTACTTTTTATCTTATTTAATATACCTTTTCCTGAAGGATAGTGTGGTAGATTGAGCCTGAGCTGATGGACAACTTGTTTGACCAGTGGCGCTTTTCGAAATTTCCATATTTAAGCCGGAAGGGACAGGAAGTGCCCTCTCTTTTTGGGGTTTTGCCGCTCCTGCGGGAGGGGGGGAAGATGGCTGCTGAGGTTCTGCTCCTCAGAGCGGCCTCGGCCTTTCCCCCCTCCCCCTCCCCCGGTGCCGGGGGCACGGCCCCGGGATGCCGGCGTGCCGGCAGGAGAATTACTCAGAGCTCGGCAGCTGAGGAACAACTATATTCGCTGCAAGTAGCTGCAACATCCAGCAGAGGCTTCTGAGGACTGGCCCCCGCCCCCCACCACGTGGTCGCGGAGATTCTGGCAGAGGCCAATTGGAACTAGGAGACTAACATCAAGGAGCCAGCAGCACAAAAGAAGTGGGGCTTTCTTCATCATAAAGCCTGAACAACGGACTTTTCATCATGGTGTTTTCAAGGTCAGAGGAAAAGAGAAAGTGAAGCCGGAAAATGGTGGATGGGGAAGAAAGAGGGCGTGGTCACAGTTGCAGCACAAAAGCTTAAAACTGCTTTCTGCAACCCGTGGTAGAATCTGTAATATTCCAAACTGTTTTTCTCTTTAATCCATTTAAAAGACATGGGGGCGTAATGAAGAATTCTGAATGCAGCCTATGTGCAAAGGGGACCATGCCAGGTGCCCAGAAGTGTGGGGAGCTATAAGGAACTTTTAAGATTTTCTGTGGAGAAGTGAATTGCTATTTCAGGCTAGAAGCTGTTCACCCTTAAAAAAGACTACCCCATGTTGTGGCCCATGTGATCTTTTATACATGGGAGAACTGTTTTCCTGGTGGCAGCTTTAATCCCAGGCGGGGGCTGTCAGACTGTAGCTAATGTAGTTTGGAAAACCACGGATAGCAAAGGGAAACCTCTTTCTCCTTAACTAGTGGAGAGATTCTTAAAAATTGTGAATACTGACCAAGAATTATGTAATGTTATCCTTTGTGCTGGTTTAGGGAAGAGGAAAGGAGGAGGGGGGTGTGGGAGTAAAAAAAGGGATTTTGCTTTGATTTTCTCATTATTTTTCTTTTCTCTTTTAATTCTGTTAATAAACTTTTCATTTTCTTTAAGTTTTGAGCCTGTTTTGCATTCCTCCAAATCTCCTATCTCACAAAAGATAAAAAGGTGAACTGAAACCACTACAATAGCACCTTTTTATTATAGCCAAAAGATTGGCTTTCGCTTCCTAAGACTTATATTGTGGCTCTGGCTGAGAAGTTTTTTGGCTGTTTTCATCAGGTTCTAAAGGGATTGAAGCATAAAATGTCTATAGCATCTCATTTATAATGTAGGATTACTCCTACCATTAGAAAGTTACTGTATCACAACTTGGAGTAGCTGCTCTTAAATGCATAGCTTTGAAAAAGAAAAGAAACCAAGGAAATTGGATTTCCTTGGATTGTGAGGGAAAAAAAAAATTACCAAGCTGTATCTCATTGAAGACATATATTTACAAATTTTTGGTGGGGTGGAGCTTAACTAGATGAGATTATATGGAAAGGATTATTATGTAAAGGGTCCAAGTCTGCTATCATTAAGAAGAACTGGAAGATGGCAATTCTCAGGAATGTCTCAGCACTATTGTTTTTGAATATTGTACCAGAAGTTTCATGCTTAAATTGGAAAAGACTGATGGACTTAGCTGTCAGCTAAATAAGCTGTTGAAACTTCAGCACAGCTCTTGTGCAAGAGAGGAGCAGCCCTGGTGAAAATCAGAGCAGTTCCTGGCTTCTCTGGATGGTGGCAATTGCCCCTTTGGGACACCTGCAGTGCCTATTGTGCACCAGAGATCCTCAGCACAGGGGCAGCCTCTCCACACCTCCCTCCCAGCCTTCCTCCTTCCCAGCCAAAGCAGAGCCCTGGCTTCACTGCTTTGTACCTGGATCATCTACACCTTCATAAAGAAGCTTGATGTACATGTGCATTCCACTGATTCCAGTAGGACTGAGATTTGGGCCGAGTCTGCTGTTGGTATCTATGGAGCAAAGATGGGGTTAGGGTTTTGTTTGCTTTGCCTTCTTGGCTTTACTATGAGATATCACCATATTGTGTGTGTAATCTGCCTAACTGGCTATTCCCTGAGGCTTTTTCCTTCTTCCTTGCTTCAGGAACAAGCAAGGAAGTGGTGATCCTGTGCTGAGTCCCTGTGTCATCTCCTAGGCAGTAGCTGAATAACAGCCGGCTATTGACTCTATAGAAACTAGAGGGTGCATAATTCAATTTTCCCATTCGTGTTCCAGTTTCTACTTGGGAATTCCCCTTGGGGATAGATTTGTCTGCTCGCTAACTGCACTCGAGAAAAAGAGAGACCAACACACTGCAAAAGGATCCCTGGGAGGAATGGAAATCTTTGCTTGTGAAAGGTCACCAGAAAAGTGGCAGTAGGGTCACAGAATTAGCTGCATCAGGGAAGAAAACATTCTTGCCTTCCATGTCAGGTTTTGTGCTGACAGGCACAAAATCTCTAACTTTGCATATTTGACTTAATGAAAACTGAGAAATGAGCTTGGCTCATTTTTTTTACCAGGCAAATTGTGTGTGACCTCAGCACCTTTCCTTTTTTTATGTTGTTGCAGAGGTGAAGTAGTAGGCAGTAGTGTACTTTTCCCTGATGCAGCTAGTGAGAAAGGACACATATCTCAAGGGGGGTTACAATATTCCTCGCCTGACTGCAAATTCCAAGATTACTGAAGTAACAAAATTGATCTAAATGTCATGTTATCCCTTGGTTTAATGGGAAATAATTAAGATCTTTGCTGACATTATTAAAGGACGTGAGTTTGCTGTCTGAAGCTTAAGAAGCTTCTTTTTAATCTGCAGTAAAAATGGACAGGCGTTCTCTGTTAATAAGTATTGCCTACAGCAGGTAATCCCATGATCATAATGACTGTACTTCTCCTTGTTCACCCCACTGGCAAATGACAGAGTCTGAGGCGATTTGCACTGGAGGACTTGAGCTTTGTGGCAGATGAGCAGGCTTTGAGTTCAGGGGATGTGTTTGGCTTGGTCCCTGCACTGACCCTTCAGTTCCCAGGATAAGCTGCACTGGATGGAGGAGTGAAGCTGCACAGGAGCAGCTGCTCTGCTGCTCTTGTGCTGTTTCAGCCAAGAGAGGGGATGCTGGTGAAGTGGAGAGGGAGGTCCATGGGCGTTGGAGCACTGCAGAGGGGCAGAGGCTGGCTGTTGGTCATGGAATTCGGGCTGGGTTCTGTCCATCACATCACCTCCTGGGAATTGTAGCCTGGCTGGGGAGCTCAGCGCAAGACCTGGAAATCAGGAATGTGCAATCCACCCTGGTGACCCCACAGTGTGTCCTGCCCCTGCTCGCAGGAGCAGGTAGTGGGACATAGGACACAGTGGCTTGGTGTGGGCCTCCTGTATTCTCCACTAGCAGCTGTCAGCCAGGGAATGAGTGGAGACTTTCAGTGCTTAAATGCAAGAGCCCTTCATCACCTTCAGTGCTTTCCATTTGGCTGCCACAGCATCACAATGAGCCCTTGGCAGAGGGAATGATTTAGCTCCGGGAAACAGAGATTTATTTCAAAAAGTCCTTTACTGTAGTATCTTCCTTCTCTCTGACTGCATCGTGGAGGCATCTCATTCTTATCATGCAGGAAGTAGCTGAGGCTCTCTGATACTATTCTTTTAAAATCAAAACATTAAAACTACCATGCAATGATTTTCACATTTTCCAGGCATCCCTCCTGCCGGCATTAATTGCCCCCCTGCTGTTCCTGTTCCAAAGCTATTTGCTCTTTCTGTATGCAGTGCTTGTTCAGTGCTGCACGAAACCTTTGCTGCTTTGCAGTAAAAAAACCTTCAGCTTATGCAAATGGCATTGAAATGAGTTTGATAAAGTGATAAACAGTCACATTTAATGATTGCAACTGTTGGGGTTTAGTTTGTTATTTTGCAGTTAGTTTTGTGGAGGTAAAGGGCTTTACAAACTCCCTTCTGGTGTAAATGCAGTAATACAGCACTGCTAGAACAGTGTTTGCAAAGTGTGGTAGGGCCACCAAGCCGAAGTGATAAGGAGGTCACATTCATCCAACGGCACAGTGTCCCTTTCCCCCGTGGCAGATCTCCCTCCAATCTTGAAACCTCCCTGTACTTAGCAGTTCTCCTATTTCAATTACTGTGTCTTTGGATGGCAGTTAAGTTTCATGCCCCTTTATTTCCTCTTCCTCTCTACTTCTGACGCATTATTATTCTTACCAGTGACTGCACGAGACCTCCAAAATCCCACGGTCCCCAAAAGTAATTACAGATACTTTACTGAACAATCCCCACTGGTAGGCTGGGTCAAGTGCTTTATTTTTATCCAGGGCAGCTACCAAGAAGTGTGGTCGACTTTTGCTTCCCCAGCAGCTGCATGAAAAGACAGGAGCATTTCTGTCACCTGAGCATTTCAGCCACAGTTGGGGGTGGGTCCTCTCCCAAGTCTGGAGTACCTGGTAGCCAAGCAAGGTTGCTAGTGGTCAATATGGAAGATACAAGGTCCCCATGAAGATAATGGATAAAGGTAGAAAAAGCATGAGGACTAAATGAGCACAGTTTGATTGTATCTTTGTCTGACGCAGGGTTTGATGACCTGCAAGCGTGTGCTGATCCTGGAGCTCCTGAGCATGGCTACAAGACACCCAGTGCAGGTGTCTTCTTTGAAAGCGTGGTAGTCCACTTCCATTGCCAAGAAGGATACAGGCTCAATGGTACTTCCAAAAAACTTTGCGTGAGACACTTTAATGGCTCCCTGAGCTGGAAACCCAGTGATAAACCTGTGTGCCTACAAGAAGGTGAGTCAGTTTTCTTCAAGCTGTTCACCATGTCAGTTCTTCTTGCTTGTCCATGTACCATGTCTGTGTGTCTCTGGACAAAACACAAAAGGCTGGAGTCCATTTCACTGTGTCTTATTGGATACATACTTTAATTTTCCATCCATAATCCTCATTTGTCACTTAAGTTTGTACCATGAGAGGCTGTGTGTGTTGGAAGGGACAGAAAGAAATGTGAAAACAGAAGATGACGTCCCCTTTTAACTAGTTACGAATTGATGCAGAGAGGAAAAACAACCTCCACTGTAACTGTTTATTAAAGCTGCCCACTTAATAATCCTTTCTGCAGTATTTTACTAGGAAAATACAATCAAATTCCAGCGCTACTGCTCCTGCTAAGCAGGAATTTTAAACAATTGTGTTTTATGACGTGTGCATGAGTCAAGTAGGAAAATCAAATACACATAGACTGCAGAAATTTAAAGCCAGGGTAGAAGTTTACTCTGAGATAATTCGGACTATTATGGCATAAACCAATTTATTTTTATTGTATATTTGAAACTGTATTTGGTTTTAAATAATTAGGATGTTACATTGCTTTCTTCTTCTAGGCCTTAGAGGCAGGATTAATTTGAATTTCATAACTGTAAATTTTGGCCAAAGTACACCCAAGCAGCACAAATTATTTATTTCACCAGGTATATTAAAGGTATAACCTGTCCTTGTTGATTTATTTTTGGTCAACAGAGCTATTAAAGTCAACAGACATGAAAACTGTTAGTTAAATAAAGTGTTTACATTTCAGTGTTGTGACTTCTCCACTGAAGACATTAGCCATTGCCTCATTGTCTTCATGGTGGAGCAAGATAAATTCTATTTCAGGTTGCCTTTCACCATTTTAAAATTAGATAAATACATGCACTTTATTCAGAGGTAGTTGAAGACTTATGTGGCTCACAAACACGCTTACTGGGTGGGATCATGCATCACTCAGTATGTATGAAAACTGCAGGTACTTGTTTGTGCTCTTGGCGGGGTGGGTGTGGGAATCCTGTGCCAGGACAGGGATGAGCCATGATAGGGACAAATAGGGCCTGGGACGACCGTGCTCAGGAGGTGCATGTGAAGGGAACCACCCTAAACAGTGGCCAGCGTGAAAGTGGTGCATGAGGTATTGGAGAGAGTAGCCAGAGGCAGCTGGTAAGGAGTCCATGGGCTTTCAGGCAGCTGGCCTGTTGGCAGGAGAAATTTTGGTAAAATATGTTCTCCTGGACATGCATGAGGCCACAGGCTACAGAGCCGTGAGGGGCACAGTCGTTGAGCTGTCCCATGAGGTGACAGCTGAGGTCTAGAAATAAGGGCAAAGAGGTGCCAATAGCATGGCCACATGGGTCAGCTTCAAAGGAACAACCTGATGCCTTTAAAAATAACTGTGTGTGAAAGTCGTGCCCTCTCCTGTGACAGCCACTTTTCATAAATTACCTTGTCTCTCATCTCATGGTTATTTAAGAAAAAATACAAGTAGAGTGACAGCAGTCTGTGTCTAAACTGGCTACTGGAACTACCAGAAAAAGCTTTAATGCTTGGAAATTCTGTTTCCTTAAGCACAGCAGGGAGCTGCTAGGAATCCTGATGTGCGTCTTTGAAATGTTGCCCGTATCATCCACTGCAGTTGTTAAAATAAGCATAAATGTGTTTTATTAAATATTCAAACCTCTTCCCAGGCCCCTCCAGCCCAGTGGAAATCTGTGAAGGAAGTTTCTGATCACAATGCCATCAGCAACAAATCTGCCACCAATGTCAGTGTGATCAACACTCGAGCCAGGTGTTTTCAAAAAAGAAAGAAATTGGAAGATGAGAATGTGATGGATGATGTGACAACAGTTGCTTTAGAGATAATAATTACTTTCCAGCACAGAACGCTTAAAAAGGATTGCTAGCCAATGCTCTGATCAAGCAAAGCACTTAAGCTGGAGCATAACTGTAATTATGTGATTAGTCTTGTTAAAGTTCTGTGCTCAAAATCAGGCAGATGCAAAAATGCTTCTTATTATTTGGACCAAAGAATAGGACCCTGATTTAGGATTTAGTGAAGCAAGTGCTTAAGTACTTTCCTGATTAACATTATAATAATACCTCAGGTATTAGATTACAGCGGTAATTCTTCTTTCCAATGCACAATAGCACCACTGATTCAGAAGAAATATTAAGCAAAGGCTCAGTGGCAGTCCATGAGGCCTAAGCATTGGCTTAAGTGATTTTTAGACTGATCCTTTTGCATCAGAACAGAATCATGAGAGAGGGGCATGGTAGGGAGGTGGACAGTGTAGGAACGTGGCACATCTGGGGACCAGTTAACAGAGAATTACAGCAGGGTTTGTGCTTCTCAGCTGCCTAATGACATACATAAAACTCTTCATTGCAGAAATTCTGTAATGATATATAGAAAGAAATTTGAAATTTCTAGCAACTGCCGGAGAAGGGAGAAGTTAATGTTTTCCCATTCATCATTACCTATCACAAGGTGAAATAAACTTTATGCTGCATTTACCATTTGCAGCGGGGGCTGGCTGCTCTGTGGGCTACGGTATGCTCTACACACCTCTCATCCCAGCATATATAAATGTCAGGCAGTGCCAGCTGAGCTTGAACAGTAAAAACACTCCATACTTTGGAGTTCATTTATTCTCAGGAGTTTGGATTTGGCGAAGGATAATTTTATGTCTATATGTTATGTACATTTAATTGTTGTTATGTGTTTACTAGCACAATCTCTAATCACAAATGGATGCTATTTACCAAAGGAAGCAAAGCAACCTGTTTCAGAATGTAATTGATTTTAGAACTAATACGTTTGCCTGGAGCTCTTCACCCAATCAATTTGATTTTATAGGTCTGTCATTTCTCGTTAAGAGGCAGGAGATTTTAAGTGTCAGGACGAGAATGAAGTTGCATGACTCGGTGCCCAATTAATGCCTTGTCAAAAATCTGTGTGCTTAGAGTTATGTTCTTATGTTGATCTACAGCATGTTGTGACTGTACCTTCATCAGCTCTAATACGGTTATGCACATAAATACGAAACCTCTGAGGTAGGAATTTTTTATTTACTGTTTAAAAGCAGTATGTCATGTTGTTCACACTTTAATCTAATCTTCTCCCACTGTGATAATGTGGCTGCTGAGGCTGTTGCCCTACTTGGAACAAATGCTAGCTCTTTCCTATGAGATTGAATCTAAATTTACAGTCTGCATGGAGATGGCAACGAAGCAAAGAGCTGTGCCCTCCTCTCCCCGTGCTTCTGCAGGCAGACACCTTGGAGATGTTCTCAGTGCCTCATTCTCCCACTGACAGGGATGATAAACCTGCAGTGAAAGTAGTGGACTAGTACATGGTTTGGCTACAGCTCTCCTGTAGGACATTTAGCCCTCCATTTGCTTTGCCTCTGTCCCTGAGTCTGTGAGAGGACTGAAATATTTTATTTCATCTCTTACCTGTCTTGCCCAGTGTTTGCTGATTCTTAAGCCTGGTTATGAGCACTTTGATATTTGTAACCAGGCCACAGATCAATGGCCACAGATCTCAGGCAAAGCCTCTCTGCACTGTTGTAATACAAGCAAAGACAATAAAGAGAAAGTGTTATTTAATATGCACTAAAATACTGTGTTTGCAATACAAACACCGTATTTTAGTGCATATTAAATAACATGGAACAATCCTAATAACACAGTACTGTGGATTTAACACTAGTGAAAAACCAAGAGATGGTATTGCTCTTAAATGTTTACTTTCAAGAGCACAGGGTATAGATGAGCTGTCCCTGCATTAAACCAATTCTTCATGATATTCCTTTCCTCCCCTTCTCCCTGTTTCTCTCTGTTCCAGCCTGTCAGTGGTGTGACTTGATGTAGTCAAGGCTAACTCAGAGACCTGTCCACAGTGAGATAGATAGGAGCACCAGGCCTCTGCATTTGAATTTATGTACAGATAGTAAACAAAACAGTGCCAGAGCAGAGACTGGGACACTATTCTTCAGTTGTACACACTCTTACAGTGCTGGAAGGGTCCTTGACATGGTTTTGGCCAGCATCCAGTAGTACTCCCCAAGTAAATCCTACAAGCACCTTCTTTGATTAGCATGGACCAGGGAAATTTTTGGATGGTAAGGGCTCACCTGCAATAGATACAAGCCATCCCAAGCCAGCTGGTACCCACTGATGATGTGGCTGTCTCCATGGTGTCTAGGTCATGCCTTCCTTCTGAGTAGCCATTGTGGTCCAAGTGCTCTTGGGAGGAGGTAGGGTGGTCCTCTTTCCTCATGGGCTGGAAGGAACAGTTGTGAGAGGTTCTGCATGGTTTGCACCTGAGCAAAACACTATACTGTTTAACAAATTTCATTCTTCAGACCAGTCTTCCTGTGATGGGGGACACACTTGGTTTGCTAAAGCCGAGAGCTTCTAATGTACAAATCTTCATGAAAGTTAGGTCAAGGTGAGCCCTCGTGCCTGTCAGGCTGTTGAGCCTGCTGGCTGTACCCCACCTCTTTCTGCCCATGCAAGATAAGAAATGTGTCCTTTTGGCTGGACCATTTTAATACTCACTCAGTAGATAAAAGCAGATCATGTTAAACTGCCAGAAAGGAGTGTAAGTCATAGCCTTTGCTGTTCGATGCTGCTTAAAGACCGTGTATTCCCTTAAATGGTTTAGCAGCTTCCACGGATTTGCTGAGAAGGACTTAGAATAAAGTAGTTTATTTTCTAGGACAGGACATTTTAAAATTCAGTCACTTCCTTCCAGCTTTTCCAAGCAGAATTGGTGCCAGCTAATCCAGTTTGTGGAGAGGCAGCTACTGCAGTTTATGCCTGGCTAAGTGCTAAACAATAGGAATTCAGCCAGTGGGAAAGTATTTGCTTGCAAGGCATCAGGCAAAAGAGCTGTGATATTGTGGCCTATTGGTCTGGCGTTTAGCTGGGGCTTGTAATAAGCCTGTTATCAAAGTCAGCCAGGATGTGGCAGGCAGAGGACGGTGTGGTGAGGAACTTATCGCTGCTCTCTGCCAGCATCTACCCGATGGAAATGATCCCATCTACAGCTGCTCCTTGGAATAATGGGGATGGAGTCGCTGTGATAGATCATTGTTGCAGAATCAATTTCCCCCACTTTGAAAGTGAAATCTCATGTTTTACTGCGCTGTGTGTATACACACCTCCTTTAATTGTATTGCAACAGAAAGATGTTGTATCGAGAGAGGGAGCTGTTTGTTCATTGATGTTATCTGCTGGCATCCATCTCCAATCTCCTGCTGCGTGGCTGCCAAGCAGGTTCTCCATCTATCTCATCCCATCCTCGTGGGGTGCCCAGGACAGCCTCTTCATGACAGCATTTTTGGCTTAGTGTAAGGCATTTCTTATGGGGCATCCTCTGCTGTCTTCTCTGCTGATTAATTTTCTAGAGAGAGAGAGAAAACTGTTCCATCTTTGGAAGTGATGTCTGCACCCTCACCAGTGTATTTTACAACCTCCTGTTAGGGTATGGATCCTCCCTAGACTTGTGCATTTATAAATGAAAAAATTCTAAGAAAACTTCCTGCTGCAGTTTCTCAGCCTGCCTGACAGGCTGCCAGCCTTTCCCACTACCAGCAGCAGGAAGCACCTGCAGCAGCTGCCAAGCTAAAAAGTAACAAGAGAAATGGAAGAATGTTCAACCAATAATATGCTCAGGCCCCATACCAAAAAGTTAGCTAAGTATAAGGTATTTTAGAAAACATCCCTATGATGGGAAGGTACAAAGTATGTTTTAAGTGGGGGAGCAACACTGTACCCCTTCACATTAGCAAAATTTAGTGGTGGAATCTCAGAGTAATAGATCCCCCTAGTTTGCCTAACTAAATAAAAAGGTTATGAAATACATTTGCTCTTAGTAGTTTGTGAGTGCTGTGCTAAATGACAGTTTATCTTCCTTCTACTTATGCTTCTAAACAAACAAGCTGTCACTACCACTTTGCTTAGTGCATACTAACAATTAATTGCTAAATACAAATTTAGCTTTGCCTCTTCCTCTTTAGCAAGAATTACCCATGAAAATGGCAGAAACTTTCTCTTCTATGCAAGTCTCAAGGGATTTCTTTTTTTTTCTTAATAAATACGGTATTCCTAAATGAAGATAATTGTCTCTCATGGTAGAAGTTTTGGGGGAATAAAACAGCATAACACAAGCTTATAATACTACTTCTGTCTTTCTTTTGTTTGAAATAGGTCTTGGGTTTTGATGCCTGGAAACTTTTATTACCATCTTTGTCATGGATTGACTGCTGGCAGACAAACAAAATTTTTCTCTCAATATTTAATCTTTCCCTGTCTTCTGTTTCATCTCACATTGCCTTTATGATGAGGATGAACTTTGAGTCACCGAGCCTATTCCCTCATACTCTCCTGGCTTGTTTCTCAATTACTCAGTATTACTAGGGTATTTTTCCCCTGCTTCACCCTTCCACTTTCCACATCTCTGAGTGTTCTGAATTTTATTTTGTATTTTGGTGTCTTTGGCACAGCACATAGAGTGAGATATGTGACTGTCTGATGCATGTGTCACAGACAGGTACTAGAGCCCATCCCTGTGTATCACTACAGTGTTGCAGTCCCTTCTTGAGAGTCTTCTACAAGCACTTGAGATACTGCTCAGGACCCTAAAAATCATGTCCTCTAAAGGCATATGAATGCAGGCACATAAAACTATCTGGTTTAAGACATAATGAAGGAGATTAAAGTGAAGGCATTCTCGTAACGAACTCTGTGGAATGGAGCTGGATAAACCCTTGTAAATGTACCTGATTTTCATCTGTCTCTCTGCTAAAACTGCAATTTTTCTGTGTTCCTCATGCCATAGCTGTATTTTATCTTTTCTTTCGTCCTGTCCTTAGTGCTATCAGAGTCTGCCTTCACATAGAACCTTGGATAATCAGACTTTGTGGTCTAATTTGCACACATGATGAATGGAGGGCCAAAATTAACCAGAGTCTTCCTAAAAGCTCCTAATTTTGCTGGTTTTAAAAAGGCTGGGGGAACGATCCATTATTGTAGCACCCCAGCTTCTCCTGCAGTGCCATGGACTTTGTAAATGGTGGTTTACTAGGGAAAGGGCACTTTTACTGAAATGCATGTATTTTCCAAACAGTTTAAGCAGAGCACTTACCTTAAATGCTAACTTTTGTATAAGAGCTTGATTACTGAATAGCTAGCCATGCTTTTTTAATTAAGTTACTATTTCTTTTTCTCATGAAGTCACAGATTGCCTTGTTCCACATGTTGAAGATGCAGTGGTTCATAACAAGACATACAGGACTGGCGATAAGTTAATAATCAGCTGTCATGAAGGATTCCAGATCCGTTACCCTGACTTAGACAACATCGTTTCCATATGTCAAGACGATGGAACATGGGATAATCTACCCATATGTCAAGGTTTAGTACTCCAGCACGTCCTGTTTCATAGCTCATGCATCTTGTGATAGTTTGCCAATATTTTTTCCTACAGTTGTAAGAATGTCAGTGACCTGATAAGCTTCTCAATGCGGTGTTTGAATAGTGCTGCTGCTAAGATTTTTTTGGATTTCTCTTTCCCTTTGCTCACTGCAGGAAAGATGTCACACTTCCTGAACATTCCCATGCTTATAATACTACTTTAAATACAGCCTTTTTGTTTGCAAAGCTAAAATCTGACACAGATACACTGCATTAAAAAGTAAAAAACAACCTAGGTAAATCAGTCAGAAGTTCTGATGGGCATCTTGCATTTTTTCACCAATTAATTTATGGAAAGATTAACTGCACTTTATCTTTCTTTGCCTTGTGCAGAAGGCAGGGGTAGAGGAGAGAAGCTGAAACCTGTTCTTCTGTCAGAGTTTTCAGCAGAGCTGTTGATTAGATTCACAGTCCATTAAACCTTTACATATTGACTGAAAATTCAAGGTGTGCACAGGAATGATTTTGGCCAGAAAAGCCATTAGCCGTAGAACTAGAAATGTCAAGAGCATGGGACCCCAGCTCAGTTTAGACCGTAAGAAATGGCTGGGAGTAAGCCAGCTTTAGTGAATGGAAATTCACCCTGGGCTCCTTTTCCCTTCACATTTCTAATAAGCACATCTGAGTACCACTGACTCTGTTTTAACCAAGTCACATCTTGGTAACAAGCTTGGCCCACTGAACAGCAGCGAGAGATTTTAACTGAGGAGCAGATGGGGTTAGTTCCAACTTTCCTCAAATCCACCTCTCGCCTTCTAGAGCTAACACTTCTCTGTAGGCACTTCATTACACCGTCACACCAATTTGCAGGGTCAAGGCAGGCAGGCAGGGGAGCTGGGACACTTCTCAGGAGCAACAGCACGTCAGACTGTCCCCCAAGATCTTGCCTTAGACTATGGCAGAAACTTAGACATGTTACCAGGCTAGCCCAGCATTTTAGATGCACACATTGTCTCTAAACACGCCTAACAGCAAAGGGGAGGTTTTGCAAAACCGTAGCAAAGTGGACACCAGTTTTGGGGCATCTTATCAGCGATGGCATCACGTGTGGCAGTATGAAGTGTACAGCCCCTTTCTATGGGGGTGCACCTCACATCTAATTAAGGTAGATTAAGACTCTTGCAGTAGGGGGAGATGAATGCTCCAAAGATGGATTTGCAGATGCTATATTTGCCAAAGAGCCAGGTGAATACTTTGGGACAGACAATATTTACTGGGTAAGCAGAAGTACCCCAAGTACCCCTTAGCTTGTTACTGTGTTTATACTGTGAAACACAATCAATTGCTCCTACTCAATAGTCAATATTAACTGCTTTTCAAAATAAAAGCAGTGCTAATAAAAGTTAAGAAATCAATTGCACAAGACCTAAGTTTTGTGATTACCAGACAGGCAGAGAACAAACTCAAGGCAATTCAAACTCAAGCCTCTGCCATATTTTGCCAAATTCTATAAAGTTACTGCATAATTGTCTCCAGAATTTTGTTTTTGCCATGTCAAGCACTAGTAAGATCAAAGCCACTTGTCTGCTTGCTCTAGGGAGGCTGTCAGTTACATTTCTATGGCCCTTTCATTACAACAGGCAGGGGAATCTTATGACACTAAGATGCCTTTTTTTCCCTGCCAGAGCAGTGGGAAAGGATTGTAGAGTGTGTAAGAATCTAACCTCTATTTTTGCCATGAGATAATAATATTAATTACTGATCTGGAATGACGTGAGTTACTTAGCAAAAAAAAGTCAAAATGAAGTTTTTCAAGCTGCTTGAGTTGTTTGGAGACCTAGGAATTTTCACAAACATTTGGCTGTCATACAAATTCAAATAAATCTCTCTCCTGCATGACCAGGGACATAATGAGCATTAAAATTCTGAGCCAGCACGACCAAATTTTCCCTGATACAGTTCAGAGACGAGTAAGCTTGGTCTTGCTTGGGCAGTCTGTGCTCTTTCTGTCCCACTGGGGGCTGCTTATGTCGTCCTGCTTGATGGGCTGCTAAGTTTGCAGGAATTAGTGTGTTGTGTGTGGGGCATTCTTGATCAGCGTACAAGCAGCAGCCAGCAGATAGGATGCTTGGAGCTTTATTTGAGCAGGGACATAACCAGCTGCTTAAACAGCTATCAAAACCATTGCTCTGGTGGTAAAGCATGCTGCAAAAAGCTTTCATGCTTTTTCTCTTGTTTTCTTTTGGGTTTGTTCCCCAGCCCTCAAAAGACTATTGCAAGGAAATGGCCGCTTGAAATGCTGCTGAGGCTTTTTGTTTTAAATGCCAGTACCTTACAAGAAGTTCTCAGACTGATTTTTGTTTCCTCCTCTAGCTTAAAATTATGGGAGTCCTATGAACATCCTCACAAATTCCTAGTAGTGGCAAGAGACCTATTTATGGACTGCTATAATGCAGCTTCCATTAGTCACATAATTCTAAAATACTATTTTTCATTCCCTGATTACTAGTCATCTTTTCTCCATATTATTGCAAATTAAAAAATTAAACAGTATCAAGTATTACCCAGAGGGTCATTTCTAGGGCCATGAGGAATGACATGCCATCTGTTAAATTCACTGCTCTTTGTTGCCCCAAATTTGGTTGGTGACCATTTAACTGTCAGTGCTCAGCACCATCCATGTTACAAATCCCTCAGGAGTAATTCCAGAAGTAGAACTGGAACATAGTCTCTGATTCTGACTACATTTACAATTTCTGGTGCTAACAGGTACCTTAACTTTTTGATAAACTAGACTGAGACCTCACTCAATGTTTATCATGGGACTGCTCCTAGGAAGTCATGTCCCTTTAGACTTTCTCAAACTGGAATTTCAAAGCCATTAATTCTGCCTCCAAATCTTTTACAATTGCATGCACTTTGTCACAGGAGCGGTTTTAATAACTGGAGGGTTTACATAACTGTCATTTTTAAGAGGGGGAATAAAACTCACCATTGATATAAATGACAACCTTTATTTATTAAAGATTCTACCTCAAAAGGAAATTGCCATCTGCTGAACTGGTGAATGTTTGTTAAACAAAATACTGTCAGTTTCAGAAAACCTTCCCTGGATTTGTTGGGAGTGAAGCCCACGCTAGCAAAGCGTGTGGGCTAAACAACAAAAGGGTTTGAAGCAGGATAATGAGGCAGATAGATCTGAGGGAGATCATGCAGACATGCCATTCATAGTGGAGAGGATGAAAAATATCACACTCCTCAGTTTAGAAACTGTAACTGAGATGTGTGAAGATGGCTGAGATAAGCACTTGATAATAAAAGAAATCTCCCTTTTCTTAATTTGCAGGTTGCCTGAGGCCATTGGTTCTTCCTCATAGTTACATTAACATATCTGAGTTCGGGGCCTCCTTCCCCGTAGGAACAGTGGTGTATTATCAGTGCTTTCCTGGATATAAACTAGAAGGGGCAGAGATCCTTGAGTGCATGTATAACCTTATCTGGTCAGATAGCCCACCTAGGTGCCTTGATGTGGAAGGTAAATGCCTTACTGTTTGTTTATCTTTCCATTTTGCGAGATCTGCATGCTCTCTGTGATTTTAACTCAGGGCTGTGGCTGTGATTCCACTCTCTGTGATGTTCCTGGTGGCTGTGCAGAGCCTGTCTGGGCTCTGCTGTGTGCAGCCTGCTGTGCTTTGCTGCACCCTCAGCTCCTGGTGTTCCCTAAGTAACGTTTGCTCTCACAGTGTCCCAAGTGCAAGAGGGAAAGCTCCTAATGATTGCTTTGCTCTTAAAATGCAAACTCTCTGCTGCCTTTCTGATCAAAACACTGAAGAAGTTACATAACTCACCTTCCTGTGCAGATGGTCAGAGCTGCTACACATATGGATAGATTTCCGTGATAAGCTGAAAAATACTCCACAGAAACTCTTAATCTGGGCTGTGCCAGCTGCAGTCATTACTCAGCGCCACACAGTGCTGCACACTCGAGTATTTGCTGTCTCTCACAGTAGTTAACCTTAAAGAGGGACTGACAACTAAAACGGCTGAGCTAATTTATTGATGAGGAACATAAAAACTGTTCAGTATGAAACAGAGGTAAATCCTACCGAGCCAAAAGCAATAATCTGTGACTAGAGCTGGGATGGAGGGTGTTGTAGTGCATTTATATTTGCATCCCAGACATTTAAAACAGAGATACTGGATAGATTGCTCCATACATCACCAAAACTGCATAAACTACCCTCCTCCATCTTCACATCTTGAATGAAACATCCTAGGGAGTCATGAGAATCCAAATACATCCTCTTCATTTCATTCCCCTAAAAGAACTACATTTTTGTTCTATTTCAAGCTTGTAAGGAAGCTATCTATATGTAGAATTTAGCCAAAAGCAATTATAGGAATTCATATGTGATGCTTATGTCACTGAACTAAATGCTAAGCATTCTGGGAATGCAAAAATTTGCCAAAAGCATCAACAAAGTGATAAACTGCACAAAAATAATTAAATGATCCTTATTTTTAGCTGACAATTCAAATTCCAAAATTTAAAAATGCCTTTGCAATTTTGGAATGACAAAACAAGATGATTTTTTTGGTTTGTTTATGTAGCTCACCATGAAAGATTAATCCTCATTCAGCTCTATGTAAGCCATTTTTGGAAGGCTTGTTTGTTGTTGTTTATAGCATGGAAAACACATTAAAAAATCAGAAGGGCCCTGTTAGGGTTAATCCAAACAATATAACTGATTTGATAAAAATGACAGTTCTTCAGTTAGAAAGATAAGAGCATGCAACTCAAGCATGTGAAGCAGAAAAAGTTGTGTCTTACTGTCACTTAACACAGGTGGGCATTCCAGCTGCTATCAAAATACCCAAGAAAACTCATGTGCTCATTGTTTCTTGCTTGTATTATAAAGTCATAGAGAGGCTCTTTTTCTTGGTAATTTAAAACATGAGGCAAGAACTTCTGCCCTGACAGTTCTACATTTTAAATAACATGTCAAAAGTTATCATCCCCACTCAGCTATGAAGATCTGTGATGGGAGGATCAGTGTGTGCCAGATGCTGGGCCAAGGCCATCGGGGAGGCCACCTGAGTTCTGATTTTGATTCAGCCTCCCTTTGAATCACTTTCTTACTTCTCTCTTCAAATGCCAAAACTCTCCATGGTGATTTCATGTGGGCATGCATTGAGTGAGCCACAGGAGACCAAAGTCTGGAGCACAACACTTGCAAGAGCTGGTTCTGCTCAGTTTTGGGGCAGAAGAGAGAGCTTCCAGCAGCACTGAAAGGTCACCCCTGACAGCTCCCCTTGTGAACTCTGCTGTAGGGCTGCTTCAGCAGGTGTGCAGTGATGTTCAAAATGAATCCAGATAGGGTAAATCAATTTGAGATGTCCTTGTTTGAAAGTGCTTGTTCAAGTGATTTATGCAAGGAGTACCAGTCTCCAGGAATCTTGTTACAATCCACTACTCTTAGTTAGTGGACAGAACTCCTTCCCTGCACATTTTTTTATTCTCCACCTTGCATTCCAATGTCAAGCTCATTTTTCAGTATTCCTTTTATGTGTGCAGTGTAATCTCGCCAAGCAGTACTTTTCGCAGAGGAAATCTGCAAATAACAAATTAATTCCATTTATTTCTTTCCATGTTCAATTAAAAATATATTGTAATGACATTTCCTGCTCAGTATTTTAATATGGTAATGATTAGAAGAAAATGACTGCTAGGAAGCTATAGCAAACCATTTGAGAGCTTTTATTCTCCTATAAACAATGCCGCTTACAGCTTCCTCATTTAGATGTATGTTCTTTTTGAAGCCTCCACAGAAGGGGTTTCCTAAATTTGTGTGTAGTCACAAAAATACTATATGTTAATCTGGTGAATTTTTCCCTCTTTGTTAGGGCAAAATAAATTCTGAATAAAGGCTCTGTAGCTTTGTTTAAATAGAGGGTCACACCAGGGACCACTCAGCTCCTATTGCACATCAGGCTTTCTGATGCTTCCCAGCCTTACCCTCAATACTGCCAAGCGTGGAGCTTCCACGCTCAGGTGGAAGACTCGCGTGAGAGACTCATTTTTGCTGTTAGGGAAGGAATTTTTTTCTGATGGGAAAAATCAGTGCTGCTTTAGTCAGAGCAGTGCAATAGAAACTGTGTCACCTGGCACTGAAGTGCAGCCAGCAGTGCAGAGCTGAGCAGTGACTGCTCAGAAACAGCTGTTTGCATCTGGCCAGGGCAGTGGCTGTGGTTCCGGCAAAAAAGGATGCCTCTAGCTCAGATTGCCAAGTGTTTGCTGGTATGGGATTCTCTTCTTAAATGCTTGTACCTTTGCCAGATTTAAAACATTTGGATTGACTTTTGAGTGTCTGCCTCAAGCTGAATCATTTGGGAGGCTTCAGTTGAAATGGTTGAGTGATATCAGAGAAGGACAGTAAAGGAAACTGTGTTGTTTTACCAGTGCTGGAAGATTTTACAGTCATTTAGAGGATAAGATGAAGCATCTTCACACTGAATTTTCTTTTTTAACTTTCTTAATTTCCTTTTTTTCTAGTGGACTTCCACAATTATGCAGAAACTTTTTAAACCTTCTTTTGTACTGAAACTCAATAGACAACTTGAAGAAAATTGAAGGAAAATGGGTTTTGGGGTTTTTTATATGATTTTTAAATTACCTATTTGGGGTTAATTATCCATCTGTAGAAACTGATGTAAGTTATGTAAGCCTTCTGTAAAATCTGGTATGCAAAACATGGGTGCAGAATTAATGAGAGTGAAGACTACCACATGGGTTATAAATATTAATAGTAAAATAAATCAAACAGTTTCCAAAAACATTGGGGGAGAGCAAGCACTTGAAAACATACCTGTATGGAACTCTGTGAAATGAAACACTTAAAACTAGGGTGTGTTTATAATATGGTACTTTAAGGTGAATAAAGATATTACACAGGATTTGGAGAAATAAGAAAAAAAAACCAAAAAACCCTGAACCCAAAAAACTCCCAAACAAACTGAAAAAAACCCCTTGGCCATGAGTACCTTGGGAATGTGATCTGCATATGATTACACTCCTTGCCACCTGGACTCTGTATTTTAATTTTTCATGCCCTCTGGAAGTCTTCCAGGAAGATGTAAGGAATTGTTCTTATGAAGAACTGGGTGGGGGAGTGGCAAGGGAAGCAGATCAAGAGAGGAAAGGCTGGGAGAATTTCATTATAATGCTAGAAAATAAAGCAGTTGTAGGGATAGTATCATTGGGAATTCCCAGCTTTGTATTTAAGAGTAAAAGGGAAAACAGGTTGATTCAATTTGCAAACAATAGACTTGTTCCTGTTATCTACAATGTCTTGTTTCAGCATCATCCCAGCTGAACAGAAAAGCTGGTCTTGTAAGAAATCAAATATATTGCAATATCAAAACTTCATTCTGCTTTCTGAGACCAGCAGATTCTCTAGCTGAGGTTAAACTTGAAAGAATGTAAAACAGAAAATATTGCAAATTTTTGTAGGTAGGTTAGAAATTAAAATGAAACAAACATGAGGAATAAACTTCAAAGGGCAGATTCAATGAACAGAAGAGAGTAGAAACACAGAAAAAAAATGAAGGTATTTCCAAACTCTGGAATACAAAACCACCTCATTGTGAGGGTAGATGAAAATGTACAAAGCTAAGCAACCATAAAGGTACTGAAAGGATTCTGAAAATCGTAGAAACTATGGAAGAAAGGTAGAAGGAGGGAATTAAGAAATTTGTACAACAAATTCTCCCTTTGTAGAAGTTCAGGGGAGCCCAAACCCCCCTTACCTGGGCACCACGAGATTTCTGGAGAATAAAAAGGGATTAGTCAGATGAAAAGCAAAACCAACAAAGTATGCTGCAGAGAAAAAAATACTCTGGAAAGACAGGTGAGAATACAGAACAGAGCTTCAAAATTTTTCTTCTCATAAGCCTGGGGACAGACACTCATAGAGAGGGGCTGATAATTCTGACTTAGAACCTAGGAAGTAAAGAGTATGAGGGAGGAGAGCGATATTACAGATGAAATTCTGTATAGTTCAAATAGTTCAAAACAAAATAGCTGAAACTTTGAGACCAGTTACATGCAGGACACTCTGAAGGAAAGCTTCACAAATCTGCATTCTTCTATAACAATTCCTAATGCCACAAACAGTGATTGACACCGAGCTATCTGTTTGATAAACTAGGCACTTAAAATCTTTTAAATTCTTGAAGGAACATAGAGCAGCACTCTGAGAAAAAAGGATAGAAGTCAGCTTGTAATCAGTTATACTCAGGAGACGGGATGAAGTAAGCAATCCTAAGACTGAGATGTTGTACATTGGTACAAACGCATTTCTCTCCGTGTTTCTCTGCTGACATTGAGAAGGCTTTAGATAAATTCCAACATGACAGACTGATGTGTATCCTCAGGGAAGATAATGTTGATGTAGCACATCTCCAACAGATAGAAGTCCTGTAGAGGGAGCAGAGGGCAGCGATACAAGCAAGTTATGAAACACTGTGGTATTGAGAAATTAAGTGAGGTAGATACCAGGATTCTGTTTTAGGTTTGCACCTACTCAGCTTACAGGCAGGAGGGAGAATAAATTAAATATTGCTTAACTGCCGAAGATGTCATCCAAGTTAAGTGAGTTAATGTTAACCTAGGACATATTGATAGCCTGGTTTTTAATAGCTCTGACTACAGTGGTATTTCACTGCCTACAGCAATACTTGTGACTCAGAAACTACAACCAGCAGTAAATGCTCAAATAGCAGCAGACAACCATATATCTAAGGACCTTTACTAGGGCAACACCTTTCTGTCAGTAACACCTTTAGCCTGATACCCAAAGGATGAAACAGACTGACAGTGTCTCACCTTGGGGGTGCTTGTTGCGGAAAGCAAGTGTGATGAAGAAGTTTAAGAGGATCGTTTTCTTTAGAAAAAGTCATTCAATAATTCTGCCCATTTCTGCACCGTAGACAGTTAATTCCTTCATCACCCAGGAGTGCAGAAATTATATGCATCCATGCATGAGTGTGGAAGGTGAACACTTTAACTTGGAGTATCTGAATTTCTGTGCTGTCGGAAAATGCTGAACTTGATCTGTCCACCGTTACCCACAGCTGAAGAGGTGTGGAAAACAACTGAATTCAAAAGGAGCACAGAGACATGAAATGCCAGACAGACCAGTCATGTACTTCTGTGGACATGCTGCTAAACAGTCATCCAGTCTCTTAACTCCAGCAGCTGTATTGCGAAGTAAAACACAAATAAAAACAGACCAAATTCAAGACAGAATGGCTACTCGACAAAGTGGGCTTTTTGCAACTCTTGTTGTGAGGGATGGAGCATTTAGAGAACAGGCTCCAAGTTGAAGACATTGTTTGAAGAACATAAATAGCATTATATTTCTATGTGACTGCTCCTCTTTTGCATTGCAGAAATCTTCTTTGATCTTGGCTGGGATTGAAATAGAGATGCCTTCTCCACTGTTCATACTTTTTCAAGAAAGCAACAGAATAACACCTTGTAATCTGTTTCTTTCATGTCTTTGGTATTGCTTGTTGCACAGGACTGCCACAAAATCATTGTTTTACACCTGCTCTATTACCTCTGTACCTTTCAGAAACTCCTTAGCATTTCCAGAATCAGCCAGACATCCCAACTTTTTCATGGAGCCATAATTTCTGCCCTGAAGTTCCATATTAGCTGCCAGATGCATGTAGTGTTTTATCCACTGTGCTTTAAATATGCTGTGGATTAGGTGGGGAAAAGCAGACAAAATTTCTTCCTGAGGGCTGTTTTATAATATTAATCTTTAACTGTATCTGACAAAGCTGCTTGGAAGGGAAAATAACACATTGCCTGCCTTGAAATCAAACATCTCTGTGCTTTATGGACATTTTCATTAAATTTGGCCACACAGTGCACTCACAGAACATCTTCCAGAAATTGAGGGAACTGTAGCTACAGACTCTGTGCATCAGGAAGTCTACTCACTTGTTCATTTCCAGAGATAAAAACCAGTATTTAAAGGGTGGCACTTTCACCAGTCGGTGTAGGCAAGCACTTGGGAACTGAACATAAATAACAGAAAACAACACTCCCCCATGCCTTTCTAGTCTTGTAAGATGGTTTGTGAAATTACAGAGATCACCTGCTGGTTTTCCTCCCCCCTTTTCTTTAACTTGTCGCTCTCCATTGGGAATGGATCTTGTGCTTTTTTCTTACCTCATGTGGTCTAGCTTGATTTCCTCAGCCTTCAGCTAAGCCCTGGAATACAGCTTGTCTATTCCAGCATTCACTGTCTCCATCAATTCCTGATGACTGGTGTAGGTAACCCCACACAAGCTCAAGGGATTCTTGCTTACAACAAAGAAGAAAAAGCTATTCAAAAAAGAGGGATTAAAGTAACATAAAAACCCACCAATAGATCCAGCTCACAGTGAGCACTGGCTTCTTCAGATATCCCTGACAGGAGCCTTTGGCCGTCTGGTTTTCTTAGGCAGCTTCCCAACTGCTCTCTCTCTCCTCCACCTCCATTATACTTTTAAGCATTTTGACCTTTTCCAGTCCTGAGGTTGTCCTGGGATGCCTGTCAAACACCCAAGCCTTGACTTATATTGGAATTTTCTAATTCCTTCCTGCAAAGTGTCTGTATAGTCCACAGCATCTGCTTCTCAAAGTCCTAAAAAGACCATTTCTGATCATAAAGCCAACCACTCATGAGGGAAGGAAGAAACAAAACCGGAAGCAAGTGATGAAGAAAGCCAAAGTTATCTGCTGTAAATGAGACCACAGTGCTCAAAGCACTCACATGTGAATAATGAATATAAATATTTCCTTAAATATAATTGTGGGCCTCTTGCTAAAAGAAGTCCTAGCTCTATAGCTGCAAACTTGTCATCAATTTTTTGTAGTTTAAATGAAACTTTCACTGTTTAACTTATAATTTATAGGATAAAGATCACTTGGGGTGTGCTTCATCCTGTATTTGTTGTGAAATGCATTTGAAACTAAAGACTTTAGCATTGATATCAGCACACAGGACAGTGTGCTGGAAAGGGCAGACTTGTTGAGTGTGAATTTGGCATGATGCTCCTGTAGGAGCTCAACTGACTGGAACTGCAAAAGGTGCTCTGGAATTTCCAATTCCAGGAAGGAAGTGTGTACAATAAGTGATTGTAAATCACTGTCTATTTCCATTTTGGAATCAGCTAATATTAAATTATTTTAAATATAATTTAATAATTATATTAAATATGTTTGAAACTAGTTTTATACCATTTCATTCAGGCTCATACATCAGCTTTCAGTGATTGCAATTCTCAGCAAGATGCTGTTTGTCAAAGCTAGACCAGAGAAGCAGCTTTTCTTTAAAAACTTAATTATTCAATTCATTTCACACTCTGTAGTAGGTGAGAAGTTCTTCTCACTGTGTGCACATTGAAAGGCTTACCTCACAGTCATAGCTGGTTCAGAATTACCCAGGGGTGATTGCCTAGGGGTATAGCCAGCACTGGAGCCAGGAGACCTGGGGTGTGTTCCTGGCTCCTTGAACATTGACTTGCTGAGTGGTTGAGAAGAAATTGCTTACCTGTTAGGTGTCTTTTCAGAAGAAAACATGTGAGTGGCATTGAGAAGGTTAAGTAATCAAGAAAGGTTAAGATTGAAAAGAATTTGGCTACTACTGGCTAAGAATGCAATATTATTAATAATTCTTGCTCTAGGCTTTCAAGAAATAAATTCTCTGGCACTTGAGAGTTCAAAGTAAGCATCTTGTATCTTCATTACTTTACATATTCAGTCAGGCTTAAATAGGATTTACTTTATATATGAGTGCTCAGTTGTTTCCACCAAACTTTCTATTCTGTTATTACTCTTGGTGCTGTTGTTTTGCTGTGGGAATGAATAATCAGAAAAGTTCCTCAAAGCATGGCATCACTTTCAGAACACAAATTCAACGGCCTTCAAGTTTGTTCCAGTACAGCTGTAATATGCACCAGGTCTCCCTTCACAGTGCCAGCAGCATTTGTTGTAGGAATGTTTCATTAGGATGTTGTCAAGCTGATGTTCACAATAAATGAAAAGTTACTCCAGTAATGCTTCCTGTTCTGCTTACATTCCTGAAGAGTGTCATTAAAAAAGATGTCGTTAAGCAGCTGTTCTTAGAATGAGATGTTTTGACAGGGCTTATTTTAAAGCAACTGGATTTGCTATTTCCTTCCTTTTACAAACCTCTAAATTTCTTCTTCAAGCTTTTGATTGGATATGAGCAGTTGAGTCCAGTAGTTTTTCTTCCATCCTACTTAGAATACTTGACATTTTAATGGGAGTTTTTGTTTTATTATTTTAGAATTAAAATACTTTGGGTTTTGTACATTTCTGTAAATTGAAATCTAAGTATAGAATAGAAAAATCCCTTTTTTAGTATTCAAAGTGCAGAATTAATTTCCTCAGGCTCTGTACTGTGCAGTGCAGGTGTCACTCATTTGCGGGTAATACCTGTGGAAATGGACAGGTCTGTCAGGTGAACTGGACAGGAATTCTTCTGAATAGGAATGAAAAACTTCTTGGTTGATGATTTGTTTTATTCTGAAGGTGTGAAGGGTGATGACACTGAGGGAACCAAGAAACCAAGTTTTGTTAGCACAGTGTTCATAAAGAAGCGGGAAAAGGAACAAATATAATCTTCATCTTCTATGTTCCTGTAAAAAATATAATTTTCAGATCTTGCATCCCCAAGCATGTGTTTGTATGAAGGCAGTATTTGGAAGAGGATGCCTCCTTAGGCCCCAGCAGCCTGCCAGGAAAGCTTCAGGTGGGGACCTGGCCACCCTCGATGGGAAGGGTCAGACCTGCTGGGACATACACAGCTGTGGTCTCATGGAGTGAGTGCCAGTTTGGGTTAAGCATTGGTTGGGATGCAGTAGCCAGGTGACAGGTGTCCAGATTTCTGCTGATAATTAGGGTCCTGATGTGTTAAAGAATGACAAGTGAGGGTCAGGAGAAGTTCTTGTTTTCTTCCAGTTTGTGAGCAAAGCAGACAGTGTCCCCCCTTCTGAGCGAGACACAGCAGCGTTTTCCGGCACAGTGGAACTGGCAGGTTTTTATCTGTGTCTTTCTCACCTGGAAGTTTCATCTTAATCTCCTTGCATAATGAGCAGGCATTCACGATGTGTTTGGAAGAAGTGTTATTCTTTATTAGGTGCAAATGTCTCTAATCCTGTCCATCCTTGTGTCAAACAGAAATGGCTGGCCTTACACTGGGGTTTTCTCCTAAACAAGCAATTAATGTCCTACACAAAAGGTGGACTACTAGCTTGAGAGAAATAGTCACAGGTGGAAAATAAGTTTGCTTGTTCCTACCCCTTATTTTGTTTTATAAGTGTCCTGTACTTCAAGACATTTTTAGCTCACATAAAAAATGCTGGGCAAAACCTGAATGATTTACCACCTGTCTATTTTGACCATGGACTAAACCCACTAGCCTTTGAACATTGACTGAAAAACAGATTTTGAGCAGTGTAAATATCTGTAACTCCACTGTTATCTCTCTACCAGTGGCTTTTTAAAAGTCATGCAATGTCTTTATTCTGTGCCATCGATGTTAATTGAGAATATGCTAATGCCAAAAAATCTTCCCTCCCTCCTCCAGTTCCAGTGTCAACATTGCAGAATTACTGCAGCATCCTCCGGGCAGAGTTTAAAAAGCTTCTTGACCATAATGGGTAGGAAAAATCACTGGGTGAACCTCATTAATTCCTCAAGTGCCTGCAGCCTGTGCCACCCTCCCCTGGCCCTGCTCCAAGGGATGCGGCTCTTGCAGTGCAGACGCTGTGATGGAGAGGACACTCCGTGGGGCAGACCAGCCCTTGCCTCTGCTCCAGGCCACAGTGTCACACTGCTGGTAACACAAAGCTCAACTCCCCAGGTTTTAAGCTGTTCTTGATAGTGGTAGTCCTTCATTAAAATCAGCCAGAGCAGAAAGCTGGTTTCAGAGGAGAGCCCTCAGCTCCAGCAGCTCCTAGGAGCAGGCGGGGAAGTCCACCAAATCGAATCAGGAATTCTTCCCTTCAGCTTCCTTGAATAACAGGACTCTTGAGCATCCAGCAAGGGATTTGTTTGCCATATAAACACAATTGCTCTTTCTTTTTGATGAACGATTCAACTTTTCAGCTGAGAATGCTGAGCTATAAAGTTCCTGTAAATCCCCATACATTCTGTGGCCAATTGCTGTACAAAGACAGATCCAGAGACCCGGGATCACCTGCTGCAGAACCATCAGCAGACACTGTTTGAATTATGTCCGTCCCTCTGCCAAGCTCCAAAGTTAAGGACATAGGCATGTGGTCTTTTAATGCTGGTTGTCAGAAAATACTACTGGATTATCCATGCTGGATGTCGTAATTAGAGCATTAAAGTCTCCAAAGCCTTATAAAGTGAAGATGCTGAAAGCTATTGGTAGTAAAGATTTAGTGTCATTTTTAAGAACAGCA
This sequence comes from Aleadryas rufinucha, assembly GCA_013397815.1. Taxonomy (NCBI): domain Eukaryota; kingdom Metazoa; phylum Chordata; class Aves; order Passeriformes; genus Aleadryas; species Aleadryas rufinucha. The sequence goes on from VZTH01016965.1 coordinate 1,327,353, forward strand.
CTTAGGGCTTTTTTTTGAGCTGTGAGAACTTCTTGAAGTAGAATTCCCTTGTTTCTTTGATTATTGTGCATACTGCTATTGCCTTTGGCAGTGAAAATGTACTTGTCAGATACACTTCTATTGTAGTCAGTTAGTGGCTATTTTCATTCTGTGAGTTTGACGCATTTACCTGAAGTCCATGGCCTGTAATTTCCAAACACAATTAGGGTTCATCACTGGGAATTCTAGAATTTTAACTTTCTTGAAAAACTTCAGTGGCCTTAGGTTTGCCACCTGAGTTTTCCTCCATATCTGGCCCATTCTTTTAATCTATGTAACCAGTATCATACACTGGCATCCTGCATAAACAAGGGCTCAGACCCTATAAGTGACTGGTTCTGCATGAAAAATTTTCTGTCACTGCGAGCCAAGAGTGTTCAGCAGCCCTCCAGACTTTAATAATCTTTCTTTTCTATGATCAAAACTAAGGCCTCTTGCTGGCTGTCCTTCCACTGGCTTTAAAGGATCTTGGATCAGGATGACCATGGAAATGAAGTGAGTTGAGAAAGGGACTGAGTGTAAAACTAACTGCCCAGAGCTCAAAGGGAGGTCATTTGGGGCTGTTTGTGATGCATCTTTGACTTGATTTGTGAAAAGAGGCTTTGTGAACCTGAGTGCCGCAGACTGTGCATGGGGGCTGGTTTGCCCATGGAAGTGTTAAAGGAATCCTGAAAATGGTTGAATATAAAGTTCACAGGAGGCAGTGAGCAATACCCCAAGGCAGTCAGAATCCCTGACTCTTGCACTCCAGTTGACATAAGAATGAAGCACTGTTTCAGCTGAGTTAAAAGCCCTCATTTTCAAACCTGTTCCATTGCATCTGCTGGTTGCAAGTGTTTCCTGCAGGAGCTGTTGGCAGGTGTGACCCCTTAAACCTCGACTCTAATTCATGACTAATGCTTGGCAGGGCAATAAAAAATTGTTTGAAGGAGTTTCCAGGCAGCACCAATACACAGGCATTTCCCTTGAAATATAGATGTGTCTGTGGAAGGGGTGGCACTCTTTTTAGTACTGGGGACATATCCTACACAAGGAGTGATACTCCTGTTTTTTGGGTGTTATAAAATACACCTCCATTTGTAAACAGACTGACAGCTCCATAGCTGGGTTGTCCCCACAGTGTATTGCTTTAAATCTGCCTGGAAAAGTGTCATTCTTGAGCTGACCCACATTGCTGGGATGCCAGCTTTGAGGGAATTTTTTATTCAGCAGGCTGCTTTGGCTCTCAATGGCTTTAAGAGGTTAGGGATGATGTAGTGGCTACATTGCTGGAGGGGAAAATTAGTTTCTCTGAGTATTGCTCTTTGTGATAAGGCGTGCTCTACTTGCTCATTGCTAGAAAGGTTGTGGGCATCTACACATCTCTTGCACCCTGCCAGAGCCTGGAAAAATGCAGTTGCAGAGGAGCTTAAATTGTTCTCTTCCTTTGTTCTCATGCCCTAAGCATAGGTAATAAAAATATACCAGGTTTCCTTATGGTAGGCCAGGATCATGGCTTTCACTGATCATTTTCTTTTTAACACAAGAATGATTAATAGATGCTTTCCTACTATTTCAGTCTGACAACCTCGCCCTAATCTTAAGAAAATTGTTTTCAATCTTGAGTTGACTTCCCAGTAAAGTATTCCTCTTTCTTGTGGGCCCAGAGACTTTGGAAAGTGTGCAGAGCATTGAGGATGTGAATTTTTATGTGAATTACTTACTCTGATTTCAAGTTATTATTAAGCCTTGCCAGTGAAAATGCAAACAGAACCGTGTCTCCAGAGGATGGGGAGTAGACATTGCTGCACATTGTAATCAGCCTCTCTTGAAGATTCATTTAATATCTTGTGTATTTTTTTATGAAATGCATTATTCATGTAACAAGATTCACAGGGAGAAGCAGCTGAATTGTAATTTCTGGGAAGATTCTTCTTCCAAGAGATGTCATTTTCATTATTTAAATCAATGCAGTAGGTCTTGCCTGCATGAGAAAGGCATGAAGTGAAGGGAAGAGCCTGTAGATGGGGCACTGAGCCAGCCAGGAACTGCCTCTGAAGGGAAGTAAAAGCAGCCATCCAGTAACTGAAGCCCCTTTTGGGTCAGTATGTAGTCATTTGAAACATCATTACACTTTGTAGGGTTTTTTTGCTCTGTGCTAGGAGCACTTAAGAAAATAGTAATCAACTAACACTTAGACAGTGAAAAGTTTCCTCTCTTGTAAAAATACTGCTTGCGAGCTGCTTTCCTCACTGCTGTTTTCCAGAGAGTGCTCCCTCAGTTCTTCATGGAGTTCATCTGCCTGGGATGTTGTTCTGGGGCCTACAGGAAAAGTCCCACATGTTTATATTGCAATTCTCTCTTACTTACCTAACCCTAAGTAAACCACTCAATTAACACAGGCTCAGTCTCTGCTATATTTAAGACCTCACTACACCAGTGGTCCCACTGAGATCAGTCAGGCTGTTCAGAAATAACAAAACACAAATACCACCAGTAGAGTTTAAGCTCAGCTTAATAAAATTACAGTGATACAGACTGCACATGCGTAAGCAACACTAGGTGCTTTGCATCTCTTGCAGCACTGCTGATGGCAAACTTATTTTTAAAAGGAATTTAATTAACGCATACAACCGTTTAATTATGTTAATGTAACAAAAAATAGCATGTTACAGCCTAATTATAAACACTTCATGAGGAGCATGAGTCTCCTTGTTTGGACTACCCTGCTCCATCCCGGTGCAGCCACCTGAAGGGCATGTGTCCCCTTTTGTCTTCTTCTCACCCTCCTCTTCCCACAGAGGATTGGAAGCTTCCCAGATCCCACCTCAGTGACCCCCTGGCATGTGCATCCCTCCACTGTTGTGGATGACCACCTGGCCTCCCTGGGCAGTGGCGTGGTACCACTGAGACAAACCCAGAACTGCAGGGAGCAGAGAGGGAGCCTGAAGTGTGCCTGCTGCATTTTGACACTCTGAAGCTGCCCAGTGGTGGGTTGCTGGCATTAATGTCTTTCTCCTTTTCCCTTTGTTTGTTTGCCCAAGTTTGTCCACTACCTCCAATGGTGAGTCATGGAGACTACATCTGCCACCCGCGGCCTTGTGAGCGCTACAACCACGGGACAGTGGTGGAGTTCTACTGTGACCCTGGCTACACCCTCACCAATGACTACAAGTACATCACCTGCCAGTACGGAGAGTGGTTCCCCTCCTACCAAGTGTACTGTGTCAAAACAGGTAAGGGATAGTCCTATGCTAATAGTCCTATCTTCTTACAGTCCCTCCTTATGGAGCAAATTTGTAGGTCTGGTGAACTTCATTTATTTCATAGTTAAGTGATGAGCATTAATTTTAAGATGCTAGTAAATATCATGCATTCCCAAGATCCTGAATGATCCTAAACCATTTTGATCTTTACCTCTTCAAATGTGTTTTTTAACATCTGCATATTTTTATATGTATGCAAGCTGAGGTCATGATTGCATGTATAAAAAGCCAGTCAAGGGGAAAAAGCAAGATCCAGCCTCTGTGACAGCCTAATGTTAAGGCTGCTTTTGGTACAATGGCATTGGGTTTATGTGTGGTTTTACAAGTTGCATATAACAAATGTCTGGTCCTAACTAGCACTTTTAGTGTTGAATATAAAATAAAAATGGCAATATACAAGCACAACTCTTGTATTGTCTTTCTGTTACAGAACAAACCTGGCCAAATACACAGGAGACCCTCCTGACTACATGGAAAATAGTGGCATTTACTGCTACCAGTGTTCTGTTAGTACTGCTACTGGTTATTTTAGCCAGGATGTTCCAGACCAAATTTAAGACACATTTCCTTCCACGGTTTGTACTGGTTTCTTTTTTATTTTAAAGAGGGCCTTGATTCAATTTTCACACTCAGCACTGCTTGCTGGAGAGATGGAGCAGCTCACAAGCCTTGCAGATACTTTGTTCTGCTCTGAGCAGAAGTCCGTGAACCACTGGTGTGGAAGGGCACCCTCAAAAACCTACAGTAGTCCTTCATGCAGCTAAGATAAAAGACAAAGTTTGCCAGATTCACTCTGGAGTAATTACTGCTCTTCTACTGAGAATGCTGCTTCTGCCTGTAAAAATAGCTGACAATATTTTTAAATACTTGTTTTCAGGTACTGGGGGAATTAATTTTTTAACTACTGTAGAGTTAGTAATGTAAGTTTTAAGAAATAATTTCTTTTTTCTCTATGGACAAATTTATATTAAAGGTTTGCTTTACCTTCATTAGTGTTATTTTCATCACAATTCATAAACATCTGCATCTTCCTTTATTTCCATAAAATACCATGCAGATGTGAGCATTTGTCATTAATTCACATAGTGCTCTTCATGAGGAAGGCCTACAACCTGGACTTGTCTAGCTTACTGAAATGGTTTTCGGTCCTGTCCTTTTCAGATGTTTTCATGTCTTAAAGGTACCTGGGACCAATTCCTTCCTGCCTGGACTTATACCGTGTTTAATAGGCTACTAAACACATACTTTAGGGTTTAACAGACCTTCCCAATTAGTTGCTTAAAAAAGAAGCCAGCTTAATACTGATTAAGGAAGCCTCCATCCTTTGAAAGCAAGGCCTGAAGGAGGCCACAAATCTTGCCACCAAAGCCTTGCATTCCAGCAGTAGTGATCTCGGTGCCTGTTTATTTGGGCTGTAAACACTTCTGTGCTCTAGCACGCATTTTTCCAGGTGCTCAGACACTTCTGGCTGGTGAAGTACATCTGTGATCTTATATCCATGATACCTACTGTGCACAGCACAGCAAATGGTGCTACTTATCTCTTCCACATTCCTGTTTACCTTCCCTTCTTGGAATTGTTCTTCACATTGCTGGTTTCGTTTTTTCCAACTGTAACAGATTCCACCTGTCAACCCAAGTAGAGTTTGGCAAACATTTCTGTGAATGTTAATGACCCTGTAGCTTCATTTGGCATGACTAGAAAGTGCTGTGTTTACTGAAGTTCAGCAGTTGCTCCAAGGTGCTGCTGACATGCTCCTGCTCTCTGTGATAACCCATCTGTGTTTGACGTAGAGGCAACCAGGAGGGCTCCATGGGCGACCCCGACTTCGTGGTGGTGGATGGTGTTCCTGTCATGCTGCCTTCCTACGATGAAGCTGTCAGCAGTGGCTTGAATGCCCTGGCACCCGGATACTCAGCTGCCACAGACCAGGGGCATATTTTGCAGACAGAAGATCAGAATCCTCCCGCTTACCCTGGTCCCAGGATTCCAGACACGCTGCCCAGCGAATTTGAGACCTGTGACAGTAGGTTGGGTTCCTCTGAACTGCTCCAAAGTTTGTACCCATCCCTGACGTGCCAAACAGCAGCGCTTCCCGGCTCAGATCAAACTGATGGATCCCAGAGCACTGACGGGGACGCCGCATCCACGAGTCCCCGGATCGATATCACAGATGGTGAGTCTTGCATAGGTGCAATAGGTGAGTCCATGAACAGGGGACATCTTTTGTTTGTTCTGGCTGAGCAGGAATTCACCCAGCCGACTCGCTTGTGCTTTCTCCATGGTTTTGTCCACACAATAATTTGGAATTTTTTTTAAATCATATGACTCCATGGTTATAGAGTTTCATGTCTGTGATATGTCCTTGCTAGCTGTGGTGCACATGATTTGAATGCCAGGCAAGAAGGCTCTTGCCCAAACCCCAGTCTCATCAACAGGGATGTCAGCAAGTCCCTGTGTACAGCAGCAAAGCCAACCTTCATCTTGCCTGTGCTGATCTGTTCATCTGCTCCTCAACTCCTACACTCACAGCTCCCTCACATACCCTGGCTTTCACAGCCAATGACAGGATTTTCTCCTTGAAAGAGAAGATAAATCATGTTTTCGTACTGGGCAAAAATCAGCAGCCTTTATTAACAGACTCATCATGTCTGTGCATCCAGCAAAGTGTTCCTTCCATCTGAGGCGTATGTATGAGCCTTAAGCCATGGACATGGAAGTCACAGCATAAGGGGAATGTACCCGCAGGTCCAGGTGCCAGGAGGGAGCTTGCCCTGTATTATTGCCTGCCTTTAAATCAAACATAAGCATGTACTGACATGATTTCATGGAGTTCTGATTGGTGCTGCTCAGCCTGTTAAGGAAACCAGGTGGCTTTCCTTGGAGACATTTAGAGGGAGAGGCTCATATCCCACTCTCCACAGTCACTGAGATGAAGCCTAGTGTCCCAAATTCAGTGTGGGTGAAGGTCTAGGTGGAGGAAGTCTTCCTGCTTCAGAGGGATTTGGATAGTTTTACTGGTGTCACAAGGGGGACAGGACACCCAGGAGGAGAGGAAGAAATTATGGTACTGCCAGTAAAAGTGCCTGCCACCTCTGAATGCTGTTTCAGTGATTAATGTAGTAGCAAGGATGTTTGCATTTAGGCTTTTGTGGTCCTAACTTGTTGGAGAAAATCTGTGTAGTTTTAGTTATCTAATTTTCATAGAGGTGTTAGAGCCTGAGTGGGTCTAGAATTGTCAATACCCCACTGTCTTGTTCAGATATTTGCAATGTCCATTTCTGGTTTTGCAGAATTGCTAAGCATAACACTCTGCAAAAGCACAAAGGGAAATTGCAGTCAGCAGCCAGTGTTATTTCTTTGTTTCTCCTAGAGATTCCTTTGATGGAAGAAGACCCTTAGCCTGCACTGAGTTGTGTCTTCGTCACATTGCACTGTTGGGTGACATGAATCACGAGGATTCAGAGATAGAAAAGACTCTATGTGGAATTGGGGAGGGTGTTTTCCTACTTATCAATCTTCCACACGACGATGTCATCAGGTTGGGTGTATGTCTTAATCCACAGCGGGGATAACAGCGTCAGCATTTGGAACAGCAGCAGTTTTTATGAATGAATCCTGGGGATTGATGAGAGCAGATGTAGAAAAAGAACTGTGGCTTTTTAGAAATGAAATGTGTATCTGCATCGCAGAAAATCATATGGCTCTGTAAGAAATGCTATTGGATTTTGATACTAACTGCCTCACAAAAGCATGTCAAAATATGTAAATTTGCTTATAAAGACTGCTTTAAATGATCTATGGACCTCTAGTTTATGAAGAATCCTTTCAAGTTTAAAAAAATATCAGTACTGAAACACACACAAAAAAGAGGAAGGATCCTCTTTGGCTTTCCTATGATAACCAGGAAGTTTTTGATTTAGTTGTTGGTGTTTTTGCTTCAGACCATGTCTGCAGAAAATATAACAGAAATGATGGGATTCATATATACTTTGATGTACGATAGCAAATATATATAAATATATATCTATATTTAAAAACTCTTAAAGAGAAAGACAAGACTCCCAGGTCACAAAATGATCTGGAGATTTTTTTTAAAGGTAAGGCAGAATTTATATCATAGACAATATTCAAAGTAAAGTATCAATATTTGTATTTATGCAAGACTTCTGTGACTACATTGCATTTGATAAATCCTGCTGTAATATGAGAGATCTAGAAGATGTTAAAATTATGAAATACATGCTTAAGAAATGTTGAACTGCCGTGCTTCAACCTTTCTTAAGCTCTTAAATATATATATATATATATGAGAATAATCTACAGTCATAGCCCAGAGCACTGCCTTGTCCCTGTACATTGTGGTAGTATTCTGAGCCATTATTGTAGAATATTTTTTAAAAAAACCAATAAAGCTGAGTTTCAGTTCTTTTGACTTATTGGATTATTGTGTAGTTAGCCTTTTTTTCCCCTTCTTCACTTCTTTCACCAGCTCGCACCTGAAGGCTGCGAAGGCAGCAGAACACCTGCCCTGTGGCATTTTCAGCTTTACATCCATTATCCAGCTGGAAATGGAGAGAGTGGTTTTGGTTGAGCAGGGCACACGGAATGGCTGCAGCAGGGGCGCAGCTTCTGCAGATGCATTGTTTGTTGAGGGTTTTCTCTGCTCTGCAGGCTGTGCCAGAGCACTGTGCTAAAACCTGTATGAGGGGTTCACTCCGTGGTGTTACAGGCTATTTGTTCTTTGTCAGGAAAATTCCTGGCTGTTTCACGTACTTACTGAAATCCAAGCAGATTTTCTTGTCTTATTTTTGGTATTGTGCAGATTAAACATGTTAAACTGACAGTGTTTGAAGGAATAACTCACTGTGTGTTAATGACAGAGACTGCCATCATGTGGGCTAAACCAAACCAAAGGGAAAAGTATGACTGAGTTTTGATTTTGTGTACAAAGTAAATTAATAGTATCTCTATTGCCCTAAATACAGGATCACTGAAAGCTGCTCTGTTATTTTTTCATGGTTGTTTAATGATTTATTTGTATTGTGGTAGCATTTAGCGGCCCCCCTCATGAGTCAGACTAGTGGAATAATAGATGTGCTGCAACCATTCAAGAAAAGTGTTTATTAGCATCCTGTCAGCAACTTTACGTGACAGCAAGAAGCAAAAGCAGACCAAAAACTGTGTCGAGCAGAAGTAATTATGTCAATTATCCTATGGTAAGATTGATAAGTGCACAGTGATTGGTATTGAAAGATAAGACATATTCCGTATTATCCTCCATTTTTGCTTACACGATATTTGCATTATTTTTTTCTGCTGAGTTGTCTCAGTTGCAGCTGTATCTTCAGATTTATCCCAGAGGTGTATCTATCAGGTATTAGTACTTTCTTGGCTACTCCTTCCTTTTTAGATACCAAGCTTTCCAGAGGCGTTTGCACAACCAGCTGATGTTCGGAATTATCGCTCCATCATACAAGACAGGAGTGCTGTAAAACCAACCCTGAACTGAAGTATGTCCCAAGCTTCCAGTCAGTTATGTGATTTCTGTTTCATAAAGCCATTGAAAAATATTGAATTTACTTTAAATGCATTATAAAATATTATGAAATCCATCTTTGCTGGTCTTTTAGCGGCTTGTGAAATTTCATTCCTTATTAAATTTTTTTGCTTACATTTATTAATTTCTGTTATGAAAGCTTCTTGATTAATATTTGGAGCTCTGAGGTTTTATGGATTTACACTGCTGTGTGTATTTTATTGCAGCCATTTCATTAAGGGAGCCAGACAGGGTAACTTAAGAAATGTAAATTTATGACTTATTAGACCATTTTTATTTTAAGAAGTGCAGAACTGCAAATACACCAGAAAACGTGGATGTATTAATTTTGCTTGATAGCCTTTTGATAGCACTGTGCTAAATACATTTTTTGCTTGTGTTGGATAAGACTTCCTGAAAGGTTGTTTTGGAGGGATTATTTGTGTGGTTGAGTTTGGGGGTGTTTGCATGCTTGAATATTTGGGGGGAAAGAGGGGGTTTTTTCTGATGCTATTTTTTTTTCCACATAGGGCTTGAATTCTCATGAGAGAACTGCCTACCTCTGGATCCACACCTGTGTCCCGACCCACAGGGTGACATCCTGGGCTAGGGGCTGCCCCCAGGTGCCCCCAGCCTGCCCAGCAACCTGGACACCCTGGAGGAACTCCACAGCTCCCTGGCCTAAGACCTCAGGCTGTTTTTAGGGCCTCAAGAGACAAGAGGGCTGCTATGATCATGGCAGGATGTTCACTGTGTAAATGAGACCAGATGGGAGGATGAGCACATCTTACGCAGATCATAAGCTGTTGCAGTGCATGTGGCTGTCTTAAAGGCAGACCAAAATCCAGAGTCCTGGTGGACAAGCACCAAGGGGTAAGGCTCAGCCCCTTACATCCAGTATCTGCATGAGTTCATGCTTATTCATCTCTCCTGGTTAATATGCAGCATTTCTAGAATTCTCTTCTATATTCTGTGCCCTATTGGCTCCCTATCCTGGTTCCCTCCTCATTATCCCCATTGGTTTTTGTACTGTGAAATCCTTCCCCTAAGTCGATCTCCACTGGCTGTTTCCCTTTGCTCCACCCCGAATAAGACCCTCAGATTCTGATTACCCATCGGTATTTTGTCCTCCATTTTCAGAAAAAAAGATCTCGGAATAAAAGAGGAACAAAGACCCCTCTCTCATCCTTTGCCTCTGTCAACGCTTTTGCACCACCTGTGTTTGGGGCTCACTCCTTGCGAAGGAGCCAGCCTTCTCTGTGTGCTGCAGCCACCAAGGACATCTGCAGCTGGACGCTGGGTGGCCTCGGGCAGCCCCTAACAGCGTCGATAAGCTGTTTTCCCTTGAGCTAACTGGATGTGAATTAAAACAGATCCAGGAAAACTCTTGTTGGTGAGGGGAGAAGCAGCATGTTAGTGAAGATGGACAACCCATGTGCCTTCAGCAGAGAGAAAAAGGGTGTGTACTGAGAATTCCAGGAAAGAAAAACAAGAACTGGCTTCACCCTGCCAGTATTTCTAAAAATGAGAAAAGAGGAGCAGAAGTGAGCAATGTGTCAGCCTTCAACAGTGACTTATGAATGGGGGCTTGACCTGCAGAGTGCTGGATGAAGGGTGGGGATCCAAGGTCTCACAGGAGCTGTGCTGGAGGGAGTGAATCACAACCCGAGCATGAGTCAACAGAACCTGGCTGTTGTGAAAATGTTAAATGTCAACACGGGTGTTTACACAGAACTGTAACTTACAAAATGCATGAAGCAATCCTTCAGCTACATTCAGCACTAGTAAGGCCTCAGCTAGAGCAGTGTGCCAGATGTTGAGCAATTTTTTTCCTCTTCAAGGGAAATGGGATGTAGCTGGAGGGCAGCCAAGCAGAGGGAATCAAACAGAGAATTGGAAGAACCTGTCCTGTCCCCACAGGTCACAGATTATGTAGTGTTCAGTGTGAACAACAGAAGACCAAAAGGAACATAGTAGTTCAGTTTTCTGTAAGAAGCATATTTTGCAAAAAAGAAGGACTTTATCCATATAATTAGGACAAGAATAATAGACTTAATTGAAGCTTGAGAGAACTAGGTTAGATATTAGGAAAAACATTCTAGTCACAGGGATGTTTACAAGGAGAAAGATGGTCTGAAGAAGCTGTAAAAACCACTGAAAGATTTTTTTAAGACTGTTTTAAATAAATAGAGGCCAGTAAAACATTGGGGGGAGATCCACAATGTGAGCTGTGGGGCCCCTTCTTGTTCTGTTTCTGGGTGATTCCCAGCTTGTGAGAACTAAACTTGGCTGATGCCCAGTTTTGCCTACAGACTAATACCAAACTGATGATACTGGGCATGCTGGTCAGCTCTCATCAAAAGCACAGCCAGAAATACTCTCTATTCCACCAGCAGAAGCTTTCATGTAGCATGGGCTGAACTCCAGTAAAATCCTGTGAATTAAACCCTGTTGCATTAAAGTGACATTGATTTCAGAATTTAGTTCTGTGACAAATCCAAACTTGGGATTTTCTGGTCTTCATGTCTGTCTTGGGCAGCTAAATGAATGCAGCCCTTCTAATACTCCCTGCGCATTCGGTGAAGTAAATCCTCTCTTGGCGATTATCTGAAGACACCTATTGAGTTCAATGAGAAACAGCAGCTCAGGCAACTGGAGCGCAGAGCCCATTGTCGTGTTTATACGAGCCCAAAAGCTGTTTGTTCCTCCCTGCTCTGTGCTGTGGATGGTGGCACAGCTTAGCACGTCAGCTGTCAGAGGGGGAGTAGCGCAGATGAGAGAAGCACGTCTCAGGCTCCTGTTCCTGATCTCCCGTGGGTGCCCAAGCAGGACTCGGGGGCAGAAAGAATTACAAAGCAAGTAAACATCTGCCCCAAGCCCAAGGGGATCTCCCATAGTCAAGGACACATCCAATCCCTTCGACATAGCTCCCAATGGAATTCCACGACATTGGAGGGGGAGTCCTGCAGCGGAGGAGAGACAGGCCTTGCTTTGCCTGTCACTCTCCCAGGCCAGGATGTGCAGCCAGAATAGGCAGACAAATCCTTCTCTCCCCATATAATGTATATAACTTACTTCATGCATTACAGATTTCTCTCCTCACTACTGTTATATAGTGGCACAGAGCCTGTTCTTCCAGCCCTACATTTTCCAGGACAGGAAAATAGGTTATTTAACAGCAACAGAAAGGGCGTTAGCCTGAGACTGAATTATTTTCTGTCCAGGTGTCAGAGCAGACTTTTAATAATTCACAGAGACCCCATAAAGAAACTGGATGAATGAGGCTGACTGGGATTTGAGGCACCTTTCCTCAGCAAGGCAAAGGGGCTGCCCTGCAGGGCAGGGGTAGCTGGTAAATGAGGACATTTTATAACCCAGGAAAATTGCATTCACCTGCTAAAATATATTAAGCAGAAACTTGGAGAAGGAAGAAAAGACATTTAAATTTTAATAAAGTCCAGGGGACATGGGTCAATTCCCCATGTTCTCCAGTAAGAAGAGAGGGAGCTGTTTGTTTAATACAACTGGTTCCAAAGAAAGTCAAGAGGCGAGGACAAGCTTCCTGGTTTTGAGGCTCCAGCAGCTCTTTTCTTTCCCCTTTGCATTTCTGTCATCAGACTGGTTCTGCTTAAAATAAGGGCCTTGGTTTTGGTTTGGATCCACCTTTTCCATTTCACTGTGTTTGCTTTCATTTCTTCTCTGCTTATCCTTCTCTCTCAGGTTTTTTTGGTAACTAATACTGTTGTTCCAGTTTCATTCTGCTACCCCAGTCATGCTGGGAAGCAAAACAAGTTTCTTAATTGCAGAGCAGTACCCAGCAGGATACTTTTCCTCCCTCATAAGAGGTTGCTCTTATTTGCCTTGCTCATTTAAGTTCTCAGCAGAGAGGACAAGAAGGGATATGGAGCTCCTCACTCTGCTGGCAAATGGTCCATGAAAATGGTTAGAGAGGGGCACTGAGGGGAGCCCACACTGCTCCATGAGTGCGGTGTCTGTGCCTCAGTCCCAGGACTGCCAGCTCACCAGCTCTCACAGGCCCAGTATTTGCAGGTCCATGTGAATGCTCGCATACAAACACAGTAACCAAGGGTTCTAAGGATCTGCTAATATTTTAGGGTGTTTCAAGGTAAGACCTCTTTAAAGACCCCTTCCTTTTTGAAACTGGTGAGCTCACAGCTTCAGAAAATTGGCACTGATACGGTCCAGTTAGGAAGCATGGGCTGCACAGCAGGTCACTTCATCTGTCTGCTTCCTAGTGCTCCAGTATGAATTTCTTGTCCCCTGGATAACTGCTTGAACTAAAGAGTTGCCAGTTGCTGAGCTGTCAGGTTCACGTATTTTCTTTTTTATTCTTTTTTTTAACCTAATGGTTAAAAAAAATGAGGCTGGATTTATTTCTAACGTTCCTTATTACCATTGACTTCTGACTTCCATCCATCTACTGCTGAGTACATGCTGCTCTTGCCAAAGCAAGTGTCTTTGAGCAGCTCTGTGAGCCTCTGGAACCGTGCTGCCCTGCGGGGGATCACATTTGCCACCGTTGTCCCTTCTATTAATTCCATGGCAGCACATGCTGCTCGCCTGCCTTGTTTGGTGTTGTCGTGCTAATAACTGTGCAACCAGTTGTTATTTCTTTCATAACCATTACCATAGGTGCCTGTTGTTAATAATTCAGGGTTAATTACTTACTGAAAAGTTTAGCAGAACAATTTAGCTTCACTTAGCCTGTTCATTGATGAAGACTATAAATGTCTGCAGTCTATCACTGATAGAGCCATTACTGGAGTTTGGTATAATTGGCTTTTACTGAAGTGCTGCAGCAAAAATAAGGGTTAGTCCAACTGGCAAAGGGAGCTGTCTGCTTGTACACGTCCTGCTTGCTTTTCCGTTGGATTTTGGGCAACCACTTGGGAAGAGAACTGCCACAATAACTTAGCAGGTTTTCTTATGTATCCATTCACATTGCAGCAGTGTGCAAGTGTAGACAGAGCTACAGAAGTACTGAAGCCTGGCATTAAAAAAGACATGATGACAGCTGTAAAGAGTCCAGCTTTTCAATCAGGCTTAGGGTGCTGCACTGATCTATCACAAATACATGTTACTGGGGATAGGCATGCCTACAGTAAGGCTCAGATGATAGTGTTCTCTCTGGTTTATGGAAAAAGTGGGGGGAAAATTGCCAAGAAGAAGCACCATTAAAGGTAATGATGCCTCTTCAGTCAGTTTTCTCGGGTCTGGGAGGCTCCTGTTCCCTGAATTTTTGAATCTAGGAGCTGTTACAGCAGAATGCTCGGGATATACACACTGCTCTCAATTTCCAGTGAGATGGATGAGAACTGGGACCCCTTTCAGCAATGAACTCTTCCTGCCAGTGCAGTCAGGAGACCCCATCTGATTCCCAGAAGCAGAAGAAAGGCCATGTGCTGCCTTCCAAGGGAAGGTGGGGTTTATCATTACACTTCTTTAGAGCAAAATTGGACTCTGGAAAATCTACCCAGACTTCTGATTTTACTTGCATTACAGCATTTGCAGTGACTTGAGGCTGACTGGGTGCATTCACTTGAGCCTTCACAACACAGGGCTGTGCAACAGGTCATCAACAGGTTTTGGCTGCTCTAGGCAAACACAAGCAAGTGAAACTAAGACCGTTTCCCTCTGAGATACTTATAAATCCAGCATGGCATTGCCTTCACCTTTGGGTGCCTAAGTGTCCTAAATATGCCTACATATCTTCATATTAAATTGTGGGCAAGAATGTGATTAATTGTCCCCTGACCTTTAGTTTCTTCATTGAAGTTGTGTCACCAAACCATATTTTATGTCACCAGCGGATAGAAACATAAATCAAATATCTGCCTCCTCTAGAATATATAAAAAGAGAGGAAATTAAATGAGAATTCAGGGAATGTAGTGACATGAAAAGACAGGAAAGGAAATAGAATGAAATGAAATTAAATACATATTTTTAAAAAATGAAAATACTGAACTGAAGAGGAAATAATGGAATGGAAAGAACTGAAGTGTAGTGAAATGAATTAAAACATAATGAAATGATACTTCAAATATTGAGATTTCATTTCATGAAAGGAAATGAGAAATCAAGGAATGAAGTGAAATGAAAAGATGGGAAAGGAAAAGGAATTAAATGTATGAAATGCAAAAAAAAGAAAATTGTGAAATTACGTGAAAACAATGAAATGGAATGGAATGAACGGGAGTGCAGTGAAATGAACTGAACCTTACTGAAATGATACTCATTGAAATCTTGAGATTTCATTTCCTTGCATGAAATGAAGAATTTTCATTTCACTCAAGGAAATGAAATGAGAAATCAAGGAATGAAGCATAATGGATAGAAAGGGATGGAAATAGAACTAAATGAAATTAAATGTAATTGATAAAATATAATATTCTGAAATGAATTGAAAACAATGAAATGGAATGGAATGGAATGAAATGAACTGCAATGAAATTGTATTGGTTTAGCATTGCCTGGTTTTGGTAGCTGGTGGGACTACAGGAGTGGCTTCTGTGAGAAGATTTCTAGAAGCTTTTTCCATGTCTAGCAGAGCCAATTCCTTGTGACTCCAGAGATGGACATGCTGCTGGCCAAGGCTGGACCAAGTAGAAATGGTTGCAAATCCTCTTAGGTTTTTGCCTCAGCAGCATTCAGCACTGCCAGATCTTTGTATCAGGATGTACTTCAGGCCCAGCTCTGTGAAGTAGTGAGTATTTTCAACTCGCATCAGCTCCAAAGTGAGTACCACTGAAGACTAAACAAAAGTTTTAAAAATAAATAAATAAATCAAGCTTAGGAGTAGCCTTATTGTTGTGTTGTCCCCATGCATTCATTTTTCTCTTCAGATTAGTCATGCACTTGAAGAACAGGAAGTTCATAATAGGGAATCCAAATCTTACGTTCATAATTAGGACCCTGGAAAGAAATCCAGCCTGTAAACCGGAAAAATATTAGCCCGTGATTGGACTGAAATCTCATCACTTAGTGCAAGATATGTTCATAAGTGCTTTTCCTAGAAAGCAACAGCCTCTGCCCTGCAATTACATATTTGAGCACTGTGGAAAAGATTTGTTTACTGAATGAGAAAGGCACAAATCCCAGGCTGCTGGTCAGAAAGAGTCCTATGTAATCATCAGGATTACACCAATGCAACAGTTCAAATACCTTTGACATTTGATGAATATTTTTCTCTTTTACAGAGTGAAGAGAGTTTGGACCTTAAAGGAAAGTGAGCTGAGGCTTTGATTAGCAGAGCCATAGAAAAAGAAATGAAGAATGACTGTAGAGAGGCGTAAGTATATGCTGAAAGCTTACAGGGAGACTGCTGCCAAGCAGGTTGTGATAAATTTTACATTCCAGATGTAGATGGACTCGCATGTGCAGATGCCAAACACAGTTGTTTCTATATAACTTGAAGAAGGTAGGAAATGCAAGAAACTCTTGAAAGCACAAATTCATGATAACTGGAAAATGCTCCAGTTGAGCAACTGCTTTACCCCTTAGCATGGTCATAGAGAATTGATTCTGCTTTCTTAAAAACAACAGCTGTTTACTGCTGAAGGCTGTTTCCAGATTTGCACCATTTACATTAGGGTGAAAGAGACACAAGTTTATACTGTACTGGGTCTTGACCCACACAGCTACTGATGGAGATCAGTACCGGTGCACTGGCCAGGAAAGCCAGGAGCAAAGGTGACCAGGCACCAAATTCTCTCAAATGTACAAAGAAAACAATATCAGCAATGGGTAGGGTTAATGAAAATGGCAAAGATGCTGTTTTCAGGCAGATAAGATTTGTGAAGTGATGGTTGCTTCACAGGCAGTGAGTCACAGAAGCTTCCTGGCATCTGCAGCATCTTTCTTTTCTTTAGGCAGTGACATTCCATGGCAGGAACAGGTGTAGATAAGAGCAGTGGTTTAGGACTTGTGCTGATAGCACAAAAGGAGCAGAAACTGCTGTCACATCAAAACAGGCAGAAAAAATACAGGAAGAGGCCATACAAAAGTGAAACACATTTCATGCCTGAAAGGTTGTACTTTCATGTGTGGATGAAGCCAGAAGTGATGTGGCATCCTGCTCCAAGCACTTTCTCTAGTTATTCCTGGCTGGCAGGTGCTGTTGGCATAAGAGCAGGAGTGCAAAGCACCACTTAGTGGAGTTTGGCTAAACTGAGCACTGGATGAGGTGGAAGGAACTGCAGCACAACTGCTGTATTTTTCTATTCTGTATTCACTCCATCAGTGTGATTACCTGCTGTGGGGCAGGAGCTGAAGTGGAAGAGCACCTCTCTGGAGAGGGCTATGGTGGCCATGGGAAGCACAGCCTCCAGCATAGCTCTCTGGTGGGCAGGTCCTGCTTGTCTACACCACTCTGGGGCCCCTCCTGCCCTGGACATAGGAGCCTGAGGCAGCAGCAGCAGAGGGGCTGTGTGTTAGTTTAACACAATCTGGATTTTTAGTGGGGGCAGAGGAAGACATGGAGGCTGCCTCTGAGAGAGAAGCTCCTCAAAACTTCCACTATGTCCAGCAGAGCCGATCCCTGAAAGTGCTGATGATGGACATACTGCCTGGCCCAATTAGAGAAGTTGGTAACGCCTCTGTGATGACATATTTAAGAAAGCAAAAAGCGCAGGAAGGTCTCTTTCTTGCTCCTCTCCGAGGGGTGTGGCGGGGGGGGNAGGACTATAATACAACAAACTGTTTCCCTGTAATTCATTAAGTGCATGGGGGGGATGCAGAGATCCATGCACAGCCCGTGGAGTGCTCATGCTGGAGCGCGTGGATGCTGAAGAGATGCAATCTAGTGAGGAACTCGAACAGAGGGAGAAGACACTTGCTTCCAGAGATAGAGAGCCTTTGCTTCCAAACTAGAACAGTTTCTCCTTAAAAGACTAAACCCTATGAACTAAAATGACCCACGCTAGGCAGTTTTGGGAAGACTGCACCCTTCATGGGAGGGACTCACGTTACAGCAGGTTGGGTGGGCTGCTCTTCATGAAAGTTAAAACCACACTGGAAAAGTTTGCAGAGAGCTATATCCCGTGGGAACGATCCCACGGAACAGCAGAAGAAAGAAACTCTTTTCTCTAAGTGAACTGAAGAAAGATTTTTTTGAAGTGACAAACTGACTAAAAACCCCATGTTTTGTCTCCTTGTGTGGTCGGTGGAAAAAGAGGGAGGGGCTGAGAAAATAGGTGTTCTAAAGGTTTATTTTAATTCTCATTACCCTTTTTACTTTTAATTCTGTTAATAATTTTTCTTTATGCTGTTTAAGTTTTGAGCCTGTTTTGCCCTTAAAATGTTTTTCCCCTAATCCTTATCTCAGCTCATGAAGTTTTTGTTTTAATTTTCCCTCCTCTGTTTAGCTGTAGGAGAGGAAAATGAGTGAATAGTTTTTCGTGGGTGCCTGGTGCTTAACCAGCGTCAAAACCCAACAGGCTGCCACCCAGCTTGGGAATCCACGTGGCCACCCAGCAGTCCTCCCTCTTAAACAGAAGATTACTTCCACCTGCTTCTTGGTAAAAATGTGATTTAGTATTGAGACTTCAGGTTATTATTCTAATGCTTGCACGAATCTTTCTATGTGAAAAAAATGTTAAGGACTTTTTCTCTAGGATGTTACATACTTTGCTACTAAAGCACTTGGGAGATCCTTAAAAGAGTAATGTTCTGGGAGTGCAAGAAGTGATGTGCTGGTTTTATGCTCTCCTCATCTGTTGTGTTTTTGAGTGGCACAGCGTGACATGTCACAATTCATGTGTCATTTTTACATTTGGAGAAGTGGCCAGGATGGAGCAAGGCAGCCGTCCTGGGTGAGTATGCTGTTGTTAACTGACAGATGTGTTAAGTGCCATAGGAGTCACAAGGACACAAGGCTGTCATGGAGGTGCTAGCTTTTATATCCTAGCTGCATGCACAACCCTGGCATATTGTCAGCATCTACAGTTTTCAATTTAATAGCACATTTCTTCTGGTGTTACCAGTGGATTTTGTTTTACCTTGATCTCCCCTTTTTGTTAAGACTGGACAAACTTACGTCTCGAGGCTCTCTCCTCTTTCCCGATCCCACATGCACTGTGTGATGCCCAGGGGCTTTCCATGCCAGAACCTGAGCTTGCATGAGTGCTTCATGCGTACACTCACATCCCAATGCCAGACAATTTGATAACACAAAAGCTGTCACAGGTCATTTTGCTACAGCCCCAACGTTTGAAAGGTGTTTAGGTTAGAGTAAAACCAGGTTTCAGCTCCAGTCAGCCTTTTTTTGCAGGATACAGGGAATAGCTGGCTGGTGGACGCTGCCTGAATAAAGGTCTCCTGTTCCAAGTGGCCTCAGGGGGAAGCTGTTGCTGCTGCTTCTGGCTGGCTGGATAGCAAGGCCCAAAATAGGGATTTGTCCTGTACAGCTGTGGATGTCAGACAACCCAGGGCTGTATTTTATCCGTATTAAACTGTGAGAGTACATTTTTCTTCTGCAGCCTACTCAGATCTGGGAGAGAAGCAGAGCAAGCTGAATCAGTTCCTCCATCACTATCCTTTTGCTTATTTTTACTTTGGGTTTAAGAATCTAAAGCAGGGTAAGCACTGCTCTGAGGGTTTCTTTTTGCCAAGGTCTGGCCATGTTAATTTCAACAGAGAAACTTTGGTTTCAGTGTGTGCAAAAATGAAAATATCATAATTTTCAAGCTAAAATATAATATGTTGAATTATTCTTATGTTGAGATGGATAGAGTACTTTGTTCAGTTGATCAAGCTTTGCTCAGTTAGCCTTTACTGATCTTGCTTTTCTCTTCTTTGCTCAAATTAACACAGTCATATTTGTAACTGAACTCAGTGGTAGCCAAGGCTATAAAGACAGATAAATGCAAAAACCAGCCTCTCCAAAGTCTTTAGTCTCACTAAGAAAAAAAGCTCACAGAAGCAGATTGAGATCAAAATCAATGCTACCTAACCCAGGAAAAAATTCATTTGCAGAGGCTCATTTTGGATTCTTCTATATATGTAAAGAGAGAATAATTAACTTTGTACATGTAGAATTTTATCCTTTCTTACTCTCTCTATTATGTGAACAAACTGTTGAGTTCACTCCTTTGATAAAAATCTTTCTAGAACACTTTAATTATTCCCAAAATACTGTGGTTTTTTCCCCTGTCTTTTTTTGGTTTTTTATTAAAGTTAGAGGTTTATTAAAGAGATCATAGATTTTCCTATGTTAGTTGTGAAATCCATAGGAGAAAAAATCAAATCATTCTTGGCATTTAGTACGATGATTTTAACTGGGACTCATAAGGTAAGGGAACTTAATGGCATTACCTATGCAAGATCTGAGAACGTGTCTCCAGGAATAATGACATTATTACAGAATTGATCTTGTGTGGGTGGAAGCCTGGTTTAGAAGGAGCCCGGGGGAAATGCTCATGTATTTCACCTGCCTATTGTACATTATAGGTGAGCTCAGAGGTACAATAAGATACACATTTGGTAAGTGTCTTACAAATAAGAAATGGGTAATTTAATGCATTAATCACCAGAGTGCAATTACAGGCCTTAATTTAGAAGGTATTAGTCACTTGCCATAGATAACCTTCTGTGGCTATTAGAATTTCATAGGCTGAGTACATTACAACTGGCAAATGTCATTTGCACAACCAGCAGACACAAGGGGCTGGTTTTGGCTGGAAGCATATTTTTTTCTGTATTAAATCCACTCCATTAAATACAAGAGAGAGCACCTGTTTGGGTCTTATTTCAATAAAGACTATATCCTGGCTGCATTTTAAGGGGGCTTGTAAAGATTGCACATTATTCATGTATTTTATTAACATGTTTATAATGGTGTGGGATATGCTGGAAATGTTTTGAGCACGTCAATAGAAGACATCATAGCTGGTGATAAACCATGCCAATAAACAGCCTATTAACCTGTTGCGATCTTTATCAAAATGTGAGACAAATGACTGTATGAAACCTGTTAGAGCATTTAGTGATCTTTTATAAATGAACTTTCCTATATGATATTTTCTTGAAATCAGTAACATGCTTAAAATTAGGTCTCTCAGTGCTTAATTTCAAGAAGCTGCATAAATATAGGAGACAGTAAAATTCTGTAAGTAATCATTCCTAATTTTTGGTGTTTTCCTGTGCATATTGGAGAGGACATATTTTCTTTTCCCCTTCCATCCCAATCCCTTTTGGTGCCTGCTAGGTGTCTAGCTCGCCGTGTGTATGTGACTTGCATAAGACAAGGGAGGAGCAAGAAACATGTCTGAGCTTAACACAGACACCTTGGCAGGAAGAAAACTTTTGTTTTAGTTTCCATCATTTCTTTCAAGTGACAGAACAGCATGAGAGAGCTGTGTAGGTGTGCCTTCTGTCATCAAAATGTAACATGCAGGACATGCTCATCTTCATCCTTTGGAATTGCATTACTTCCTCTGTGCTAGAAGGCACTGAAAGGTGTCAGCACACTGCTACAGAAAATACAGCTGCATTAACAAACAACTTGGCTGTTTCTTTTCTCTCTGAGAGAGAGAACTACCACTGAAGTAGCTGAATACTTTGGCATCTTTATTATAGACTCCTGTGATTTATGCATGTGAAGCCTGGAGGTTTTTAATAACTGGATCAAAAAGATTTAATCCAGAAGCAAGTCTTCAGTTGTAATAACAGTGTGCAAGCATTGTTCAGTGACAAATCAGCCAATGCATCAACCCCAAAAAAGTTACAGGTTGGATTTTCAACCATAACTTAGCAAGAGATTTTGCAAAGAAACATTCCTCTAAATTCATGACCGCTTGTTAGCAGCAGGTGAGTGTACAACAAGCAGCAGTGAATACATTGCTCCCATGCTGAAATGTACCTTACATATTAAACAAAAAGATTCTCAAAAACTATAGCCATGAAAGGATAACAGTCCTGCTTACCTGCTGCTTCAGCCACATCTGAAATTTTTTATTCACAAACTGAAACTGGCTTAGCTGGCATCTAAATTGTCACAGCATTCTGTGTTTTAGTATCTTCAGTATAAAATATCTCAGCCTTTTAGGTATATGGGCAAACAGTTGAAGGCCCAAACAGACAGGATCCACAAAAACTGAGATGCTTCCCACCTGCATCAACAAGTTGCAACAGGATTATAAGTGCAGTATCTGCATCAAACAGATGTTTGTGGCCTGTGAACTGGGGGAAAACGGTTAAATCTTGATGCTGGTTCTTACTGTCACCACATGAAAAGAGTTGCTGTGGTGGTAGACTCAGTAGAAAAGAGACTTACTACAGGTTTACTGTCTTTTCCTATTATTTACAGCTACGAGTAATCCTGAAAATATTCAGAACCTAAAGTATCCAGTTACATCTATTCAACTATAAAAGGGAGAAGCAGGACCAAAAAAAAAATAGGTTATATTTTTGAACATAAGTATCACAACCATTTCCTCACACTGTAAATTTGCACAAAACAATGGATGCTTCCAAATACTTCTCTAATATCCCATGTGTCTTCAAAGAATTGTATAGGACTTTTCTTATATTTGGCCGCCTTAAATTCCCTGTGTTTTGTTTAAACACACTATTCCAAATTCAGCAAAATTACTTGTCTTCAAGGTCCCATTTTCTGTGGCCTTAGAACTATTTCAGTGCCAGATCTCTCACCTGATTTAACATAAGTGTAATATTTCCCAGGCAACCAGAGTGGTGCATTAATACAATTTCATTTCATCAATTACTACTGTCTCTTCAATTCACTTTGTTCCCTGATTTCAAGATTTCAACAAGTTTTGCAGGGTTCTATCCTTTTCACTGCACCTCTTTTAATCCCAATCCATGCCATTGGAGGTGTTTTCAAAAGGGACCTGAGCAGGAGGTGCTTTAAAGAAGGTTTTAGGGAGCATGGTGACCAGGAGTGGGCAAATAGGGGTGTGGCATGGCAGTTTACACAGCCAGGGTAAGCAGGCTGGGTTGCAGTCATCCTCCTGGTTGTGAGGTTTTTATTTTGTGATGGGGTTTTCTTTGGTTGGTTTTGTGGTTTTTTTCAGCAGTGGTCTCCAAATGATCAAAAGCTATAGCTAGTAAAACAGAACCCCCTAAGAAGGATGTGCCTGTCCAGACCCCTTCCTGTAAGGAGTGTTTGAGGCTATCAGTAATAGCAGGGGATGGTGCAAAAGATGCCCGTGTGTGGTGCAGACAGGTGAATGATCTCCTCTGACTGGTGGAGTTTCACCCTTCCA
Organism: Aleadryas rufinucha; assembly: GCA_013397815.1. NCBI lineage: Eukaryota > Metazoa > Chordata > Aves > Passeriformes > Aleadryas > Aleadryas rufinucha. Next base: position 1,350,420 of record VZTH01016965.1, read on the forward strand.
TCCCTGAGGGAAGCCACCCAGGAGTCAGAGGACTCCTATGCCTCCTACCATCAGGCAGAAGGAGGAGACCTAGGTGAAGAAGGGGAGTGGAAATGGGTCCCTACTTGGGGAGTTAATAAAAATTCCTCCTGACCCCTATCACCAGGCAGCCCTACCCAGGTGCCACTACAGAATAGGTATGAGGCCCTGGATTCAGAGGGCCAGCCAGATGACATTGAAGAAAATAATCTGCCCAGTGATCCTCCCAATTACACTTCATCTATCAGACAGATCACTACCTCTAGCATTAAAAAGAAAAGAAGGGTAGTCGTAGTAGGTGACTCCCTTCTGAGGGGAAGAGAGGGCCCTGTATGTTGACCAGATCCATCCCACAGGGAGGTCTGCTGCCTCCCTGGGGCCCAGGTATGGGATATCACCAGGAGACTGACTCCCTGAGCTGATTCAGCCTTCTGATTATTACCCACTGCTGATACTCCAGGCTGGCAGTGATGGGATTGAAAAGAAAAGTACCAGGGCAATTAAAAGGGACTTCAGAGTTCTGGGTTGATTGGTTGATAGGGCGGGAGCACCGGTGCTGTTCTGCTCAGTCCCTTCAGTGGCAGGGACAAATGATGAAAGGAACAGGAGAACCCACATTATCAACAAGTGGCTTATGGGCTGGTGCCATTGGCAGAACCTTGGGTTCTTTGATCATGGGGCAACCTTTATGGCACCTGGCCTGTTCGAGCCAGATGGGCTCCATCTAACTAACAAGGGCAAAAGGATTCTAGCCCATGTGGGGGCTGATTGAGAGGGCTTTAAACTAGCTTCGAAGGGAGAAGGGGATGCAACTACTCTCTCCAGAAACAAGCCCAAGGCAGTTAAGCCAGAGTTGGGGGTGAAATCAGCAGCCCAGTTGAAGTGCATGTACACTAATGCATCCAGCATGGGTAACAAACAAGAGGAGTTGGAAGCCATGGTACAGCAGGAAAGCAATGATGTAGTTGCCATCACGGAAACGTGGTGGGATGACTCTCAGAACTGGAGCGCTGCACTGGATGGCTACAAGCTCCTCAGAAGAGACAGGCGAGGGAGAAAAGGTGGCGGGGTGGCTCTGTGTGTTAGGGAGGCTCTCGATGCCATGGAAATTGAGATTAATGATTATAAGGTCGAGTGCCTAGGGGTAAGAACTGGGGGGAAGGCCAACAAGGCTGACATCCTGGTGGGAGCCTGTTACAGACCACCTAACCAGCATGAAGAGGTGGATGAATTATTCTACAAGCAGCTGGAGCATGCTTCAAGATCACCAGCCCTTGTTCTTGTAGGTGACTTTAACCTGCTGGATATCTGCTGGGAACTCAACACAGCAGAGAAGAAGCAGACTAGGAGGTTCTTAGAGTGTATGGAGGACGACTTCTTGACATAGTTGGTGAGTGAGCCCACCAGGGGAGGGACTACACTAGACCTGCTGTTTTCAAACAGAGATGGGCTGGTGGGATATGTGGTGGTTGGAGGCTGTGTGGGGTACAGTGATCATGAAATTACAGAGTTTTCAATATTTGGTGAAACAAGAAGGGGCATCAATAAAACTTCCATACTGGATTTCTGGAGGGCAGGCTTAGGCCTATTCAAGGGACTTATTTGGAGAGTACCTTGGGAAGCAGCCGTTAAAAACAAAGGAGTCCAGGAAGGGTGGGCTTTCTTCAAAACAGAAATCTTAAAAGCACAGGAGCAGACAGTCCCTGTGTGCCAAAAGATGAGCTGATGAGGAAAATGACTGGGTGGGCAAGGAGCTTTTGAAGCAACTAAGGAAAAGAAAGAGTGTTTATCACCTTTGGAAGGAGGGTCAGGTATGTCAAGAAATGTTTAAGGGAGTTGCTAGGGCATGTAGGAAAAAAATTAGAGAGGCAAAAGCCCAATTAGAACTCAATCTGTCCACTTCTGTGAAGGATAATAAAAAATATTTTTATAAATACATTAATGGCAAAAGGAAGGGCAAGATACAACTTCCATTCTCTGTTAGATGCAGGAGGGAATTCAGTAACTGAAGATGAGGAAAAAGCAGAGGTACTTAACACCTTCTTTGCCTCAATTTTCAACAGAAAAATAGGTTGGACAACAGGCCAACCAGGACAACAGGCCTCCTGGGCTGGTAGGTGGTGCCAGGAAGCCGAATAGCCCCCCTTTTATCCTGGAGGAAGCAGTCAGAGACCTGCTGAGCCACTTAGATGCTCACAAGTCTATGAGACCAGATGGGATCCATCCTAGGGTGATGAGGGAGCTGGTAGATGAGCTTGCAAAACTGCTGTCCATCATTTATCATCAGTTCTGGCTCACCAGGGAGGTCCCAGATGGCTAGAAACTGGCCAATGTGACACCCATCCACAAGAAGGGCCAGGAAGAGGATCTGGGAAACTGCAGGCCTGCCAGCCTGACCTCAGTGCCCGGCAAGATTATGGAACAGATCACACTGAGTGCCGTAACATGGCACCTACAGGATGGCCAGGGGTTCAGACCCAGCCAGCATGGGCTTAGGAGGGGCAGGTCATGCCTGACCAACCTGATCTCCTTTTATGACCAAGTGACCCACCTGGTGAATTCAGGGAAGGCTGTGGATGTTGTCTACGTGGACTTCAGCAAGGCCTTTAACCCTGTCTCCCACAGCATCCTCCTGGACAAGCTGGCAGCCCATGGCTTGGACAGGAGCACTCTTTGCTGGGTTAAGAACTGGCTGGATGGCCGGGCCCCGAGAGGGGTGATGAATGATGCTGCATCCAGTTGGTGGCCAGTCACCAGTGGTGTCCTCCAGGGATCAGTGCTGGGGCCAGTCCTGTTTAGCATCTGTATTGATGATCTGGATGAGGGGACTGAGTCCACCATCTGTAAATTTGCAGATGACACCAAGCTGGGAGCGTGTGCCCATCTGCTGGAGGGTAGGAGGGCTCTGCAGAGGGACCTGGACAGGCTGGATAGATGGGCTGAGTCCAACAATATGAGGGTTCAACAAATCCAAGTATGGAGTCCTACACTTTGGCCACAACAACCCCCTGCAGTGCTACAGGCTGGGGACAGAGTGACTGGACAGCAGCCAGGCAGAAAGGGACCTGGAGGTGCTGGTTGGCAGCTGACTGAACATGAGCCAGCGTGTGCCCAGGTGGCCAAGAAGGCCAATGGCATCCTGGCCTGTATCAGGAATAGTGTGGCCAGCAGGACCAGGGAAGTCATTCTTCCCCTGTGCTCAGCACTGGTGAGGCCACACCTCAAGTACTGTGTCCAGTTCTGAGCCCCTCAGTTTAGGAAGGACGTTGAGATGCTTGAACATGTCTAGAGGAGGGCAGCAAGGCTGGTGAAGGGCCTGGAACACAAGCCCTTTGAAGAACAGTTGAGGGAACTGGGGTTGTTTAGCCTGGAAAAAAGGAGGCTCAGGGGAGACATCATCACTCACTGCAACTATCTGAAATGAGGCTGTAGTCAGGTGGGATCAGTCTCTTCTCCCAGGCAGCCACTGACAGAACAAGAGAACACAGTCTTAAGCTGCACCAGGGGAAGTTTAGGTTAGACATCAGGAAAAAATTGTTCACTGAAAGAGTGATTGGTCACTGGAATCATCTGCCCAGGGAGGTAGTGGAGTCACCATCCCTGGAGGTGTTTAAAAAAAAGACTGGACATGGCACTCAGTGCCAAGGTTTAGTTGATGAAGGGATGTTAGGTCATAGGTAGGACTTGATCTCAGACATCTTTTCCAACCTAATTAATTCTGTGATTCTGTGATCCCTTTTTATTCTTTTCACTTCGGTGCAGAATTTCCTCTTTCTTTTTAGGCATTTCATTTCATCAATTTCTTCTCCTGTCTTTTCATTTGACTTCGTTCCCTGATTTCAGTAAGTATAATTTTGTCAAGTTTCAGTCCTTTTCACTGCACCTCATTTCATCCCAATCCGTTTGGTTGTAGTCATTCCATTTCCAAAATTCTTTTTTTCTTTTGATTGCATTTTACTTTATCATATTGCCTTTCCAGAGTGCTTTTTCTTACAATTTCTTCTCTGATTTTAAGATTTTATTTCATGGAGGGAAATGAAATCTTGTGATTTTGATGAGGATAAATTCAGCAAGGTTTGGTCCATTTCCCTGCATTTAAACTGCACTTCATGTAATCACATTCCATTTTATTGTTTTCACTTTGATTCACAATTTTCTCTTTTTTCTTTTTAGCATTCCATTTAGTTAGTTTCATCTCCTGTCTTTTTGTTTGACTTCATTCCCCGATTCTGGGATTTCAGTAAGTGTAATTTTGAAAAGTTTTGGTCCTTTTCACTGCACCTCATTACATACCAATCCAGTTGGTTGTAGTCATTCAATTTACAAATTTTTTTTTCTTTCTATTGCACTTTATTATATCATATCTGCTTTCCAGAGTGTTTGTTACAGTTTCTTCTCTGATTTCAAGGTTTTATTTCCTTTCATGGAAAGAAATTCTTCATTTCATGAAAGGAGATAAAACTTTGAGATCTCTATGAGGAATAATTTGGCAATGTTTGGTCCATTTCCCTGCATTTAAACTGCCTGGACAAGAACGGAGGTCCTTTTCCACAAAAAACTATACTCATCCCCCAGTGTCTTGAGGTCAGGTAGAAGTTGGCATCTGGGGCTCCAAGGGCAGCCAGAGTCCTAGTTGCTGGCAGCTTTGGTCTGGGAGAAATCCCGTGATGTTCATTCACAGTTTTAGGAGGTGGCACCCCGTTTTGGCGATATGCCACTGGACACGAAGGGTGGCCATTTTCCATGGGAAAAAAACCTCAGCCTCCAAGTGTCTTGGCATCAGTTTGGAGGTGGTGTCTGGGGCTCCAAGAGCAGCCAGAGTCCTAGTTGCTGGCAGCTTTGGTCTGGGAGAAATCCTGCGCCGTTCGCAATTTTAGGAGTGTTATGAATGGATGTGGGTTTAAATATTGCCCAGGCCCCTGGCAGCAGGCAGTAGCTTTATTGAGGTGGCCAGCACCCCAAGACCCACTCTGATTGGCAAGTTCTTTAATAATGGCTGCTTCAGTCTATTATAGAATGAATTATTTATTTAATAAACACAAAACTAATAGACATAAGACTTAAGACAGACTATTACTACACAGGAGTAAGACAAAAGGAGACAACTAGTATATAAACGTGAGGATAAAGGTACTATTAATTTTATAGCTAGTGAAGAAATACTATAACTTAGGATCCAATGTTTCTTACCATTCAATTGCCAATGGAGCACACATNTGTTATGAATGGATGTGGGTTTAAATATTGCCCAGGCCCCTGGCAGCAGGCAGTAGCTTTATTGAGGTGGCCAGCACCCCAAGACCCACTCTGATTGGCAAGTTCTTTAATAATGGCTGCTTCAACCTATTATAGAATGAATTATTTATTTAATAAACACAAAACTAATAGACATAAGACTTAAGACAGACTATTACTACACAGGAGTAAGACAAAAGGAGACAACTAGTATATAAACGTGAGGATAAAGGTACTATTAATTTTATAGCTAGTGAAGAAATACTATAACTTAGGATCCAATGTTTCTTACCATTCAATTGCCAATGGAGCACACATCGAAATCCTTTTCCTCAGTTCCCAGGAAAGTAACCATGGAATCTGCATCCAAACGCCGGGGAGAAGTCTTGCATGCTTTCAGTGCGTGTGTGTAGAAAGCTTCTGCCTCCATGATAATTGTGTGGGCTTTTATACACATAAGAACTATGTCTTTTGGTCAAGAATATTTATTTTTCTTTCATCTCTTCCCACATTTGCTTTCCAGACTAAGATGTTGATTTTTAGCTGGGGGCCTGAGCCCTTTTGGCGCCAGAGATGACCCCATGCTGGGCCTTTGACTTGCTGTCGTGGTTTGACACTGGCCCAACGCCAGGCACCCACGAAAGTCGCTCGCTCACCCTCCCCTGCCACAGCTGGGCAAAAGGAGGGAAAAGAGGAAAAGGGGTTAACGGAGGCTTCATGGGTGAGATAAGGAGATGGGAGAAATATTTCAAGGGCAAAACAGGCTCAACCTTAATTACTAAGTGAAATTTATTACTATCAAAATCAGAGGAGGGTAGTGAGAAATAAAATAAGCCCTTAAAACACCTTCCCCCCGCCAGGCCCCCGCTCCTTCCCACCAACAACACAGGGAGACAGGGCAGGGGGGTTTTGTTCAGTCCATCACCAACATTTTCTTCCGCTGCTCCAGGAGAAGAATCCTTCCCTGTGAGGCCGTGGGGTCCCTCCCACGGGAGACAGTTCTCCGTGAACTTCCCTGGCGTGGGTCCACTCTCACAAGCATCAGCCAAACCGCACCTGCTGCAGCGTGAGTCCCTCCTATGGGCAGACAGTCCTCCCAAAACTGCATGGGTCTCTTTCCACGGGGTTCAGTCCTCCAAGGACAGGCTGCTCCAGCCTGGGAGCAAGGGCCCTCTCTCTCCACCGGGTCTTCCACTGGATCACAGCCTCCTCCAGGCATCCACCCGCCCCGGCATGGGCACCTCCCCCATGGACTGCGGGTGGATCTCTGCATTCCCCGTGGACCCATGGGCTGCAGGGGCACAGCTGCTTCACCACGGTCTTCACCATGGCCTGCAGAGGAATCTCGGCTCTGGCGCCTGGAGCACCTCCTCCCCCTCCTTCTCCACTGACCTTGGTGTTGCCATGTTTTCCCTCACATGTTCTCACCTCCTCCTCTTCTCTGACTAGAAGCAAAACCCTGTGATTTTGTTTTGATTTTCTTCTTAAATATGCCATCACAAAGGTGTTACCAACATCTCTTATTGGCCCAGTTCTGGCCAGCAGCATGTCCATCTTCAGAGCCATCAGCCATTGGCTCTGCCGGACATGGTGGGAAGCTTCCAGTAGCTTCCTCACAGGAGTCATCTTTGTGGCCCCCCTGCTACCCAAATCCAGGCCGTGCCAAACCAATACACCTCCCTGGGTTATCTCTTCCGTAGGCACCAACCATCTGTGGTAGAGAGGAGGTAGACACGTCCTGCCACAAGGAGGCGGCACCCCACTCCCTGCCACAGGCACCTGGACCGGCCAGAGGCACCTTGAGGCAAACACTGGCCCTTTTCCATGGGAAACAAAACCCAGCCCCCCAGTTTCTTGATGTCAGTTCGGAGGTGGCATCCAGCACTCCAAGGGCAGCCAGAGTCGAGTTGCTGGCAGCTTTGGTCTGGGAGAAGTCCTGCACCGTTCGCAATTTTAGGAGGCAGCACGCCACTCCCAGCCACAGGCGCCTGGAGGTGAATGCTGCCCCTCTTCCATGGGAAACAAAACTCAGCCCCCCAGTGCAGCACATGAAAGAAACACAGTCCCCAGTCGTGGTATAACCAGAGACGTTTATTAAAAGTCTACATAGCTTTTATAATATTTTTGCCATCAGGTTAGAGTAGCGTGAGCCTGGATAGCCAATAGTGTAATTGTTAATAAGCTTGCTAACCAATAATATTCATGATCAATTCTCTAAACAGCAACATTAGACTTTTCTCTCATAGATAAATGCTTATATAATAGTGCTTTCCACAAGCTAGTGTGCACCTGCTACTTGTTACATTTTTAAAAACTTTGTTACATCTCTCCTTCTCCCACTAAAAAGTCTTTTCTAACTAAATGCTCTTTGTTCCATCAATTACAATATCCCTCTGTTTTCTTTTCCTACATCTATCCCTTTCTTTTTCACTAAGCGTTGCAAAGCGAGTACAGTGTGTGTCTGCACAAGCATTTCCTGCTTTATATTCTGATTGATAACCTGTTGAATACAAGAAAATACACACGGTAAACATAACATAATCATTAAAAGCGCTATGAGTCCTACTGCAGTGAAACCAACTACGTTTGACCCAACGTCCAAAATTAAATCTTCCCAACCAGGAGAACAGGCTGAAAGGATCCCATCCCTGGTTTTGCTGCTGTTTTCCAAAGAGCTCCTTCAATTCCTGGATGTTTTTGATAATGGATTCGGAGTGGTCACTCAGGTTCATACAGCACATTCCCTCTAAGTCTTCACATCCGTGTCCTTGGGCTAACAGTAAAAAGTCTATTACTGCTCTATTTTGCAGTGTTGCATGACGTACTGAGTTGACATCTGTTAACAATCCTGTTGAAGCATTACTAGTAGCATTACTTTGTTTCACAAGCTAACAACCTAGTTTATTAATTGCTTTCAAGGCGTGTGCAGTACCAATAAGGCAACTAAGGAACTAAAAAATCTCTCTGCAGGATTCCAGAAATCGACCTCCGAATTGCAGTCAGGACCGAATGACTTAGCATCACATTTATTTCACCTATGACATAGTGTCCAGTTAGTTAAAGTTTCACGACTGGGATGAAACACAGTCAAATGACCAAAAGTACATGGACCTCCCACTGTGTTACTTGGAATGCCTTTCCATGCTCTGTTGCCACATATTAAAAATATGTTATCAGGCAGGCTTATTGCATTGATCTCTGTTGTGATTTGTGAGGGAGTAGTAAAATTGCATCAGGCAGAAGCATTACGATAAATGCCAGCACCACTTATGTCAACTCCTGCGTTGTCTGCTTTAGGATCATTAGCATAATTAAAGTAAAAATGCACAGGAGCTTTTATAGAGCCTAATATGTCCAACTCTTGAGGCTTCAGTGAGAGAGCAGGGAAGTTACTTACTTTTTTCATGCCTCCATCAGTATTGCCCATATACCATCCCACAGATTGGTCAGCATTAGATTGCCATGATCCCAAACATGACCACAACAATCTATGCTTACTTGAAAATGTACAATCACTTGTAACTGTTTGATTGTATAATTTGTTCCCTTCATCCTCCGACAAAGGAATGCCTACCAGATGTCTGAAATGGATCACTAGGACTAGTCACAGATATACAAAGCATAGATTGGTTAATTGCTTTGGCCAATGTGAGCCAAACGTTGATCTTTGGTTGTGAGACCCATGCTTCGTTCACATTCATCGAGAATATGCTGAGGACGACAAAAAGGGTTACATATGTTGTGCCCAAACCCATTGCAACTGATTACCAGACTAAAATTGTGATGCCTTCAAGTCTTCCTCCCTTCTGTGGCGGGTTTGATGTTCTTTGCAGGTAACCAATTGTTGGTTCCAGGGGTGCTCTGGGTGGGGTGCTATGACTCCGACTCAAACAGAAAGTCACTTGGCAGCTACCACACACACACACAAGCACACACACGCCGGATAGCTTCTTCGACAGGTTGACGGCAAAGAGGCAGGAAGGGTCCTTGTGNAGTGAGAGAGCAGGGAAGTTACTTACTTTTTTCATGCCTCCATCAGTATTGCCCATATACCATCCCACAGATTGGTCAGCATTAGATTGCCATGATCCCAAACATGACCACAACAATCTATGCTTACTTGAAAATGTACAATCACTTGTAACTGTTTGATTGTATAATTTGTTCCCTTCATCCTCCGACAAAGGAATGCCTACCAGATGTCTGAAATGGATCACTAGGACTAGTCACAGATATACAAAGCATAGATTGGTTAATTGCTTTGGCCAATGTGAGCCAAACGTTGATCTTTGGTTGTGAGACCCATGCTTCGTTCACATTCATCGAGAATATGCTGAGGACGACAAAAAGGGTTACATATGTTGTGCCCAAACCCATTGCAACTGATTACCAGACTAAAATTGTGATGCCTTCAAGTCTTCCTCCCTTCTGTGGCGGGTTTGATGTTCTTTGCAGGTAACCAATTGTTGGTTCCAGGGGTGCTCTGGGTGGGGTGCTATGACTCCGACTCAAACAGAAAGTCACTTGGCAGCTACCACACACACACACAAGCACACA
>VZTH01016966.1:0-26479 GCA_013397815.1 Aleadryas rufinucha
ATATATATATATATATATAGGAGTGAAAAAGTGTTTATTTCCGTGGATTTTCCCCTCCTCTCCTCCTTAACCTTTGTTTGAAAATTAAAAAAAAAAAAAAGGAAAAAAGGAAGAAAGAAAAGAGATGGGGGAACTCTTTTACCTCTCCCCCTTTCTGAGGCAGTTCCTCTCTTGTCGTTACCTTTATGATTCAATACTGTGACCTGTATTATCTTGTTGAAGCTGAATCAGATTTTGGACCTCTGTATTAGGCTTTTCAAGCAAATTTTTGGGGGGCCTGGGGAGGGAGGGCATCGCACGAGGGAGGGAGCTGCACCTCTACATGTCAGTGCTCTATAGTGTTCAGTGCTGTGTGTTTTCCTTTTGTCCATTTTCCTGTTTTCCATGAATATAATTTGACTTGTTTATGAAACAAATAAACCTTTGGCTTGTACAGAGTGCTCTGGAGTGTTTCAAAGAGTTTGAGCTGCAGGGGTCCTTGGTTTGCAAAGTGGGGCAAGGCTGATCCAGAGGGGCAGGGGAAGGCACCTCTGCTTTAAAAAGAAATTAAAAAGACACAAAAAAGACATTTTACAAACCTTTCCTGAGCTTTGCTTTGCTCCTGGGAGTCAGTGCCCAGTGGCTGCTCACTCCCTCCATGGGCTGGGAGGTTTTGCTGCTCATTTAACCATGCAAATCCTTTAAAGTTTGGGGGACAAGGGTGTATTTCAGGGCTACAGAGGTGAAAGGGTTTGGTGGGCCTTACAAAAAGCCCCAAATTTCTTACCCAGTCTCAGGCAAGGCAGCTCCAGCCTGGCCCCCTCCTGTGCCCTGCTGGGGCTGTGGCAGCCAGGGGTGATGCAGACATGGCAGGAGGGCTGATTTTTCTTCTTCTTTTTTGCCTTTTCCTTTTTTTCCCTTTTCCTCTTCCTTTTCTCTTTCCTGCTTCCTTTCCCCTTTTCCTCTTCCCTTTCCCTTTCCTCTTCCCATTCCCTTTTTTCTTTCCTTTTCCCTTTTCCTCTTTCCTTTTCCTCTTTCCTTTTCCTCTTCCCTTTCTCTTTTCCTGTTTCCTTTCCCTGTTTCCTTTTCCCTTTTCTTTCATGTGCAGTGGAAAAATTCCTTCACAACTCCGCGGTGCCAGAGCTGAGTGTTCCCACGAACCCCTTGCTTGCTCCGGGTGCTGAAGGAGCCTGACAATTTAAGCCAAAATGCCTTTTTTGACACTCTGCTGCCCCACTTTATCCACAGGGCTGATCCCTGGCCAGCCTGAACCCCCAAAGCTCCTCAGGACAGGCAGTGCCTCTTTCTCTCTCTGCTTTTCCCCAAAACCACCAAACCCTGGTGGTTTGAGCTCACAGTAAAAATTTCTACACTCCACTGTTCAGACATAAATTTGGGCACCAAGGAAGACCCAAGGAGCTGTCAGGGTCCCCATGAGCCTCCCTGCCAGGATGGACAGACAGAGAGACCCCAAAACCAGCCCCAGACATGAGAGCAGCACCCCATGTTGCACCCCAGAATTCCACCAGCCACACACACATGGGTTCACCAGGGTGCTTGAAACCAGTCAAGCAGTTTCTTTTTATTTCTTAAAAAAAGAAAACAAACAAAAAAAAAACCCCAAACCCCAGCAAATTAAAAAAAAAAAAATCCATCCCTTAAAGGTGAAAGTATAGACAGGGCATGGACACAGCTACATCTACCTTCTGCTGCCCCCCACCCACCCCAGTAATGGAGATTTATACACATTACATAATATAGAGACACGTGGACAAACCAATGGGCTTGGGGAGCCTGGCAGGAGCTGGGCACAGCAGGGCTGATGCCCACCCAGGATGTGCCAAGCCTGGCCTGGCCCCAGATCCCCAAGCCACGGCAGTGCCCCCCGTGCCACAGAGCCCGACCTCAGGGCTGCTCTGGGAGGCTGGGCTTTGGATGATAGGGGCTACCCCCGAGTTTGGGGTGCTTCTGGCCACCCTCCTCCTCCTCACGAGGTAGTCAGGGAGGTTCAGGGAGGAGAGGCAGCCTGGCTTGGGGCAGGACCAGGGGCACAAATCAGATGGGGGACAAAGCCCTGCCAGCCCGGTGGCTCCTGGCACCTTCCCCACGGGAGCTTGGCCAGCCCACGGCCCCCTGGCAGACAGGAGAGTGGGAAAAGGGGTAAGGCTGCAGGTGTGGGCACCTCCTGAGGGTGATCCCACGGGGGCACTCCCTCTTGGAAGCTCTTTGGGAAGGAGGGAGCGATCCTGTCACGCGCTCGGCGAGCCAAATACAGTACTTGTGTCAGGAAAATGGAGCACTACCAGTGCCGAGGCTCAGGCTGGGAGGGGAGAGGGAACAGCCCTCACTTAGAGCCCAGGCCACACAAATAGCACAGGACTCTGAGGAGAGCCAGGGCAGAGAGGTCTCTGAGACAGAGCTGAGATTAAAAGGCCATTCAGCAAAGGCAGAGCAAGGACATGGTGCCTGGAAAAAGGACACACAGCCCTTCCACCCCGTGTCCAGAGCAGGGATGCAGGTCCAGCTCCTTCCCAAATACCGTGGGAGCTGGATTGGGCTGTGGAGCAGCTCTGGCTTAACTCATCCTGTCCCTGCTCCTTTCCAAAGCAGAAGGGATTGACTGGAGCGAGGCAGAGTGAAGGCAGCGCTGTCTCAGCCCACCCTGCAGCTCTCCCGGGAGCACATCAACACCTCCCGGTGTGCCACGCAAGGAGCTTTGTTATTGCACTGGGTTGCAAATGCGGTGCTTATTGCCAGCTCAGGTGAGTCAGCCTGATCAGGGGCTGATGTGCCACCCGAGAAAACCGCAGGTGGGAGGGAGAGGAATCAGCCACACACCAGGCTGTGTGAATTCCCATGGCTGAAAATGAATTTTGGGGCCGCTGGAGATGAGGATGGTCAGGAGTTCTCTGATCAAACTGCCCCTTCACCCTCACAGAATGATCCTGGCCAGAGGCACCACTGTTTTCTTCTGTATGCAGACAGAGGGATCTTCAACTCCACACTCCCAGGGTGGAAAATATGGGACAGAGAAGGAAGTGAGCATCTGGGGGAGTGGAGAATGCTCCTTCAATTCAGCCAGCCTCAAATTCGAGGGAAAGCTGTCATTATTTTCAGCAGCAAAACAATGTGGCTGCATTGCTCACACACACAATTAGACCAGAGAGGGCAATGGGGCTTGGTCAACACCAAACCTGACCTTGCCTTGGCAAGGCTGGACTGGATGATCTCCAGAGGTCCCTTCCAACCCCAAAAACTCTGTGGCTCTGTGAAACCCACAGCCAGCCGGGTTTAAAGCTCTTCTGGAGAGAAATGTGGCCCTGAAGCTGCAAGTAGCCAAGGAGAGAAAGGAAGAAAGCAGCACTGGGGAACAACAGCTCATCCACGCTCATCCTCCTGCTGGGATAAGCAGCACTGAGGGCAAGATACTGGCAGGCAGGAATGTCAGCATGGAAAAACCCCAGGCTCTGCTTGCCCAGAAGCCCCCCCACAAAGCCAACCTGGCCCACAGGGTGAAATGCAGGTACCTGGAGGCCAGGCAGGTGGGGTGACAAACAAGGTCGGCAGCCCCTGAGCACCAGACACCTCCCAGCTGGTGGCGATGAGGAGCTGAGCTCCCACATCCTGCATTGCACTTGATAATTTCAGCACCGAGGGAAGGACCCAGCTCCCGGCTGCTGCCTGCCAGCCCAAGGAGCTCAGTGGGTCGTGGGAAGGGGTGGTCCCCTCTCAGTCCAACAGGCAGGGCAGTCCGTGTGGGGAGGAGAGCAAAGCATCCCTTTTCCAGGGCGTTTGGGGTCGTTCTGGTCCTCTGTGCCTCGTAGAGAATTCCTCAGCTCCGGAAGCAAAACCCCTCTGATGTTGGGTTGCAGTACTGCAGGGGAGAAGCCTGAGAGCTGTCCTGGACCAGACAGAGAGGACCTGCTAGATGAGGGTGCATTTTTCCCTATTTTTTTCCACCAGGAGGATGTTGAAGTTAACACTTGTCATCGTATAGCAGGGAAGGACCAAGGGATGATCTCTGTGCAGGGGGAGCAAGGCACAGCTCTCAACCAGGGACAGAGCTACAGGAACCCCGTTCTCAGCAATCATTCCTCCTTTCTGCCACATTCCCTGTGGCTCTGCTACATCCCTGGACTAAGCAATGTGCCCTGCAACTCTTGCTCGTGACCCTGAGCTTCAGGGAAAGGCAAATCCTTCTGTGATTTCCTTTGTTGGTACCACTCCACCTGGCTGCTGCTGGATTTCTCCCTAATTCACCACAGAGGTGGCAAAATGTCACTCAAGGTCCATCTCCCCAGCACAGAGAACCACGGGAGCCAAGTCCTTGGGGAAAATGAGGGGAGGAGGGTGGGTAGGAGCACAGGCGTGGGGAGGGGAGGCCGAGCTGCTCCCTCCAGCCGCTGCCAAGGGGCTGCAGCTGTGAGGAGCGGGATCTCAATTATTATCTTTTCTTTTAAAGCCAGCCTTACAGAAAACTATAAATTAATCTGCTCATTAAATACTCAGGTGAGAGACCAGGGAGCCTCGGGCCGCGCAGGCCGAGGAGTGGCTACGGCTTCTTCCGCAGGTAATTGGAAGGGATCCAGCCCTCCCAGCACGGCCCCCCAGTCAGGACCTTGCAGAACCACCAGCCACTGCTGTTCTTCTCGCGAACTTCAAACAAAGTCCCTTCTCTGAAGCTGTTGGTCTCCTCGTCGCCTTCAAAATCCGCCACCGCCACGTAGAGAGCTTCCCTGGAGATGTCCGGGCTGGAGCCGGGGGCTGAGCTCCTCTCCTTGGCCTCTGCTCTCTCCACAGGCTTGGAGATGACCTTTGGGTTCATGCTGCTCCTGGCTTTGGCTTCGTCTTGGAGGCAGGCAGAGAGGAAGGGCTTGGCTTTGGGGGGGACCAGCATGGGCCTCCCTGGCACTGCAGAGGGCCTGGTCTCGGGAGCGTCCCGGGCCGGGGCCCTGGGCTCGGCGGGGACGGAGCCAGGACCCCCCATCTTCTTGGGAGGGGGCGGCCTGCGAGGTGGCACCACGGGGCGCTGCGGAGGGGCGTCCCTGGCACAGGGGGGGTTTGCTGGGCCCAGGGGAGATTTGGGCAGTGCCTCTTTGGGGGTGTGGCCGTCCATCTTGGGCAGGGCTTTGCTCTCCGTGCCCGGCCGCTCCGGAAACCTCCCACCAGCCTCCGAAGAGACCGCGGCAGTGCTGAAGGAGCTTTCCCCGGCAGCGGGGTCCTGCTCCGAGGGTTTCTCTGGGCACTTGGCAGGTCTCAGCTTGCTCCGCAGGCTGCAAATGTCCAGTCTCTCATCGGCTGGGGGTGGGTCAGTGCGGGGGGACGCAGCGGGTTTTGGCCTGATCTGAGGTCTTGACTTCAAGAACGGGTTCTGGGTGATGGGCTCAGGTTTGTCCTCCACAGGCTCAGCTTTTGGCTTGGTTGGCTTGACGATGGGCCGGAGGTTTGGCTTCTTCACCTCCTTGGCCGACACCTTGTGTCCACATTCCAGTCCCATCTCGTTTTTCAGCTGGAAGAGTTTGCCCTTCTCCGGCTTGAGCTCCGGCTTCTTGCTGTCCTTCGGGGCTGCCGACTGCTTGGGTGGGATCATGGGCAAAATCATACCCGGGGGCTTGGGGGGAGGTCTCTGCCTCTCTAGTAACTCTCCTTCTGATTTAATGATGGACTCCTTCCTGGGCGGGAGGCTGGGCTTCTCCTCCGTGTCGCGGTCCGAGATCTCCTCGTAGCCCCCGGCGAAGGACAGGTCCCCGCTGTCGGGAGCCTCCTTCCCCTTCCAGTCCTTGCCCCACCTCCCAGCGCAGTCCATGCCATTGGGAGGAGCCTCTGGCAGAGGTCGGCAGGGCCCCGTCGCCTCCTCGCCGTCGGTGTCGCCGAGCCGCAGCTGGGCCATCTCGTTAGGAAGGGGAGCCAGGAAATTGGGCCTGGAGGCGTTGCTGGTTTTCTTGTACTTATCAATGAAGGTGGCAGGGGCCCAGCCCTCCTTCTCCTCGATCTGGATGTACCACCAGCCACTCAGGTTCTTCTCAATGACCTGCCAGGGGGAAAGGAGACCTCAGAGAGCTGCTCTGCACTAAAGGGACTCTGGAACGACGGCAGGGTGACACGTGCCCTTGGTGCTGCTCCAGCCAAAAGCCGTGGAATCCCAAGAGTGATTCCATCCTAAGGGGAGTGGAACCTGGTCCTGGCTGCCGGGGAAGGCAGAGGGCTGAGGAAGAGCTGCGGAGCTCCCTCCCAGAGCAGGATGCCGGGTGCTGGCGGTGGCCACAGCGTGGCACTGTTGGAGCGACCAACCAGCAGCGATCCCGTGTGGATCCCACACTGCCCAGCCTCTCCGCAGCTCCACGAGCGGGGCTGGGCCCTGGGAGGGGCTGACTGGGGCGGCCCTGAAGGAAAAATCCTCTTAGAGAGGCTTAAATCACACGGAGAAAGCAAAATCACATCTGCAGGAGGGGTTCTGCCAGCAAAGAGGGTGTGCCAGGAATTTTGGAAGGGCTTTTAACTTTACACCTGGCCTAGCTAAGGGGAAAAACTCCCATCTCTAAACCCATTTGTGGTGTGGGTTTATTTTCCATTTGCTTAAACAGAGCACTCACACTTGGGGGCAGGAAGCCACCAAGAACTGTGTGGGGCCAAAGTTTCTTGAGCTCCTACAGGTTTTTATCCCACTCTCAGAGCCTGGAATGTTAACAGAGACAAAAGCATGGCTGGTTTTCACCCAGAACACCAAGGGGTGCAGATCTCCCCTGCCTGGAAGGGGAGCTCCTGCCTGAAACAGGTGCCAGGGCAGTGGGAGCCAGGAGCACTGCCCTGAAGTGAAGGTGTGTGAAGGGAAGGTGACAGCCTCACCTCGACTTTCATTCCTGCCTGGAAGCTGATGCCATCAGGGATGGTGGTCTGGAAGTCAGCGATGGTGTAATACTCCTCTTCCACTTGAGGAGGGACAGGAGGTTTTGGCAGGTTCAAACCACGGGGCTGTGACAGGAAAACAGAAAACCCATCAGTGCTTGTACAGCAGCTGGGACACCACATCCAGGCACAGGGACAAGGTCTCGAGCAGCGAGCAGAGCTCCTCTCCCACCCCCTGTGCCACTGCTGCCCTCCTGCACCAGCTGGCACTTACTATGGTGAGGTCTCGGCGAGGAGGTGGCCTCTGCCTCATCTTTGGTGACTCTGTGGAGGAAGAATTCCAGATGCTGTTGAGTTCCTGCCTTTTGAACGTGTGTTCATGAACAAAAAGTGACAGACAAAACAGAAAGGCCAGGACCAAACCTGCCCCAGGGGAAAGGAACCCGAAGGATCAGCCCAGAACCCTGAGTCACCCAGGTTTCAAGGGTATCCCAGCTTTCAGGTTCTCCTGGGAAATGCAGCTGAGGTGACCATGTGAAATTGCTTTTGCATTGCAGGACTGACCCAGAGGACCTGGCCTGCAGAGGGGTTAAGATCAGAGAATCACAGAATCATGGAATGGCCTGGGTTTGAAGGACCCTTAAAGCTCATCCCATTCCAACCCCTGCCATGGGCAGGGACACCTTCCACTATCCCAGGGCGCTCCAAGCCCCATTCAACCTGGCCTTGGACACTGCCAGGGATCCAGGGGCAGCCACAGCTTCTCTGGGCACCCTGTGCCAGGGCCTCCCCACCCTCGGAGGGAAGGATTTCTTCCCAAAATCCCATTTAAACCTGCTCTGTCAGTCTGAAGCCATTCCCCCTTGTCCTGAAGAAAGTCCCTCTCCATCTTTCTGGCAGGCTCCCTTTAGGTGCCCCAGTTTCTGAGAGGAGAACATCTCCATCCTGAGAGGGGATGCCCATCCCATCTGCTGACCCTCAGCAGGTCCCTGGGCAGCGCTGCCCCTGTGCCCCCACCGTGTGTGTGCCACAGCCCCCCCAGACCTCGCTGCAGAACCCACAGGCCCTGCAAGTCTCTGTCAGCTCAGAGCCTCTTATTTCACTCAAAAGCTGTGGGGAAGCTGCGTTTGGAGCCCACCCGACCCTGCCCGGCACTCACTGCGTCGGATGTCGGCGCTGGGCAGGGCCCGGATCTCGAGCCTCCCGTCCCTCGGGCCCCCCGGGCCGTCCCTGTCCCTGCTGGCCAGGCCCTGCTGCCGGGAGATGCCGTCCAGATCCAGGGCACTCGAGTGAGCCGAGGAGCCCGAGCCCAGCTTCTGTGGGAACACATCCCCATTCCCCTTCCTGAGGTAGGAGGCAGGGGCCCAGCCCTCCTGGCCCTGGTACCTGTGGGGGCAAGGACAGCAGCGTCAGTGCGCAGAGTCCCTGTGCCACGAGCCCAGAGCTCAGCACACACCTTGGCCGAAGGCGCTGCCAGCTCTGGGCACCAGGAGCTTGCCAGGCTCTGCACGGCTCCAGGAGAGCTCCCTCATGACTAATGCTCCCACATGAGCTGGCCCCAGCCAGGGCCAGGGGCTGGGAATGCTGTGCAGCCCAGTTTTCACCTCAGCCATGGCACCGGTTCAGGAATGAAGTGCTCTGGCAGGGGAAGCAGAGGGAAAAACCAGAGGGCTGCTGCTGGGATTGATGTACCTGGTCTTTGGAGAAAGCACAAGCCCTCTCCCTGCTGGCAGCCTGGATCCCTTCCCTGTTCTAAATCTGTTTAGGACCTCCACCAGCCCCGTGAGCTGATTGAAAAAGCACTTCCACGGTGCCCCTGCCATGCCAGGGACTCTCCCCGCTGGCTGGGCTGCAGCCACCTCGTTCAGATGGCACCAACTACTGAGCTTGTAATTGCCTTTAGAGCTCCTGTGGCAGCTCTCCTCCGCTGAAAACGTCAGTGGATGTGTTTCTGGGGCTGTGCTGCTGCCAAGAGCACAGGTTCAGTGTGAGGTTAAGAAAATTACAGCGTGTGCTCCCACCCTGAGCAAGCGCGGCCGTTTGCTCGGCCACAGAGAAGAGAAAATGAGCTTCCAGCAGAAAACAACCCTCAGCTGGGGATGGGCTGGAGCCTTTGGCTCAGCACACCCTGCACACAGCAGAGCTGGCCCAGACCTGGCCATTCCTTGCAGGAGCCTGCTACCAGAGCCAGGGGATCCAGCCTGCTCTGCGACCCTCGGGGGTTTTCCCATCAGCAGGGTGTGACATCCCATTAATGCTCTCACACCTTGGCACTGCTGGATGACACGGCCACCTCCCAGCACAGGAAATCAGGGCATTTCAAAGATTTTCAACCAAAGCTGTGCTTCAGCATCAGATTTGTCAGGATGGAGAGAAATGAGCTCTGGCACTCTGCCCTCTCCAGCTCACAGACTTGCCTTGGGGCTGGACATCCCGCAGCCCCAGCTGCAGTGCCTGGGACAGTACCTGATTTTCCACCAGCCCTCCAGGTTCTTCTGGATCACCACCACCACAGCTCCTTTGTCCAGGTTCATTTCATCCTGGTCTCTGGCAGTGTAGGGGTAAATAACCGTATATTTCTCCTCTGTTGGAAAGAAAGCACAGTTTCACGGAGGAACTGATTCCAGGAACCCTGGCCTCAGCTGAAAAATGGCTATGAAGTGCTCTATATAAATGATAATTCATGTAATTCAGGTGCAAACACACAGAGATACACGACCATTCAAAGGGAAATGACAGTGAAATGTATTTCAAATCAAAGCCAGCTGCGTTTGGAAATGTAAACTTTGGAGAGTTACTCTGGCCCAAGAAGTTCTCTAAAAAACAGTTCCTCCTCTCCCTTAGGACTAAAGACTTTTCACAGCTCATCACAGAAGCTCTTCCATGCATCCATTTCAGCTCAAATTTCTTTCTCAGAGCCTTTAAAGAGGAGCTGTCCTCTCTAAGGGGAGAGAAATCCCACAGGCATGAGGGGGCAACCCCATGTACACAGAGGTGCCCTCAAACTGCTCCAGAGCAGCAGATCTGCAGGAACTTCACCATTCAACCCCCCAGGACATCAGTCAAAGCCATGAGGAGAGCCTGGAGAAGAGCCTGATGTCCTCTCCACCAGAGCAAGGGATGTTAAGCAGGGATATGGATGTTCTTCCCTTCAGGAGGAAGGAGAAACATCCTAAAAGCCATGCAGACACATCAGACAAAGGGTCCATCCATCCTCCCCTCTCCCTCACCTCGTCCTGTCCTCTCTGGAAGAAACACAGGGAAAGAATTGCCTGTGCTTAAGCAGTGCCCCAATAGGCTGAAGGCCATTTGGGGTAAAATCTGCCTCTAAAATCCACCCCTCTGGCCATCCCTATATCCTCCCCATGGGGGTTTTCTGGATTTGTCTTCTGGAAGTGCCCGATTTCCCACCCCTTCATGCAGAGGAGACCAAGCAGAGAATGTCCTGTCACAGCAGCAGGACCAAGGTGGCTCTTGTCCTCCTGACCCTGCCTTGAGGCACCAACCCCAGGGCTCACGGTTACTCCAAGGAGCTAAGGCAGCAATTCCAAGAATTCTGGAGTAATTCTCATCTCTAACAATGTGTGTGCTGGGGAAAAGCAGAAACTGCAGTTTCTGAGCCCGAAACAAACCACGAGAAGGAGCAGCTGAGAGAGGAGAGGGATGTGCACACGAGGGGCCTCCTGGAAGGCTGAGGAGCAGGGGTGGCACGCACTGAGGGCTGGCACATGCACAGCAAACCAACATGCACGACACAGGGGCAGCCAAGACAGTCTCTGTGCGGTCCACCTTGACCCCATCCGCTGGTGTACAAGTCCCCAAGAGTCCGGCGGCGGCCAAGGTGCCTGGGCAGAGACCAGTACCTCCATGGCACTGGGAACAGCATGGTGGGGAAGCAGGAGAAGGACAAGAGAGGACGTAAGGAGGTGGCACTTCAGGTCCAGGATGAGACAGGGCTGACAGAGAGGTACAGAGACTCTGCTCAGCTGGAGCCCTCCCCAGTCTGAGCCCCCCTCCACCTCCAGCTGCCCAGCCGAGCGGCTGAGCCAGCTCCTGCTCTGCTTTGAGCACACAGAGTCACTGGGAAGGATGTGTTATCCAGGGGCATTTTGGATTTGCTCCAAGGACAGGCTGGAACCTTGCTATTCCCACACTGTGGGCTCTTTGTTCTGCACATGTTGAGGTCATGGGCATTGTCCAAGGACCTGGGCTTTGCTCCTCCCCCAGGGCAGGTAAAACAGCTCCCTGGGCCTAAAGGAGGCACTGGGGTGAGCATTCCTTGGACTTCAGCCCCTCTGTGGGGAGCAGAGAGGCCAGTGGATGCACCACCAGTATCCAGCTGCCCCAGTGCTGCTGCACCACTGGGCAGGCAGGACCATTCCTGGGGTTTTGTTCCTTTTCCCACGTTTTGTTCCTGGGTTTTTCCTCCCCCAGGCTCGTGCCCTGCCCCGTTCAGGGAGGGTGAGGCATGCTTCCAGCAGAAGTTCAGCAGAGGAAGCTGGGGCAGATGCCTCCAGCAGCATCATACCTTCATCAGGCTGCATTGAGAACTCCTCCTGGACTCCATCCTGGGCCTCCAGGCAGGTCGCTGGCACCCAGCCTTGCTCCTCCAACGTGCTCACAAACCACCAGCCTGAGGAGAAAACAGCAGGAGGCTCAGCCAAGGGCTCACACCAACCAAAAACTTGCTCCCCTCCCTCCAAACCACGAGCCTGAGGGGCTGTGACCCCTTTCTTGCAACTCCACGCAAAGCTGGGGTGACCCCAAAGCAACAGAGCCAAGCACAGGAGAACTGCAGCAGAGTGACATCTAAAAGCACAACTGCCTCCCCAGGAAAACCAGGACAGGCTCTGGGAGCTGAATGGCTCCAGCCACTGCATTTGCTTTTGGTTTTTTCTGCCCCTTCATGGTTCATTTTCCCTCAGTGTGGGTCAGCAAGCCTGGGCTAATTAGCAGAGATGAATACCCTGTGTGTGAATCGATAGCCGAGTCCTGCTGCGCTCGCCTGCTTTGCATTTGTGGAAACAGCAAAATTGAAAAGCTATGAGCAAATGCAGGATTTAAAACATCAGCTCTCCCACTGGAAGCCCAGCCAGCTCCAGGGAGGCCACAAGCAATTCTGGGCCCCCTGCGTGTCCAATCAAAACCAACCCGTGCTGCTCGTCATTAACAGCCCAATTTGTGTCTTTAGGGGGGGAAATAAAGACTGAGTATTACCCTCAGTGAGTCATTTAGAAAGACAACTAGATTGTCAGGGAGGGAATCAGCTACCTGCATGGGAGGGAAAACCAGGGCTGACCTTTGATAAGTAAATGATTTTCCACAGCTTTTGAGCTGGCTGTGCTAATTGTTTCATTTGCTTCAGGGTTGCTTTTATTTCCCTCGTTCTCAAACAGAGTTGCTGGTGCAACTGATCCTCTGGGGACCAGCTCTCCAGAATGCTAAAATCTATTTTCATGGTTTAACTGCCCCCAACAAGCAACTTCTGTAAGCTTCAGGGAATAAATTCTGCCCAAGTTGGGCCCACGGCATGGCTCGGTCCCTTTGCAGAGGTTAAGAGCGAGTTTTAAGTTTTGAAGCAAGCAAAGAGCTCGGCTGCTGCCCACAGGAATTGTGAATGGACAAAGGGGGCTTTTCATGGGCACCACAAGAGTGTCCCCCTCTGTCACTGAAACAAGCCCAAGGATGGATTTTGTCCTCAGGACACACCAGCCAAGTTTTTCATCATGAAGAAGCACAAAGTAGAGACTGAAGAAGGTGGACGGCGCCTGGGGCTCAGCACAGGGGGGAATCAGCCCTTAGAGCCAGCCCTGAAGCCTTGTCCACACTCACACAGACCAAAGCTGCTTCCTCCACGTCCCACCTCAGCTCACCATCCCCGTGGGATGCCCGGGGGCTGTTTTGCTTCAGGAAAACACTGTGCCAGGTCAGCTGCTCCTCCTGCCCCTGCTCCAGCCCCGGAGCCCTCTGCCACGCCCGGCTCCCTGTACCTGATTCGTTCTTCTCAATGATATCCACCACCTGGCCCACGCACAGGCTGATCTCCGAGCTCTCCTGCTTCTGGTAGTCGGCCACCACGACATACTGCTCCAGCACCAGGGGCTCAGCCGAGGCACCGTCAGCTCCTGCACAGGGGGGACAAGAACCGACCCGTGTGCCAGGTCAGCACAGCCCCCAGGGCACGGCCCCGCCACCGAGCAGCTCCGGGACACCCCGGGGACCCCAGCGTGAGAGGGGTGAGCCGGACATCTGGGCGGAGTGA
This sequence comes from Aleadryas rufinucha, assembly GCA_013397815.1. Classification (NCBI taxonomy): domain Eukaryota; kingdom Metazoa; phylum Chordata; class Aves; order Passeriformes; genus Aleadryas; species Aleadryas rufinucha. Next base: position 13,088 of record VZTH01016966.1, read on the forward strand.
GGGGGAGAGAGATCGAACCAGCAGCCAGGTGAGATGGGGACAGCCAGGTGAGACCTTCCTCTGCTGCCCTCCAGAGCCATCCAAGCGACCTCAGCACCACCAGCACAGGAGCTCACAGCAGCCTGGGCCTGCCTGGGGGTTAGGGACTCTCCTGTCTGTGCACATGAGCTGTCCCCTGGCACGGCCCAGCCCAAAACACACGGCCTGCAGCGGCTTCTGCTGGGCTGAGGAGCCCCAGAACCCCGGTGGGAGGTGTTTTAGGACAGGGCAGCATCCCCCGTCCTCATGGCCCCGCTGTGTTCGGCCCCCTCGGTTTGCTCTGCTCCCTGCCCGGCTGCTCCTGCTGCACCAGTTTCCTGGCAAAAAAGGGGGAAAAAACACCCCGAAGAGGAGCAGAGGGGGCAGGACACAGCGGGAACAAAGCGTTCCTGTGGCCAGAAAGAGAAGAGCCGGGAGCTGCGGGATCGCCGGGAGCGGAGCTGGACCGGCGGCAGGTGGCACTGCGGGATAACCGGGACACCCGCGGGATAACCGGGACACCGGGAGAACCGCTCGACACAGAGGGACATCGGGATAACCGCGGGATAACCGGGACACCGGGACAACCGCGGGGTAACTGGGACACCGGGAGAACCGCACGACACAAAGGGACATCGGGATAACCGCGGGATAACCGGGACACCGGGAGAACCGCAGGATACGGTCGGGATACCAGGAGAACTGCAGGATAACCGGGATACCGGGAGCACTGCAGGACACCGGGAGCACCGCGGGATAACCGGGACACCGGGAGAGCTTCAGGATACGGCAGGACAGCGGGAGCACTCCAGGATAATGGGGACACCCAGGACCACTGCCAGCCCCTGCTGTCACCAGAGGGGAGCAAGGCCAGCCTCATTTTTAAACTCCCAGCCACACGTGTCCCTCTTCCTTTCCCCTGCATCCTCCAAAACCCCACGGGTGTGTGCCCTGGTGGACTCTCTCCCTTTATCCGGATAAAGTTGCAGGACTCCTCTGTCTCCTTTTTGGACATAAACCTCTGGCGTTTGTGGATTTTCCTGACACGAAGCTCTGGCTTCCAACCCAACACTCTGCCTTGCAGCTTCCCAACCTGTCAGGGAAGACACTGTTCCATTATCCCAGTCTCCCGCGGTGGGGTAAGGTTTAATTAATAACTGAAAAGTGCTTTGGAAGTAGGAGAGTGTTAATTGCTACAGCACAAGTGATACAAAAGAATCACACACCTGATTGCAGGTGTTAAGTCGAGTTTACAGGGTCTGTGCTTTACCCTGAGTCTCAAATTACGGCAGGGCAGAACTCACGTCTGGGCCAGGCAGAGCAGAAATACGGGACAATCCCCTCCCAGTCTCCAAGGGGTGTGAAGTTGCGTGGAGAGAGGTGGTTCCTTGGGACAATTAGGTGAAATATAGCAGGGAAATTCAGACTGTGACCAGGAACGAGTTTCCATGGCAAGTGCACCTGCACCAGGTGCTCCCCCATCACATCAGAGGTCTCAGCCTCTCAAAAGATCTTTCCTATGGGAGAATCTATTTCAGGGCATAGGAAACCTTAGGTGCCATTCTCATCCCCAAAGGGTGGTGAGTAGACATGGACAAGGTCTTCAGGATTCCCAGGATGTTCTCCTGCCTCCTGGAGAAGTTCTGTGCACAAGGTCACAACCTCTCCAGCTGGTTCTGAGAAAGCCAGACCACAACCAAGATTTAAATGAACCTTGTGTCTGCAGGATGGTGTTATTCCAAGGAAAAGGAAGGAAATCGTCTGTGTTCATCTGCTATAAACAGCACTCTGCAGAGCCCCAGGTGAGCTGGCCAAGGGCAGAGGATCTGTTCCTGCTCATGAAAGCTTCCTCCACACCAAAACCCAGAGGTGGGGCAGCAGAGTTAAAAATAGCCCCCCAAAGTGAATGCTGGCACTGTCTGTTCTACCAGCTCAATTAAAGATTTGTGCTTCAAGCGATCTGAGGATGTACCCAGCCCCTGAGAGAAGAATAACAACTATAGGAAGGGATAAGTACTCTGCTTTCTGCCTCCCTCGCTGTAATTACACCCGTGGTTCTGAGGCTATTTGTAGTTTCAGCAGCCAATTCTGGCTCCTCCAATGTGCCCATTAAGCCAGCAAGAGAAGCGGTAAACTGAGCTTGGAGGAAGAAGTAGGCGTTAATTTCGGGAGCATCTTCACCTGGCATAATCGTCCTCAACCACGAAAACACACCCTGGAGTGAGCAGCAGCTTCCTGTGCGCGGCCAGACTTGGGCTCCTCCAAAATAGGAAAAAGCTTCCCAGGGAGATGGGAGACAGCAGAAAGCTCTGCAGCTGGGGAGGGAGGAGGAATTTGTCCCTCAGGAGAGGGGGTTTGCAGACAGCTCAGGCAGGAGCACAGACCGTGCATCTTCAGCACTCCCCAGCTGTGATAGTGACACAAACGTGGCCTAGAAAAGGGCAGTCCCTTGAGTCAAGGCACCACTGAGGCCCTTGAGCTGGTGATGCTCACCCTGGATGCAGGAGAGACACTCAGCACACCCCAGAACAAGCCCAGGGCTGCTCAGAGCAGTGACCTCGCTCTCAGCCAGCCCGAAAATCCGTGCAGGTTTTGTTTGACCATTCACCCAAGGGTTGAGATGTGCAAAACCAGCAGGAAATCTCAGAGGTACGGGGCTGCTTGTGATGTTTCCAGCCTTTCCAGCTTCTGGCTTTGCAAGTGCCAAAAGTGAGGAACTTCTGACAGAGCTTGGACATTGGTGCTGCCAGAGGGGAACAAAGAGCTCAGCCCTGAATTAGGGGCACAGGTATTGGGGTTTGAAGCCTGTTGTACACTCCAGGCTTTGCCTAATGCATCTCCCAAAATTGCCATTCTTTGGATAAAGTTCCTTCCTCCTCTGCCTGTGTGGATTAAATCCAGAGCTCTCAGGGCAACCCCTCTTCTTCCAGACCTGAGGAGTTTGTGATGATCAGTACTGCAAGAGGGCCCTTCCTCCTGCTCTCACATGAGATGGGCACTGAACACTCTGAATTCCTTGCAAACCCTCTCATCTCTCCAGGGATTCTTCCAGAATTTGGAAAACAATCACATGGAAATACCATTCACCAGTGGAGTTTCAGAAAGCTCCCCTTTGCTGCTTTGTTTTCACTGCCTCCCCTCAGACCAAGCACTGGTTTGGGGTCTCTCTGCCCTTGCGGGGACATTCCACAGCACAGCAAAAGGGACGTGGGCACACAAGAAAGCAGCAAAAACCAAACTGGCAGAGGGGCATTTGAGGTCTCTGCCAGCCTCCTTGGGCAGCTCCACCCAAATATAAACTCTGGAGGAGTTTCAGGTTCGCCTGCACGAACCCATGGCTCTCCATCTGTGCTTTCTGTGGAGCTGTGAGAGGCAGGGAGAACAGAAACGCTCAGAACAGTCTGGGGGACTGATGGGATGACTACTTTTAGACATACCCAAATCAGTGGCCGAGGCAGAGCCCCAAAGTCTGGGGAATAATCCACCCCCTGCAAGCTGCAGGCTGTGCAGAGCCCACGCCTCAGGCTCAGGCAGGTGGGACTACAAACGCTGGTAAAAAAAAGCTAAGCAAAGAAAGCAGATTTTATTTCCAGTGCTCACACACACACTGGGCCCTCCTCAGAACTCCAAATGTCATCTGAGTCTCGTGGTCACCACAGGAGCAGCACTTTAACCCACTCTGCATCCCAGTGTTTGCTCAAATCCCATTTCCAAACGGGGCTCGCTGCTGCCAGGAGCTCGGAGCTCTTTCCAGCACTACTCAAGAGCAGTTCACCCCCTCTCTGGCAATTGGGAAATTGCTTATTGTGGAAAATCCTCGTGATTTTTGTTTGTTAGCAGCTGTTGGATGACCCCTCCTCAGGGACATCCTGAATTGAAGGAGTATTTTCTGTGCCTTGCTGCACATTTGCTACCTCAAAGCAGGCCTGGCTTGAGGACCCAATGAACCATCAGGGATTTCCTCAAGGTATAGGAAGGGTGACAGCAGCTGAACCAAACTCTGATTCTGCTGCCAGGAAATGCAAGACAGCGAGATGAATCTCTGAACATGTCTGGCACGAGGCATCAGCCCTGTGTCACATTACTGAGAGCAAACACCTTTCCCTGCTGGCTGCTGCCAGGGGCACAACAGCACATCCTGCCCTGCCTTGGATGCTATCCAAACTCTTCCTTCTCAGTGCACAACTCCTGCTTCTCCAACAGGCAGCGACCTTAGATTCAATTCTGACCTCATTGAACTAAACTACGCAGCAGAAGTTTTCTTCCTCTTCTTCTCAACCCTGCAGAGGCCTTCCCTTCTCCTGTCCCCAGCACTTCAGAACAGAGCCAGGCTGTGCTTGCAAATGGCTCATGAGAGCTTTAAAATGACCATCCCAATGTCCTGCTTGGACAGAGAGCAGTCAGAGATGGAGGAGGAACTGCTGTCCAAAGGTTTTAACCATGCTGGTAAAACCCTGAGTCCCTCAGGAGAGCACTCAGCCCATGAGAACAGGTAAAACCAGGAGCCACCAACAGCATCAGAGCTTCCCATTTGTATCCCACAGTCAGGCTCAGTGAGGACACTGGAACACCATCAGCTCCTGAAGGAGGGATGAGCTGCAGCTCCAGGGGAACAGAATGTGGAATCAGGTCTCTGGGTCTGCCCTGTGCCTCTCCTCTCTCCTGCACGAGGAACCCTCTCACCTACAAGTGGGTTTGCTCACACAGGTGATGGCAGTGCCAACTCTCTGGCCAAAATCCTTTCCACCACCAATTTCAGCAGAATCTCCATGCAGCCAAAACTCAGACCTTCCTTCCCAAAGAACCTCACACCGTTCTTATACCTTCTGCAGCTCCAGGAGCTGAAAGATGCCTCCCCAACCCATGAATCAAAGGCTCTTCCACTCCTCTCTCCTGCCCTTTCTGGGAAGCTCAAATAACCCTAACCCACACCAACAAGGGGGTCTTTCAGAGATGTCCCCTCTCTGAAGGAGCAAGGGCAGAGCATCCCAGACCCAACCACCTTCCCCAAGGCTCCCAGCTGGTGCCACGGTGAAGGAGAACGTCCTGCTGCACCAGGAGATTTTCAACCCCACACTGGCCCCCAGGCAGCTCAGACATTCCTCTGGTCTCTTGAAATTTCACATCCCCACCCCTGCAGACCTTCAGCAGCACCTGGGGCACGTCCCCTGCACATGGAGCTGCACCAGGAGCCAAGCCCCAGCCCCTGTGCCACCGCCCCGTGTCCACCAGCCACCACAGAAAGCTGCAGGGGACGTGACAGCTTGTGGCAAGGGTGAAAAGCTTCTCACCCCCCCAGCTGAGCAGGTGTCCCCCCAGAGAAAGGCAAAGCAGAGCAAGGGCAGGAGCAGCTGTTAGTACCTCTCTGCAGGAAAGAGGCCGTTCTCTGGATAATCCCTGATGGAGGAACAAAAGGACGGGAGACAAGGCATGAGGCAGGGAGGGGACGGACTGGGGGTCCAGCAGTGGGCACAACACCTCAAGGAGTGGAGGGGGAGGCCAGGGCAGTGCTGAGAGCTGTGGGCATCTGACCCAGCTTGGTGAGCACCACGGAGGCTCAGGGGATATGGGATGGGGGCTTGGAGGCTGCGGTGCAATCCCAGTGGATGGAGGGGGCTCGCTGTGCTGGGGAGCCCCACAGGGGAGCAGAGCAGGGGCTGGGAGCTCGGCCCACAGCAGGAGACCTCGGCTGTGGGTGAAAGGAGGAGTTGGTGTAACCAGCAGAGAGGAAAGGAGTCCTTACCAGACCTCTTCTTTCCAATGGGCTCCCTGAAAAAGAGAAGGAAGAGTGTCAGCAGAGCGAGGGGACAATTGGGGTGTTGGTCGAGTGGCAAACCCACCCAGGAGAGAAGAGCTGTGCTGGCTCTGGTGGGGCCACTGACCTCCCTCAACCAGCTCAGGTCCCCATGGGCATCACCCACCCTGCAAACAGCCTCTTTCATTTAGAAATTTAATGTTCTGTCCTTCCCAGGGGGAGATTGGGTTGCTGGCCTGGCCTTGCAACTCCCACCACACCACATGGTACCACCTGAGGTACTCATCCATGGAAGTATCAATAAAATTAAATAAAATACAGCCAAAATGGACTGCAAGCAAACAGGACATTGTTACAGAAACTGGAGCCTGTTGAGTTCAGAGACCACAGACTCGAAGACCTGAACACCATGTCCCAGGTGCAGACACCAACAGAGGAACCTTTGGGACAGAGCATCCCAAAGATTTCCAAACAGAGGCAGCGTTGCAGAGCTAAATCACAGTTAATTAATCAGCCCAATTAAAATTCCCCCAGTTCAGAGGTACAACAGGGAAGGGAGGCAAAGCAAGGCCAGATGAGCAGGCTGGAGATCAGCAGGTGGGAATGGCACCCTCGTGCTGATGGCAATACCTGGTGTGTTCTTCCCCTGCCTTCTGCTAAACCCATCACTGTAACTCATCCCCTGCTTCCTCTCTCCGGCTGCTCCGGCTGGGTGAGGGGGCAAGGCAGGAGCTGCAATTTCACTTTGCTGCTGGGATGTTGCTGGCAGGGACACAAAGAGCTGCAGGTCTGAAGAGCAGCAGCCCTGGCCCAACCACCTCAGAGGGGACAGGAGCTCAGACAAGACAGGAAACAGCAATAAACTCCTGGCAGCAGCTCCTCCTCCTCCTCGGATCCCTGTGGAGCAGAGAAGGGCAGCAGCACAGCTCCCATGCACGGCTCCCTGGGAACTCATGGCTCCAGATGAAGAGAAGGAAAAGCCACTCTGCTTTGCACTGTGAATCTCACTGAGCTCCAGCCCCACCAGCAGCCACAGCACAGTTACAAGGCACCCAGCCGTGACAGGGGGACACCAACCAGCCCCACAGAGGTGGTAAAACCCAGGAATGGTTCTCCAGCTGCTTCCCAGAACGCTGGAGCCAAGGGTTCCTGTGTGACTGGAGCCTCACTTAAAGCTCTGAGCCAACACCACAGCCTCAGTGGGCTCAGCTCAGCGTCCTTCACAAACCTCATAATCCCCCGAAAGGAAACTTTGACACACGGAGAACTCTTAGCATGTTCAATAATCCCCATGCCACGTTTTTTTAGGAAAAGGGAGTCAGGTTTATCAAGCACCTTCTCTAGGCAGCATCCCTGTGGATCCAGGGATGGGAGGGAGTGAGATGGGAGCACAGGGGTTCAGCAAAAGGAGCTGGTTGGAAGTTGAGAACAAACACAGAGGCTGCTTTTCAACAATCTGTAAGAGAACTACTCACTGCAAGATGCTGGGGACACTGAAAGTCTTCATGGACTTAGAGAGTCATAATTCAGGCAAGAAATGTTAATTTAAAGTCATTAATTATAAACCCAGGTCTAAAGAAGAGTTGTTACAAGCTTGCTTGAGTTTAAACTCTTTCCTAAGGCACATTTGGTGGCTGCTGGGCCAGGCAGGTCCCTGAGCTGCAGGGAGGTGGCCCTGAGGTTGTCACACAGAAAAACCCCCCTTGCAGTGGGACTCACAGGAGAAAAGAGCCCTCACATGTGGCTTTGGGGACCTCAAAGGCCTGCCTGCTGCCACAGCCAGCTCATGGAATAGGTGAAGGACTGGAGCAGCAACACGAGGAAAACAGCTCCAGCTGCTGCAAACCCACACAGGAGCCACACCAAATGAGACGGATCTGAGGTCAGCATTCCAAGAAAACATCTCCCTCGTGTAAAAAAAACCCTCTCTTGTAAAAAAAAATCCTTCTGTAATACAGTAATGCCACCAAAATAGCTGTCAGGAGGGGGGTCATCTCCTGAGCGTTCAGCAAGCTTGGAGATGTTTGCAGAATTTATGCAGGCAAGGAATGGGGGACAACAGAGCCCTTGTTTGGGAGAAGTGATGTTTAGCAAATGCTCCAGCAGCACTGAAAGGAGCCCCTGTCCCCACACTCCAGGGCCACTGGAGACTCAGCCAAGCTGAGCCCTCAGGCTCAGAACCTGCCCTGGAAGCTCAGAAAAGCCAGTGCTCTGTCCAGGGACCTGGCACAAAGCAGATTTCCGCAGAAATTGGGTATTTCTGTCCGCTGTCACCAAGTTCTAAGCAGAAAGGGAAGGAGGAGGCTGCTTTGGAGCTGGGATCCAGCCCCAGCTCCTGGGGAATGTGCACGTAGGCATCAGGAGAAATGCAAAACAAACAGCTTGGTGTACAAGCTGTGATCTGTCTGCAGAGCAGGACACGACCCAAAAGCTACAAGCCAGCAAGAATCCTTATCCAAACCAACATCCATCAACTCATGGCTCTCTGGTTCACCAGCAAAAGCTCCTGGAGTGGCTTCCTACAGCCCCTCCATCGTAGAGCAGGGACAAAGTTCAAAGCAACAACTTTTCTAAGTGTCTTATGCACGATGGGCTGCTCAGCTCCCGGAAAAACCCAATGAAAGATGCTTTTAATGGACGAGGTTCCTCACTGCCTGGGGTACATCCCATCCTCAGCCTCTGGCAACAGCACCACGACGGCCCCTTCCCCACCACACCCCACTTGTGACTGTGGGCAATGAATCAAGAACTACTTGGTAATATTAACAACTTGTTAGTCGTTAATATTAATCCCTTATTAATGACTGTTAGGACCTTGCTTCACTACAGTTAAGCTGGGCTCCCACATGTCCCACAGCCGAAATGCAGCCGGAGGAGAGAGAGCAGCCGAAAGCCTTGACTCAGCAGTGGCTCCGTGCCTGGCCCTCCAGACTTCCCCAGCCTCATTCCAGCGACTCTGCTGCGGTCACAACCGGCTCTGAAGCGAAGCAGGGTGGATGGGAGGTGAGGGGGGTGCACACAGCAGCTTCCCACCTCAGCAGCCCAGCATCCTGTGCTGGTCAGACCTGCTGAGAGGCGTGGGGAGCAGGAATTTGATGACTTCTCTTCTTTGAAGCTGCAGGGCTTCCATCCAACACCGAGGAGGAAAATCCCACATCCCCCAGATTGCTAACTTTCCAGAGATTTCTTTTTCCATAGCCATTTCTCTTCTCCTTCTTCCCCCACCCCCTTCCTGCTGCTCTTCACAAATTCTTCTGGATTCAGCCTCATTCTGACCCACCTCTGGGCAGCCCTACCAGTTGGAAGCAGTGGAGTAATCCCTGTCCAGAGCTTGCTGGACAGGGGCCCACATCACAAAAGCCACCAGTTGTCACTGCCAGTAGAAACCCTCCCTCTGCTCCCCTGTTTGAGGTGGTCTCTCCAGGCAGGAGTACACAGGGAAGTTGGGGATAAGGCAAGAGGGGATGGAGGAAGGGCTTTACCTCCCCCGTGCACCCACCAGCTGCTGGAGGCTCCTGTCTCAACTCCATTCCTGGCTGTGACATCCCAGCTAGGAGCAATGGTGGAAGGAGGAGGAATAAAGTCAGAATTTGACCCTTTTCCTCTCCATGGGACAGGCTGGGGCTTGGAGAGCGGGTGGGAGGCTGGGAAGGGCTGAGGAACTCAGCTGAGAGCCAGCAGTGACCTGTCTGTGTTCAGCACAGAGCTGCTGAAGGGGCTGCACTGCAGGAAAAGCAGGAGAGCCCTGGCTCAGCCCAGGGAGAGCTCCAGCTCTGGGGAAAACAACACCACGGGGCCCTGGAGAGAAATGCAAGGGCTGTCCAACCTCCTCTTTCCATTCCTAAACACTGCCAGAACCAAGCACTGAATTCACCCTTTGCAGTTAAACCAGAGCTCCAAGAACTGCAGTTAAACCAGAGCTCCACAAACTGCAGTTAAACCAGAGCTCCAAGAACTGCAGTTAAACCAGAGCTCCACAAACTGCAGTCAAACCAGAGCTCCAAGAACTGCAGTTAAACCAGAGCTCCACAAACTGCAGTTAAACCAGAGCTCCAAGAACTGCAGTTAAACCAGAGCTCCACAAACTGCAGTTAAACCAGAGCTCCAAGAACTGCAGTTAAACCAGAGCTCCACAAACTGCAGTCAAACCAGAGCTCCAAGAACTGCAGTTAAACCAGAGCTCCACAAACTGCAGTTAAACCAGAGCTCCAAGAACTGCAGTTAAACCAGAGCTCCACAAACTGCAGTTAAACCAGAGCTCCAAGAACTGCAGTTAAACCAGAGCTCCACAAACTGCAGTCAAACCAGAGCTCCAAGAACTGCAGTTAAACCAGAGCTCCACAAACTGCAGTTAAACCAGAGCTCCAAGAACTGCAGTTAAACCAGAGCTCCACAAACTGCAGTTAAACCAGAGCTCCAAGAACTGCAGTTAAACCAGAGCTCCACAAACTGCAGTCAAACCAGAGCTCCAAGAACTGCAGTTAAACCAGAGCTCCAAGGCCTGCAGTTAAACCAGAGCTCCATGGACTGCAGTTAAACCAGAGCTCCACAAACTGCAGTTAAATCAGAATTTCACGAACTGGAGTTAAACCAGAGCTCCAAGGCCTGCAGTTAAACCAGAGCTCCACAAACTGCAGTTAAATCAGAATTTCACGAACTGGAGTTAAACCAGAGCTCCAAGGCCTGCAGTTAAACCAGAGCTCCACAAACTGCAGTTAAACCAGAGCTCCACAAACTGCAGTTAAACCCGAGCTCCAAGGACTGCAGTGAAACCAGAGCTCCAAGGACTACAGTTAAACCAGAGCTCCAAAGCCTGCAGTTAAGCCAGAGCTCCAAGGCCTGCAGTTAAACCAGAGCTCCACAAACTGCAGTTAAATCAGAATTTCACGAACTGGAGTTAAACCAGAGCTCCAAGGCCTNAGAGCTCCAAAGCCTGCAGTTAAGCCAGAGCTCCAAGGCCTGCAGTTAAGCCAGAGCTCCAAGGCCTGCAGCCAGCCGTGGCCCCTGGCAGGGGTTTGCCATCCCGGGGTGATGTGAGCTGGGTGGACCCTCACCTGCACCCCAGACAGAACCAGCACAGGGTGCATCCAACAGCACTCACAGGCACGTCCCCTTCACTGCCACCAGCTGCCACCCTCGTGGGCAGGGGGTGACCAGAGGTGCCAGCCAGGGAAGCCAAGGGAAGGGACAGGGAGCAGGAAGGCTCCCGTGAGAGTGGCTGCCTGGCTTGGCACTGATCATGCTGACCAATCCTTTCCCCCTCCCTCATTCCCACCTTTCAGCCATCCAGCATAAAAATCTGTCTTTCCTCTTTTTTTTTTTTCCTTTCCCCCACTCCATTCATGGCCTGGCTCCCTTTCAAATTCCCGGAGCAAAGTATTTATCTGCTGGATGAAGGATGACATCCGGCCAAACCCCAGACACGCCATCACGTCTGATCCAGCCCAGCCGTCTATCACGGCTCCCATCTCGTTAGTGCTGAGCTGGCAGCATTCCAGGCCTCGGGAATGGGCTCCCAATCCCTCCAGAGGAGAGAGTCAAGGACTTTTATTAATTAGCATTTTGAATTGTAGCTAATAAATACCCCTCTGGCATTCGGAATGGGATGGGGGACACAGTGGGGATGTCCTTGGGATGCTGTAGGGTTTGGCTGCTGGAGGCAAGGGGACAAGAGGCACCCACTGAGTCCCTCTGTGTGCTGCAAGCTCCAATCTCCTCTCTGGAGAGGGGCAGGCAGGGAAGCAGCACATTCTCCATGGAGAGGGGCAGGCAGGGAAGCAGCACATTCTCCATGGAGAGGGGCAGGCAGGGAAGCAGCACATTCTCCATGGAGAGGGGCAGGCAGGGAAGCAGCACGGCCACCACTGGATTCAGCATCACCCAGCCCTGCAATGGCCAAAACTCACCAGCACACAGAATTCTGCACCCAGGATCCTGTGGAGTGTCCCTGAGGATGGACCCCACACCACAAAAACGTGCTTGGGATTGGGCTCCAGCCAGTCCCTTGTCTCTCGGACCCCAAGCAGGAAGGTGACAGGGGACTGGCTGCAAGGACAGAGGGCTGGGAGCTCCAGCTGCAAACACAGCAGCTCACAGAGCTGCCCCACTCAGCACCCAAAGGTTTCCCCACACACAGGAATGCTCTGGCCTCATTTCTGGCTCAGCCTACAAGGCAAAATAAAGGTGAGGAGAGTGGGTGCAAGAGTGAAGCTGCCCTTCCATCCACCACGGCTGAAGGCCCCTCAGCTGCAGGCACATTCAAGACCTGACTCCTGCTGCAGAGCAGCTCCTCCCCATCATGCAGGGCCCAAAGATCCCTGCACAGGCAGTGCCCTACATCCCAAAACAGCTCCACCCCCATGGTACCCCCCCTCTGATGTCCTTGCAAGCTCATCTTGTCCTGGTGTCCCTCGCTTGCCCCTGAGCTGAGCCTTCTCTGAGGGATGACCTTCTCTAAAGGATGACCTTCCTTCAGGGATGACCTTCTCTAAGGGATGTCCTTCTCTAAGGGATGACCTTCTCTAAGGGATGACCTTCCCTGGGGGTTGACCCGTGGGGCAGCAGGTTAAGTGGGGAGCAATAGCTGGGCAGGACAGATGAGAGCATCAGCGACAGCAAGCAATTAGTTAATGGGCTCTGGGGCTCTCAGACCAATCTCATCAGTGACCATGAGCTGCAGGAGAAATGATGACAGGCCAAGCCAACAGAAACAGGAGCCAAAGGAGGAAAGTGGGGATGGGGGAAGGGGGAATTAAGAGAGGGAATGAAAAGAATCAAAAACCCAAGGAGAAGATGTAGTCCACACAAGCACAACGCTGAGCTGGAGACCTGACAGGCTCAGCCGCCGCTCAGAGGAGAAAAACAAAATCCCTTTATCTACCTCCACACCCTTCCAATCGAGAACAGTGTCAAATCAATTCATTGCCTTTCCCCTCACAATTAATCAGGCCTCCTCCACTGCTCAGGCTCTGCTGGAGCCGTGTCACATGCAGCAGGAAAAGGGAGAGCAGCAGAGCAGGACACGGAGGCGGCTGCTCAGATTTATGCTGCTCGTGATTAGTAAGGGATGGGTGGCTCCTGGCCAGAGCAGCTCATAGTCACAAGACTTAGAACCACACAGAGTTGCGTAAGGCACGCGAGAGTCCCTGCAAACCTTCCTGGGCTTGCATGGAGAGGCTCTGGAGCTTTGTTATGGATGGGGCTCGTGGATGTGGCTGAGGGAAAGCGCCTTTCCAGCGAGGCAGAGGTTGCTGCAAACGTGTGAAGTGAGGCTTTTCGGGCTGATCATGTTCCTGAGACTGCTATGTGCAAGTAGAAAGAGGCTCAGGAGCAGACCTGCACTTCACAGGGTCCCAGAGAAGTGTTTCCACTTCCCCACTGGAGAAAGAGGTGTCCACACTGAGCTGCACAGCCTCTCCAACAAAGCCTCCAAATCTCAGATCTGTGACCCGTGAGGGAATTGCTGATGAACACCAGAGTTGTGGATATCAGCAAGTCCAAGGCACTTCGTGTCTCACCACCATCCCAGTTCGTGTCTCACCACCATCCCAGTTCATCTCACCACCATCCCAGTTCGTGTCTCACCACCCTCCCAGTTCGTGTCTCACCACCATCCCAGT
>VZTH01016967.1:0-119680 GCA_013397815.1 Aleadryas rufinucha
CTGCAGCGGGGCGGGCGGCGCGGAGGGGGCGCGGAGGGACCCCGGCCCCGGCCCGGGCGGGCTCTGTTGGGCGCTGGGTTATTTAAAAGAGCGAGAGGAGAGCAAGGGCAAAGTGATGCAATCCTTTAAGCATGGCTGGGAATGCTGTGTACATGATGCAATCTCGTGTAACTGTCAGTCATGGATTGAGTAATCTGTTAAAGATGTTCCTACAGTTTTTTTATTATAAAGAATAATCTATTTCTATAAGAAAATACATATGTATATTTTGGGATCTACGCATTCTTGCTACATTTGAAGCATTAATGAACAATTTTAATAAACTTTATGACTAGGTTAAAAAAAAGTAGCTTGTTTTATTTTGAGGGCATGTTTAAAGTTAGATTAAACACAGGGCTGAAATTCCAGCTGATTCTGGCTCAATGCTGTGATCAGGGATAGGGATTTTTGTTGGTCTTTTAGCTTTCTCTGACTCAGAGAAAGGGGAAAAAACCCCCAAAACCAAAACCAAACCCAAAACCCCCAAGAGAAACTCAGCAAAGAGCAGAGCTGGAAGCTTTAGCCAGTTCTTGTTGCCTCATTTTATTTCCTCTAATCACCTGCTTTAGCTGCTGCTTGGGTGTTGTTTGGGGAGGAGGTGTTTGTGTTGGGTTTTTTTCTGCACTTCATGCTGTTTTGAACGTGTAGAGCAAGATGTGCTATCCAAACCATGACCAATCCTTGGCAAATAACACCGAGTCTGAAGTGGGAGGGAGGAAGAAAAAGTAAGGGAGGAAGCCTGAAGTGAGGTTTTGTTTGTGTTTGGTTTTGTTTTTTTTTTCTTTACAGAGTTTCTATTCTCCATGATTCAGCATTTCTTATGTTTGTAGTTTACAGGAATAAACATGAGAAAGTAGCATTTCTGTTGGATGTCGGTAATTTCGGGCATTGCTCGGGAAGCTCCCATGAGACCCAAGCAGGTGAGAGGCTCACGAACCACCCCTTCCCTTCGCTCCGGAGACGCTTTTCCAAAATCTGCAGATGGAATTCTCTGATGAGAGGGGTTTGCTGGGGGCGAGCGACAGATAAGTGGGGGGTGGCAGAGGAGGAGGAGGAGGTCTGCAGCGGGCCAGAACTCTGTTTTGGAGAGATCCAAGGCTCTGCCCGCTGCTGGGACAGCCCAGCCTTGCCGCAGCTCCCGGCTGTGTTATTCCCTGCTGTGCCGAGGTCGGTAAGGACTGAACAGTCTCAGGCTGGTTACGTGGAGGGAGCTGGGCAAAAGATCAGGTCTTAGTCAGCATTTTCCATTTTCCTGCTAGGCCAAATTTAAGCGTGAAGTTTTTAGATCCAGATTCCCAGTGCCCCGGGAAAGAAACTCCTTTGCTGCCTGTGCTCTGACAGCTGAGCACGAAAGGGGGTTTCAGTACGGACACAGCGGCCTTGAATTTGCTCCTATACATTCCCCACAAACAGCCGTGGGCTGCAGGACAAATCTGAAGTTTGCTGCTTATTTCTAGTGTCTCTTTAAGCAAAACATGTTTCCTGCTGAAAGAACTGTTCTGCTTTTTTTGACTCTCACGATCCGAGCCCCCCGCGGGTCCATCAGCTGGAGCCCTCCTTGACATTCCCTGCACGTTCCCTGCTCGCCCCAGAGCTGTGCTAGGGCAGGGTTAGCCCAAATACAGATTTCCCCCTTTGCTTTTTCATTTGTGCAGTGCAGTTCAGTTGTTTTTACAAGCCCCTAAAATAGATTTCTCGGGTGAGCTAGCTCCTGCACCAGCATGACTCAAGTTCTTGCAGGCAGGATAGACGTTAGATCTTGTCTCGGCTGTCCCTCGTGACGATGATTACTCCAGCCTCCCGTGGCTGTTTATTCTACTATTTGTACCATTACGAAACTTATCCACATCGTTAGATCCCATTTTCTCCTTGTGCTGGAGGCCACACAATGTCACCCAAACTCACGAGCAGCGCTCCCAGTCAGCGCCGAGCGCTGCCGAGGGTGGAATTGCTGGAGGACCCGAGATGTCCTCAGATACATTTCTTTGTTTCTTTCTAAATAACAAAGCTTCCAACAAGAGTTCAGTTTGTGGGGGCTGGAAGGCAGGGTAGATTGAAAGATAAGATGTACTGAAGGTATTTATATCTGTTTAAATAATAGTCCAGTTTTGGAGATAGAGCTCTAGCAGGCATGGAGGAGCTAATCCCCATCCTTAAACCCTGCCTGCCCCAGTGCAGGAGAGCCAGGGCGGTGTTGCTGCAATTCAAAGAATGATGTTTAAATTACTGCTGTGTTCCAAGGTGTCTGACAGATTTCTAGTTGAGGAGGAACTTGTGCAGCAATGATTCTTTGTACAGATGGGAAAATTGAGGCCATAAATGCACCGATTTTGCACCAATCTCAGAAGGAATCCGTGAAAGACTTGGAAAGAGAATTCCCCAATCCTTCATTCTTAATCTTGTATTACCCTCATAACTTACATTGTAAAAGCTTTGTAGTGCCATTAAATGCATGGAGGTCATGGAATACTCTGCCTTCTCAAACAGCATATGAAAAAGCCCCTGTAATTAAAACATTTCCTAGAAAATAATAGTCTGGAAAAAATAGTTTGTAAATGTATCTGAGAAAATTCCAAGCACTAAAGTAGACAAAAGATTCCAAATACCTTTTCTAATTGCAGTGGGAGGATTGGAAAATCCCTGTCCAAACAGTGTCTCAGCTCCAAATATTGATTTAGTTTCCCATGACAAATAAGATTCTGCTGGCTGAGAACAGGACTTGGAATGTCTCAATCTCGGACAGGGCTTCCCGAGCTTCTCTTCCTAAAGCCACTCAGGCCAGCTTGTGGTGGGCAAACCATGCAGAGAACTCCAGGCACCAGAGAGCTGTTCTCAATTTTATAGATGTTTATAAGCAGCATTTCACATGGGCTTTATATTTTTATCTTTTTTTTTCAAATGATGTATTACACTGGCTCATTTCGACAGGTCTATCTTATTGCTACTGAAATAACAGAGGTTTTTTCTCTCTAGAAGTCAGTCTGCACATCCTTGGCACTGACATCCCCTTTCCAAAGCACCTAGCACTGGTTTATAAGGTGTTTGAATTCAGTAGTGCTTAGTTCTGCAAAACAAATTATATGTAGCGGTTAAAAAAATATATTTAAAAATACAATTATAGTTTTGTAAGCAGCTCTTCAGTTATCACTCTCTGTTATCTGCCCAGAGCATGTGTAACCCAGTGCAGCTCTGGCACTGTGGTGCTGCTTTTCCACCTTTCCCACTGCCTCCCATTGGTGACCCTGGGAAGATGCAGGAAAATTGATGCATCTTTCTGTACTAATTGTTCCTCCTGTGTCAAATAAAAATCACCCAAATTGCACACATGTACCCAAGGGCTGCTGGTCAGGAGGCTCAACCACATTTGGTAACAGTTTGGTTTTTCCTCACTGAAATCCTGCAGTAGCCTTGGAATACATAAATTAGAGCCTGGAGAAAGCTTTGTGCACAACGTTCACCTTTGCAGTTTAATTGTGTGAACGACTCTCATCGCTGTGGATGTGTGTGAAAACATGAAGGGACTCTCACACAAGGTCTCAAGCAATGTTTCATTAGCTGTGACCAGAATAAAAGTCAATGCAACTCCGTATCTGCTCTAATAAAGAGAAGAGCTGTACATGAGGCCAAATCACACATTCTGCTGTTATTTATAGTGATAATGCTCAATAGCCATCATCTGGTCCTGCATTTGTCCAGTGACACAACCTGAGTCCAGCGCAGAGCTCTGCATTCAGTTTGGGCTGGTTAGAGGTGATTACAGGGTAGAAGAGGGGGATTAATTTGGAATAGAATTTGTTTCTAACTCTTTTCGCTCCTGATTGTTAATTTAACAAAAATGATTACTACTCTTGTAAGTGTTTGACTTTTGCTCTTAAAGTCTGCACAGATGCTTAACAGTCAGAATTTTAGGGCAAACCTCAAGTACTGATGTGAAATGTGAAGACAAAGTTAAACCTGTGCATGGATGTTGAAAGGCTCCTAATACATTAAATAAGAAATCCAAGCAAAAGTAGGGATATACTTGCTACTCCCAAGGAAACAATCACATTCAAATTCTGAACACCTTTTTTCAATCAATCAATAAAGGAAAAATAAAACCATGTGGCCAAACCAATACATTAAATGTGCGAGGAATTAGGTCTCTTTTGAGAGACACTTGCTGAACAGACAAGTGAAATCATTAAAAGAATTAAGTTCCTGTTTAACACTTTCCTGGGACCCAAAACATAGTCTGAGAGTTTAATCTTCACAAAATAAAGCTAAACTTTGGTAGAAACTCCACACGTGGACAATATCCCGAGGTTTTTGTGAAGTTCCTGATTCTTCCATGTGAGCCGAAGCTGCTTTGCCCCAGCCTGGGCAGACGAGCAGCACAATCTGTGGTGAGTGTGTAAAGACCTATAAAGATTAGATCCAGCCCTGGATTGCCATCAGGATCACGTGAAATTTATGGTGCCGTGTTTGCCTGCTGGGAAACCGCACGAAACTCCAGGAGAGCTCCTCCTTGGAGCGGTGCTGGGGCGGGGGTGACGCTGGCACCGTCCCTGCCTGGGCACTGCAGCTCCCGGGGCTGGCAGGGCCCTCCTTCCCTAAATGTGCTCCATTTGATCCACTGGAAATTGGAAACTCCACTGGAAACCAACTTGCCTTTTGTGATCGTTTCCCCACCCACCAGCGGTTCAAATGTTTTGTTTTGAATAAAAGGCTTTTGTCCCCTCCTAGACATGCTGGTGGATAGATCTGCCTGGGTGTGAGAAACTGCAGGGCTGGAATTCAAAATGAGGATAAGTGGGTTAATACTTGCTTAAGATAATTGATTTGCATTTACAACAGGGACATATTTAATTCCAAACCTTCTGACAGGGTGCCACGATTTCACAAAGTAGTGCCAAATTTAACCCTCATTTGTTATAAATTTTCCCCCCAAATATATTTGCTATGGAAATTATTCATATAATAATAAATAATAATCAATTCTAATAATAATTTCTGTCTAATTAAATGCTAAGAAAGACTGATCTACATCTGGTTTTCACCCTGCCCTGTCCTATTGGCTCTTGCCTTTGGGATTCCTGTCTCACACATTCCATAGCTATCAAAGCACCTTCCCGGAGTTCAGGGTACTTAATCAGAGGTTTTAGTTAGGTCTCCTAATTTCATGCAATTCGCAGAATAAATCCCCTACGAACTGAGGCTAGAGCAGTGCTGGCTCAGCCAGCAGCCCTGGCTCTGATGGGCTCCAGTGCAGACACCTCTGGAGAGAGCGGAGCTTTTGCCAGGAGGCTCCGGGAGGCTCCGGTCCCCAGCCCCACACGGACACAGACTTGTTTGTTTGCTATAAATACCGTGCCTTTGCCAGTGTATTGCAACAGCAGTTCATTAAGGCTGTGGTGAGCAGCCCGCTGGTGGTGCCTAGAAATGGCAGTGACAGGAGCCACGGTCTCCAAACAACCAAAAACCCCTCCGAGCCTCACCTGCCGGGCTCCCTCCTCCCCCGCCCGTGGGGGCCACAGATGCTTTGGGACAGATTTTCTGTAAGTGAACAGAGGAGCTTTGCTTTGAGAAATGAATGTGATGGTGACACGATGGGAAAATATTTCAGTGCAACATGATGAAACAATTACTTGGCTGCAGCAATTCAGGAAGGGAATCACAAGAACGAGAGAAAGTGCCTGGAGCCGCTTCGCGAAGCGCAAGGGGCGCGGTGGCTCCAGCAGAAACGGAGTTCTGCTCATTTCCCCAGCCTCTGCCATCCACACACAGCTCGGGGATGGATGTTTCTGACAGGGATTCTGAGCCCAGGTGTCCTGGAACAGTAAAATTCAGCTCCTGTCTCTATTGCTTTTTGCAATGCAAAAGGCCAGAAAAGAAACCAAGAATGTAACTTACTGAGATATTTCAGTGTCTAACACTTCCATGTACAAGGAGCAGAATATCTGTGGGATAACTTGGCACAGTGAGATGAGGAGAATTACAAAAAAAAGGAGTAATTATCAAGGAGTTTGGTTGCTTAGAGGAATGTAAGCTGGCCCCCAGCCAGGAACACTTCAGTTAAGCACACAAGCCACCCTCAGTGCCAGCTCTGTGAAGAAACCCAACCTCTGCACAGGGCTGCTCTCCTGCTGCTGAGTTATTGATGACCACTCAGGGTGGCACAAAACAGTTCTGTGCTTGAAGTTAAGAACAGTGCTGATTGCTGAGTTGAGTCCCCAAATCTGAAGGAGAAGGAGAGATGGCAGAAGGCCTCGATGTCTGAGTGCAGCTGCAGTGTCCTCAACCGCTTTCAAAGCAAATTACCGAGCTGCAGAGTTAATGAGTACAGAACACTGACAGGAATTAAGATGCAAGGGATGAGTACTGAGCTTTGGAACAAAAGAGAGAGTTTCTGGTCCTGCCTTTCCCACTATTTTTTTCCTATACCTTTATATTATCAGTTAGCCCCTACACATAACAGAGGCTCCTGCAGGTATATGCATCTGCAGTTCCAGGTGCAGTTGCCATAGCTGCAGGTGCATTTGCCTGTTCCATATTTAGATCCTGATCTTACACATGTGCTTCACTTTATATGTGTAGCTGTAGTGATTTCAGTGGAACTATTATTACTGGCATGAGTAATGATAAATGCATAAATCTGTATTTACATGGGATGTATTTACATGGATCTGTATATACATGGGTCTGAGATCACGGTGTCTCTGGGAAAATTCTTGTGCCTTGCTCAGTTTTACAGCACATGGCCTGGCAAATCCTGGGCACTTCCATTTCTTGCATTTTCGAGTTGGAGAGAGCTGATCTGGCTGTCGCTTGCTGTGCCAAAGGGGCTGACAGCAGCTTTGGCATTTTTGCGTTTCCCAGGGGAAAAACCTCAACCACCAAAACATCTGATGAGTGGGACACAGCCGTGTTCTGGCAGCCCCTGTGGGTTCCACACTTGAGTGACCCGCAGGGCCGGCTGTGCCTGGACACGGCCGCAGGGCCGGCCACTGCCCGGCCTCGGGGTCACTCTGCTGTGCCACGGGCACGGGAAACACGACGGGAAATCTGGGTGTCCAGGGAGATGGGGAGTGAGATGCACTCCAGCAGCCCCAGAGGAATCCTGATTTCCCCCTCCTGCGCTCAGGGAGCCCATGCAGCCTCGGTGCTGGCCGGCTCCGGCAGGCACGGCTCCGGCTGCGGAGCGCGGGGCGAGAGCGCCTGGCTGCCGATCAAAGGGCTCTTGAGCAACAACCCACTGCACATCAGCAGGAGCTGCTGCCAGCAGCCGTGGACTTCTCTGGGTGGAAGACAACTGATAAAGCAGATGCTGAGAAAAGCAGTGATGCCTGCGTTGGGCAATCTGAGTGAGACTAATGGCTACTGGAAAATGTTATTTGTATTTCAGCTCTGCAGTTGCAGGAGCCCGGTTTGCCAATGGCTCCCAGTGTGTACGGTGCTTGGGTTCAGTTTCTATTTTTGAAAAGCATTTTATTTACAGGAATAGATGCTCCCACTTTATGGGGAAATCTAATACTCCTTGGTAGTTCTTCCTCTGTCAGTAACAAATATGGGTTGATTGTGCCTTCCCCCAGAGTGAGGGGAGCTCTCCTGTGGAGTTTGGCTTGCAAAGGACAGGGGTGGGAATGAGGCCCTCAATCCTCTTGTCACACAGGCCTGTGCCTGGTTGTAGGGGACACAGTTCTCAAGCAAGGCTGGCAGGTTGGAAAGGGATTGGCAAAAAGGACAAGGAGGTAAATCTGTGTGTGGTGAAAGGGCCTGGGAAGAAGGAAGCGATACCCACCAGCCCACAGCCCTGGGAAGGCTGTTGCAAGCTGTGGCAATGATGGGAACCATTTCCAACAGCCAATGGACTATTTTCCCACTGACCTCAGGGTAATGTGAAGTGAAAGCTTCACTCTGGTGTTTTCTGCCAAGTCTTGAAGGCAGAATCTTAGGAAATGGCTCCTGGTCCTGCAGGACTCCAGCAGCAGGTGCTCCTGTGCACGAGCCCTGCAGGAGCTGTGTGACCAGAGGGACACTGACTGTTCACCAAGCTCAGCCTGGTATTTACTGCAGGATGGGGCCTTTTTATTGCACAGGGAGGGAACTCCCTGCTCAGCCTCCAGGTGGTCCCTCCAGGGCAGGGTTGAGGCACACTGGTGAGAAGGGGTGGGGTTGGGTGGGAGAGGCTTTCATTGCTGCCCTACCTGTTCTGGGCATAAATTGAAATGATCAGTCTCTAAATCCTGCCAATTAGGAATGCTTTACTGGCATGAGAGCCAGTTCACTGTGACAGGCAAAGCAAAAATGTTTCCCTTTATTTATTTATTTTTTCTTTAAAGTGGCAAAACCTTGCTTCAACACAGAGCAGGGGTGGCAGGGAACAGCAGGGACTGTGGGGTGCCTGACCTCGCCCAGACAGGACTCTGCAGCACAGAGCAGCTCAGGGACAAAGCCCTCCTCCCTGCTCGTGTGCCCTTCCAGCAGTGGCTGTTTGCCAGGGAGCCCCCAGAGCAGGGCTGGGCAGGGGGCTGCAGCCCCCCACAGCGCCCTGTCCTCTGCAGGGACTCCACCATTGCAGCTGGCATTAGGTGTGGGCAAAGAAAACCAGTGCTCAGCCTTTCCTAGGCTCCACCTGCCAACAAAGTGCCACCTGCCTGGGAGAGCAAAATGAGATGCTTTCACAGGACTCTGAAACTGCTAATCAAGGCAGCAGCTGTGCTCTCAGTTAGTGCCTTCCTAATCTTCTGACCCACAGATTCCTGTAATGAAGAGGCAAAATGAACCTCTTGGGTTTGTTCCTTGTTGGTTTCTGCAGGCTGAGGCAGACATGGTTCCATATCTGCACTCTGCTCTCTCTCAGGGTTATACTGGTTACTGTAAAGGCCAGAAGCACAACTGTCCCTCACTCCAAACCTTTCCCAGACAGTAATTTGACCACACAGAGTTTGGCTCATTATATATGTAAAACAGGCAGATGCCATTAGAAAGCAATTTTTCCCCCCAGTGAGACGAGCAGCCCGTCCCTCATCGGGCAATCCTCTGCAGGGGCTGTATTTTTATCCTGCCTCATAATCTCAAGGTGTTTAAGATCACCCTCAGAACTGGAGAGCATCTTCCCTTTCCTACCCTGGGACTGAGCTCTGCCTTCACGGAGCTGCACTGAGCCCCCAGCACTGCCCAGCCCAGGCCCTTTCCCCTGGCAGTTTGTAGCTCCCTGCAGCTGCTGGTGGGTCCTGTCACTGTCACTGTCACTGTCACTGTCACTGTCACTGTCACTGCGCTCAGGGACAGTGACAATGAACCCTCCCCCTGCTCAGACCTGGCTCGTTGGTCAGTGTGGAAAGCACTGAAGGGGGTTCATAACAGCACCTTCAAGAGGCTGATGGAAATGTTCAGGGCAATGAGCAGTGTTCTGTAGTGATTTTGCAGGGCAGAAAATGCAGCAGCCCTGGAGAGGACACTGCTGGACGCCCGAGTGTGGCCCAGCACATCCCCTGGGGCACCCTGCACAGCCCCCGATGGAGCAGCCTCGGAGGGGTGAGCTCAGTGCCTCACCTGGGTGAGTGACAGCAGAGAGGGGAATTTCCACTCTGCAGTGGCCACAGGACCCGTGGCAGAAGCCAGGTAAAAAACTTCTCCAGGCAAAAACTAAAATCACATATTTGCATATTATCATTTTTACTTGTCTACTTCTCGCTGTAGGAATTTTATTATTTTAGATGAGATGCTGAAAATGTGTCTCCAGCAGCTCCACCAGAAGCGTGGTTGTGCCCTAGACTGACGATCTGACACATCTGGCACTTACACTGGGGGCCTTCCCCCATGGGAGAAATTGCCCAGGGAGGAGAATGCACATTTCCAAGTGAAACAGAAATGACAAAACAGTTCCTGGTGCACAGGCCAATTTCCAAGGCCAAATCCAGCTCTCTGCAAGTCCAGGGGAAAGGTCATCGTGAATCAGGAAGAAAATTACTGAATTACCAGCATTGCAGCAACAGAATAAACTCTCACCAAGGGATTCACCGGGACAGTGGGATGTCGCCCCCGGCTACTGGCAGCGCTCCCTCGTCATTACCCTCATTAAGGTGGTCACCTCCAAGCCAAACAAGTGCACACTTCACTCAGTAACATAAAAGACATCAATTAGATTTATATAAGAGCGTTGCAAAATATCGGATAATAGCTGCTGCCTCCGAAGGGCAGCAGGGAGATGCAGCGCCCGGCCGGGTTTGCCTCTGCAGCAGCCCCAGCCTGGCTGGCTTTGGGAATTGCACCTCGCCCGGTGACAGCCCCGGCCCTGCGCGTTTGCTGTGGGGCACGGGGGCACTGCTGGCACCCCGGCAGCAAGGCTGGGGCTGGCGCTCACCCGCGTGAATCACCAGCTACCGACATGGAAAAGCGTGCATATGCAAATGGCTAATTAAAGCCATTAGCATAGTCAGTTACCCAAGCTGTAATCGCAGCCGGATCTCAGCGAGGCAGCGATCCCACACCCATGCTCCAGGTCTGCATTTGGGAGCGCTGCGTTCCCGGCAGCTGCGGCCAGAAACTGCTCTAAGAACCAATTTTTCCTCGTGCAGTTCCAGGAAGGAAAAGGAAGAGGGAGAGTTTGCCAGGTCCTGGGGAACGGCACAAACCCAGGAGCTGGTGGGGACAGCTGGGGGACGGCTGGGAGGGATGGCGAGGCAGGAACCCTCTTCTTTAATCTGCCCACCTTTGGGATTCTGTCAACACAATCAAAACGTGGATTTCCCTCTACCAGCAAATATTCTGACACAGGAGAAGACCATGTGCCAGATTTTTGTCTTTATTTACATTGAATTACCTGAGATTAGAATCTGAAACTAGAAACTTTCTTTATACAGCTACAAATAGCTATATTATGCAGTTTTAAGGGGTTAAGAAAAGGAGGAAATCATAACCACAGAAGTCATAAAGGCAACTTATCCCAAGCCAAATAGTTTTGTTTCTAATGCAGGGCTTTAATTATAACATGTCATATAATGATGACATAGTGCTATAATAGGCAAATATAATGCATTAATCTGATATTATATTCTGGCTTTAACAATAGGTGCAGCGAACCAGCCTTAGTGGATAACTCATTCAGAACCTATCTGCACACTCCACCTAGATACTTATCTGCCTCTTTAATTAAGTGGAGGGAAACTTCTTGAGGCCATACCCATAAAGCCAGTCTCTGATGATAGCAGAGTTACTGGAAGCCTTTGGTAATCGTTTACACCCACGTTTTGTGGTTGGCTTCCAACTTTGGCTCTTTCCTTCTCACTTTGGAACCACCTCTTTATCCCCCAGCGTAAATCCCCGGCTGCTTTCGTACCAAGAGGGGCACAAAGGACTCCAGGGTTTGTTTGAGCAGCACATCAGCACCCTGCCACTGGCCCCTGGGGACTGAGCCAGGCTTCTGAAGGGCAGCACTGGCAAAAACAGCTCTGGCACATTTTCACTTACCGGTGTCTGCTGGGAGCAGCAGCACCAGGGGATGGGCAGTGCCACCTCCCCGGAGCACAAGGTCCCAGGCTGTCCTTGGAGACACCACGGCTTCAGAGGGAGCAGGACTGGGATTCCTGGGACAGAGCCATCTCTCCTGATTCCATGGGTCCTGTGCAGCTTTGTGTGCATTGAAAACCACCCTCTGTGGCTTCTTCAGACACACAGAGTCGGGAGCATTTGCCCACTGCGAGGAAAATAAAACTTAACTAATGAATTGTCTCAGAGAAGGTGGTTCCTTAGCTGCTGTGCCCGCTCTGCACTTGGGATCTTTGAGAGAAATATCCTGCTCTGAGGCTGGAACACACAGAAATCACACAGACCCAGCATGGGAATGGCACAGGGACAGCAGTGCCGAGGCCAGGTGAGCCAGTCTGAGGTGACAGGAGGTACCATGAGTGTGACAGGAGGTACCATGAGTGTGACAGGAGGTACAAGGAGTGTGACAGTCCCTGCAGCAGCACTGAGGCCACGCCACGAGGTCCCTGGACTCCAGCAGCACCGAGCAGATCCACACGGGATGAGCACAGCCACAGAGGCTCCAGCAGCTGCTGCCTCCTTTTTCTTTTCCTCTCCTTCTGAGGCTCACTTCCGTACCCTCCTCTGGCTTTTCCAGTATGAAAGGCTCTGCTAATGACCTTTGAGCAGACCACGTTGAGAATGTCACTGCAGAGCTTCTTAATCTTGTGGTGGCGCCTGGATAATGTGGTGATGGGCACTGAAATGCTGAAAAACAGACAGACAGATAGCAAGATAAGATTAGATACAGAAGTAATTTAGTCACTCATCATACAGAGCAGCTGACATAAGTTCATTTGTAAAGCCAACTGCTAAAATTGCTTTAGAAGTCCTTACATTTGAATTTTGTTGAAAGGCAGACCTTTGATCTGAATTGTTTTGGTGGCATGTGCATTATTTGAATGGAACCTCACCTGGCCAGGTAGTGCCAGACCGGTCATTCCTGGCATGCCCTTCCATGGGGGAGCAGTGTCCATGCAAATCCATCCCCACGGATAGCTGGGGGCAGGCAGATAACTGAGCATCATGGAGCAGACACAGGCTGAAGGCAGGAGCTCCACGGCATGCTGATATGCAGAATGAATCATGGCTAATAAAAGGCTCAAACAACCGTATATATGACTAAATGTAACCCCAAAACACCTTTCAATTAAGCATGATCAGAAAATAAAAGGAGAAAAATTAACAGATAAGTGTTATTCCTTCTCTTTTTCATTAATATTTATTAAATCACACCGTGGGGGAGATGGAGGAAGAAGGCAAATAAAGCAGACCTGTCCAATTCCCTATTGTTTATACCACTTCTTTATTTCCTGCATTCATTGCAGGGGAAATTATTTACATTTGCATGTTATGTTTTTGTAATTTGGCATTAAAAATTTTCAAAGGCACTTCCTAGGGCAGTTTATTTTTGAAGTGGGTTATTTGTTTTCACCCTAAATCTGAGGCCACACAGAAGCATTCCCAGCTCTGGAAGGGGCAAGAGAGTTGACACAAAGGCGTGGAGTTGGTTGGTCCCTGTGCTCCTCTGAGGGGCATTCCCAGCCCTGACACTTTGCAGTGCTCAGTCCCTCTGAAGCCAAAGCTGCCAAGAGCACAGATGAACCACAGATAAATCGTTGCAGGTCTTAATTAGTGATGGCTGAACTCTCAGAAGATTCTGTGGTTGAATTAGAATGAGCACTCAGAAAGTTCAAATGTTAAGCCAAGCCTCTTTTGTTTATGATGGTGGAAGCCACTCTCTAGAGCTGGCTCA
This sequence comes from Aleadryas rufinucha, assembly GCA_013397815.1. Lineage (NCBI taxonomy): Eukaryota > Metazoa > Chordata > Aves > Passeriformes > Aleadryas > Aleadryas rufinucha. The sequence goes on from VZTH01016967.1 coordinate 13,304, forward strand.
CTCATCCCATTTTTAATATATCCTGACTGAGCCAGTGCACAAACAGCAGCTGGCACAGAAAGCAGCTCCTCCTTGGTGCCCACCCAGAGCCAGTGACTGCAGGTGTGAGCAGCAGTCTCCACACAGCCCTTCCCAGTCTTGTACCCCCCTGTGACACTTGACTGGGCTCTGGGGCTGGAAGGCTTGGATTAACCCTATTGAACTGTCAGAATCCTCGTTTCTTTACCACTTGGGAAGCCCAACCTCCTTTTGAAGGCACCTGCCTCTTGCCAGCGAGGCAGTGAAGGAGTCAGACTCCAACCTGAGCATCTCATTTATTGCCTGCACCTCGGAAGGAGCAGGGAGCAGCTGCCTTGTGAAATGCTGATGCTGTGGTGACCTGGCCCCCACAGCTCCTCCCTTCTGGGATATACATTCCTTATGGGATATACCCAGGGGGTTCTCCTGCTTTTGGTGTGTTACAATGGACTGTAACAGAGGAAAGTGGATTCTCTGAACAGAAGCATCCATGGACGATATTCCTACAGCCCAATTCCCCACTGGGCAGTCAAACCCAAGGGCTCACAGCAAGGCCTCAGGGTGTGCAGAGAGCTGCCAAGATCTGTCTGGGACTTACAAGCATGAGGATGAGGCCAGCAGCTTCAAGAGCTGTACTGATATGCCCAATGTCTTTGCCCAGGAGCAAATACCAGCTTTGTTATGTGTGTGTTTGACATCTGCAAAGGGTTGTCCAGCTCAAGAATAAATGGAGTGAGTGTGCTCTTCCCTGGTGCTCTGCGTGCCAAATATGTGCTAATCAGGCTCTGAAGTGTGCTATTGGCTGAGACAACCACTTAAAAATAGGTACTGAAAAGTATTACGTAGTAAAGTAAAAGAACATCGTTTTAATTTTAATTTTCAAAATTGCCAAGCAGCAGGCAGCTCCTGTTTGTTTGGGTTTGGGGTTGGGGTTTTTTTTTTGAGAACCAACCACTCACACATTTCCGCTCAGGGTTTGGAACACGGTTTTATACTCCTATTTTTTGAGGAACATCGGCCAAATTGCTGGAATCTGTCAGCTGGAATCTTTATCAGGAAATCTGTAACTGAATATTCCAGGCCAAGATGCACAGAAACCAAAGCTGGGCAGAAACTTGCACGGTGTGGTGGCAGTTGCACTGGAAGCAGCGACCAGGATTAGAAACCCCAGTTCCATCAAAAAGCCAAGTCCAGGAGAGGCAGCAGAAACGTATTTTTGTGAACCTGGAACGTGTGTTTTTGTGTTTGCAGGGATAACAGCTCTCCTCGTCACAGCACTGTGACTTCCAAAGCTCTGAATGAATAACTGTAGCTGATGAATAACAGTATCTACAAATAAAATCTTAATTGCAAAACAAAGGAATAATAAAGAAAAGTTAATACATTTTTTATTTCATTCAAAGCTTAGAAAAGTTTAGGTTGGAGTTTGGGTGAAGGTTTGGTTGCTGCCTTTCCCCCTTTTATCTGAACCAGCTCACTCAGACCTAATCTTCATCATCTAAACCACAGGATTAACACACAAAATAACTTTGGAGCAAGCCAGGTCCAAGCAGGAAGCTGCAAGTACCATCATGTCTTCATGATATTAGCCAGCAGAATAACTGTGGTTTCTTCAGTTTTTTGGTGGTGTGTTTTTCTGGTCGGTTGTTTTTCTGGTTGTGTTTTGGTTTTGTTCTAATTCACTACATTTATGTTTTCCTTGAAAGGGCCTTGAGTTTTTGTTGCTTCTTTGTGTTGGACACGTTCAGACTCCCAGCCCCACTCCTGGGGTGGGTGCTCATTCTCCTGGGCAATCCCAGCTGGCCCCTCACACCACAGAGCCGAGGGCTCTCTCTGCTGAGCTTTCGGTGCAGCCCAAACCCTCCGGCCCCACCTCGCCTCTCTGCCCGCTCAGCTTCTCAGGGAAGCAGCTCCCATGTGAGGGGACTGGTCCTGCTGGTGGGCACTGGGTTTGGAATATTCCTGATCTGGCTGTCCTGAGAGAAGGGAAGCTCCTTTCCTCCTGTGCAGTGGGTTTTAGGTGGGAACTCTGCACGGAGCTGCTCCGATCCCAGCAGTTCTGGGCATGTCCGGACATAAAGCTGCTGGTACTGGAAGAAATGTTATCCTGAGCAGGGAGTAACCTATGGAATTGTAAGTGCTTAAGTCCTCTTTTGCATCTGGCCCAAACTTGCAGGAGAGGAAGAGCCAAATGCTCAAAGGCAGCTTCCATTTTATGGCTCTAAATTGTGCAAAAAAAATTCTGGACTTGATCACTTTGCACCTGCGTTTGTGTTGGAGTGAGGGAGAGCCTCAGTCGGGCTCTGAGTGTCTGCCCTGTGTGTGCTCTGTGAATTCAGAGGGGAAGAGGGGCCTCCTGCCAGCAGAATCCCAGTCCCCATGTGTGTCCCATGCAGAGCTCCGTGGTTGGTACACTGGGTGCTGGTTGGGCAATGGCATGGAGCTGCCTGGTTTCCTTGGAACATTTTCTGCTCATTGTACTGTTCCTTCCCGGCATTTCACAAACCACCACAAAGAGGACGACAGAAAAGGGGGGAAAAAAACCCTTCTTAAAATGAATTGTGTGTCCCTTCCCTCGCTATCCCAGCAGCCTTGGCAGGCTCACAGGAGCCAGGCAGAGCTGGTCTCTGCTGGATGTCCCTCTTTGCACAATTCTGTGATAATCTGGGGGATTTTGCATGATCGAAGGGTAAAAGCACAGGGAGGGAAATCAGGACTTCCACTCCTGGCTCTGCACCAAGACCTGTTGGTATTGGGATGGCACATACAACCCGTTTTGGTTGTCCCATTGGCACAAACCTCGTTTTACCTATTTGCTGCTTCTGTCATTTCCAGGGCTTTCCGAGGCTCAAATCAAAACAATAGCAAAATATCCTGATTTATCTGCAAAACAAATTATTAACCTGAGAACTGTGACCTCCCTGCTCTGGCTCAAAGGCTACCAAAGACATCCCCTGACTCCTGTGTGCTTTGGATTACAGGGCAGTCCTGGAGGAGATGGAAAAGAGAAGGAAGGCCACTAGAAGTCAAGGGAGAGGTGGAAGGACTACAAGAGATAGTAATGGGAATTAAAAGACACCCTCAGGGGATGCTGGAAGCGAGGCTTCTGTCAAGGCTTGCCTAGAATACACAAACTTAGGGATCCAGCCTTTGCAGCTTCTTGGCTCATCCCTGGAAGAAAGCAGCTTCCTGTCCTAACCTCTTAATGGGAGTTCTGTGTTTGTCATTCACAGCACTTTTCATACCTGAAAGAACAACTCAGTTCTGCTTTCATGGCAAAATTCCCAGTGATTTCACTGTGAGCACAGCTCACATCCTCTGATTCTCTGCTCTTCACTCCTTTTCCCCTCTTATGGTACCTACAGCTGCCCTCTCTGCCCTTCAACATCTCCTTTAAATTGCTTCCAAACAAGTGGCAGGCTATACATGAGACTTGGAAAGTTTATCTAAAACCAGATTTTTCTGAAGTTATTCCAAGGCCTTTATCAAAATAAAATCTGCAAAGATCTATAACAACAATCCACTAAAAACCACATCATGTCTAACCCTCATGTCATCAATAACCATCTGCTGTCATGGGTGATGGGAGGGGGAAGAATGAGCACTGATTGTACAAGGAGATGCTCTGAGCTGTGATCAGAGATGCCTCTTTCTCCTAACAAGATACTGAACTGGATTCAGCAGCACCAGTGACAAAAAAGGTATTTTGGTTCACAAGGAAACACTTTGATCCAAATATTTAATTTTGCTTTTAGGGTTTTTAAAATACAATTAAGCACTAAACTAAAATGGAAACTCTAAATCCCCGAGCTAAAATGTTTCACTTACAAAATGCAGATTTGTTCAGAATCTCAGATATTTAACCAAACCAGTCAGCTGAAACTGGGTGTAGTTCCCAAGACTTTTGAATTTTCCCAGATTTGAACACTTTGGCTGAGATTGCCTGATGGTAAGTGATGCAGGAGGTTCCTGTGGGGAAGGTGTGCTGCCAGAGCCCGGGTTTCAGTGTCAGCACGTGCAGGTGGACGGGCACCGTCCCCTCCCCGGGGTGCAGAGCTCCCCGAGCAGGGTGGGGTGGCTGCACTCAGAGCCACGCCGAGCTCTCAGGGTGTCATTAGCCATGGCAGAGTCACATCCCAGCCAACCCATAAACTCTGCTTGCCAGCAAAACACCAGGCACCTCCGTGATGCCACAGAAATAAAGGGTCATCGTTAAAACCGTGGCTCTTTTCCCTCAAGATTTTCTTCAGGCCTGTCCCCAGAACAAACCCCAGGCAGGTGATTTATTGTTTATCCACACGGCATTTAAGCAGCATATTTAATACAGTTGCAGTTCATACTTTAAATTCAAACATCACATCAATCCAACAATTCTTGGCAACTAAAAGGCAGCAGTGAAGCCTCAAGAATCTGAGGAGACTCCGACCTAATTTACATGGTGCTGCTCTCAAAAGCTGGCAGCACAGAGCGCATCTTCTGAAAATGTTTCTATTAGAAGCTGATGTTTATGATCACTCTCAGCTTGGCACAAAAACATTCTTCTAAACATTTACATTTCACATTCTTTAGGACAGTTGAAAAATGTTGGCTTGCAGCTCTCCACAGCGCAGAGAGGCTGTGAGGAATGTTATAGTAAAGCATTAATAGCCTTGTACTTTCCTTGTTCTTTGATTTACTGTGTGGTAGTTTTTATCCTGGTTGTGTTCTTGATGTTGCCCATGCTGAATTGAGTTTCACGCAAACAACATGAGCCTGGGTTTATTTTTCTAGCTAAAAAACCCAAAGTCAATTAATTTATTAACAATACTTCATACTCATGTTATAGTCACCATTTGGAGACATTCCCACTTGAATATATTTCCTAGATAATGTTGCAAAACTCCCCAGCAGAGTCAGAAAATGAGCATTTTCCAGGAGATGCATCCATGAAGGAAGGACTGGTGCTGTTCTGCTTGCCCAAACCATGCTGCCATGTTCTGGTTTGCCTCTGACTGATCACAACTCACAGAATCAGCAACAAAATTAATAATACAGCGCAGAGCCCCTGGTCAGTCCCTGTGGCTCCGAGGTAAGTGCTTCCATGAGTAACTGCCACGCTGGGGTAAGGCATTAGCTCTCTGGCTGCTGTGGCACAGCGCTGTGAGCTCCCCAAACAGTGCCATTAGCACCCGGACTGACTGCTCCTTCCTGCTGCTCCCTCCTGCTCTCCCACTGCCCGACCCCACCCAGCCTAACAGCACAGGAGAAAAGCTCTAAAAAACCAGCATTGGCTTTATCCTTCCCCAAGAGAACTGTTTTCAGAGCAATGTTTTTAAAGCACACCTAAATTGCAGATGAGAGGTGCATGAATGTGCTCAGTGTGTTCCCTGCCCCACGAATCATTTTGGGATGTGTATGGACACAGTTAAATGGATTAGGGCTGGTGCATGGAACACGATGGAGCCCTAAGCAGTGCCAGCTCCTGGGAAGGTCACTGACACCTGATAGTACCTGGGGAGTGCAGGATTGAATAAACACGAGAATGCACCCACACAACTCATGTTGTGTCTGCAAATCCCCTCCCTGCAGTGTTGGAGCAGCGGCAGCCCCCAGGCCACTGCTGTGGGACAGCCACTGCTGGCCTGGGCATCTGCAGGAGCAGGCCTGGGGCTGTGTGCTGGACTCCTGGGCACTGTCATTGCCATTCTCTGAGGTGTGGACAAGCCCTGCCAAGGGACACGTAAGCCACAGCGGCTCCGAGTCAGCAGCTCCGGGTCTGGGCCTTTGTGCTGCCAGCTGGAGACGGGAGGCTGATGGAGAGCTTTGTTCTGGGGTAAAGAATGAAATTTGCTGTATGCCTTGTTGGCAGCAGCAGTAGAGAACTCCGGGCAAGGGAATTTTACAAATTGTGAATACAAATTGTAGGTGTGAAGACTTAATTGCTGCTCGTAATTAGGCAACAATACAAACAAACTGTACACATATAATGCCCTTCATCAGAGGAATTCAGGCAGCTTAGAAAGTTCATTAAAGTCTCATCACAACATGGTGTTGTGGCAGCACTACAGGGAGACCCCCTGAAGCAGCTGTGAAGTACCTCGCCTGGGCCGTGGCACAGAGCCTGGCACTGTCAGGTCAGGAATGTGCTCATTCCAGCGGCTCCCGGAGCTCCGAGCGAGCCCAGGGCTTGTGGTGTTCAGGGAGATGCTTTTATTCGGCAAGATAAAAGCTGGGACATTCTGGCTTACATCAAACTTGTTTGGGAATATTTGCAAACTCATGGAAACAAAAGACAATGTCTCTCGACAACACATTTTAGTGTAATTCTGTGCAAGAACACTCTCATTCCAGAATGAAAATGACCACACAAAGACTGACTCAAAACTAACTCCCTGCCAGCCTTTAGAAACTGAAAGTCCCATTTTAAAGCTGAAGGCATTTACAAAAAGCCCATGTTTTTATTTAGCTTGCTGTTTCCAGAGTGTGCATCCCCCAGAACAAGCACCCCACACCCAAGCAGGGGAGTCTTGAGGCACCCAGGGGCAGCTGCCTCCCTTCAAACCAAGCTCCCAAAGCCAAGCACTGCCAACTGAACCTCGAGGTGCTCAGGGACTCCTTCCAAGGCAGGCAGTAAAAGTGAAGGGGTTTTGAGGGGTTTTCAAAATTTCAGCCTGAAACTGGGAGAGAGGATGGAGCTGAGGAATTGCTGCTCCCATAGACAAGTCCCATCAGAACAACTTGTTACCAATCAATAATCAATATTCATACAGAGTACCATGCACAGCTCTCTACAGGAAACTGCTAACACCACAAGTCGTAAGTTAATAGAATCTGTGTCTTGAATAAGACTAATAACTCTGTATAAAGCAACAAAGGGAGCAGCTCAGAGTGGGTGGGAAGCAGTAGCCAGCAGGCTGGCCAGGAGGAAGGCAGAAATAAAAAGGCACCTGGCTCCCAGGAAGGGCCAGAGGTGTATTTATAGAAGTCACACACCTTCTGGTCAATTAGGTCTAAACCCAGAGGAACCACTGCTGAAATATCCATTGCTGCTGGCTTTGGCAAAAGCCAATTAGAGACCCATTTATATTATAAAACCTAATTTTAGGAAATAAAAGAGTGGAGAACTTCAAAGAGCTGTCCAGAGAAGGTTGGAGCACGGTGCATGTTCTGGCCTGGGACTAATGGAAGCCAGTGCCTGAGCAGTCTTTGAGATTCCAGGGGACAGCGTTTAAAAGACTGGCCTCTGCTTGCAAAACCGAAGCCAGAATTGAAATATTTTGTATTTGTTTACTTTACATTTTACTTGTTTACTTCCTCCCAGTCTAGCATCTAAATGTTCAATTTTAATTGTTTCTAAATAAACTCTTGCTTTGCCTGGCCCTGGGGGAGAGGTGAGCGAAGCCAAAGCTGTGGAGTTACAGCCCCCTGGAGATCCCAGACGGAGGGAAAGCAGCACCCAGAGCTCACCCCGAGGACCTGTGCCCCAGCACGGCTCCAGGAGCCTCTGCAAGCAGCAGTGGCCTTTGCCAGGCTGCAAAGGGAATTCCCAGGAGCTGGGAATGCCGGGTCTGCACAGGCAGTGCCTCTGGTGGCACAGACAGGACCCTTTCCGAGGCACAGGAGACTCCCCAGGGCTCCTCCAAGTGGGGCTGTGCATGAGGAGATCAAAGCCATACCACGGGTTAGTGACAAAGCCGAAAAGAATCCGGATCGCCGGCTCCCTGTCCTAAATACCGAATGCGGTCCTGCCTTCTCGAGGATAAAAGCACAAGGAAAAATATCCTAAAAGCTTTCAAGAAGCAGTGTGGATTTTGCTGTCAAAAGGAGGAAACACTATCAAAGGATCAGAAAATTCCACAAAGTAACACAACAGTTACTGTTGCAAAACTCTGGGGGATCTCTTCTGTGGCTCAGACTCACAGCAGCGCTTCTTCGTCCTCCACAGTCATAAATCCTTTTTCCTGTTTTGGATAAGTTCAATGAATTCAACTCTTTTGGCTTCAATGAGAGCCAGACCTTGCCTAAAATGTGATATTTTTATTGTCCTTTCCATAGAACATTTGTGCTGCGTTTATCAGGTTCATTTCTCCCTTCATTAGAAGTTAATCGCAGCACCACTAGCACGGCTTTAATGTCATGAGAATCACACTCTGTAGGGTGCATCCTATGACTGCCTCAAAAATCTCTCCCTGTGGATATTTTGTCTCTGTGAAACAGTCTGGTTCCAACTATTCATCTTTGCCAAGAAGAACAATGTTACCAATTATTCCTACAGTGAAAAATAATCAGAACAATCATTTGTTTTCTTGCAGTCGGTTGTGCATGTCCTTCATCAGAAGGAAATCAGCTATGAATTAGAAAAATTTCCTTCCACCTTCCCAGCCCCTTCAGTCTGTGCAGGATTCATGGTATGCCTATGCATCAGATGAGTTATTTTACCTGGGAGGTAGGAATTGTTCCAAGTTCATACCTGCTCCAGATGTAATTCATTTTTATGAAGGAGACTGGCAGAAAGCCTATCTACAAAAAATCTCCAGTGTTATTATGTAGAGCGTAGAAGAGTTAACAGTGGCCCAGTAAAAGAATATAAAGGGAAAAGATCTGTCATTACTGAAAAGAAATGAGATGAAATTACTGAAAGAGCATTTTTGATCATGCAACCAAGGGAATGTAGAACAAAACTCCAGAGCACGGAGGGATCTGAGAGTCCTACCCTGGGAGAAGGTGCTACAGATTCTTCTTCAGAAAAGGGCACCTCAGAATTCAGTGCCTGAGCTCAGAAACTCAAACATTCTCAGTACGAATACAGTCAGATCATGTTCATGTACTGGGACATGAGCAGCTTTCAGAACCTGGCTCTGGGACTCTGCTTAAACAATGCAGCTCACACAAAGAGCTCTGATGGGCCATTCCCTCGCAGCTCTCCGGGGTCAGAGGGGACACACACCCAGGTTACACAAACAGCCGCTCTCTGTGCACACAGGTGGGATAAATCTGGTCATACAGACTCTCTGCATTTATCCTGGCCGTGCCCAGGGGTTGTGGGGGTGTTGTCCGAGGTGCTGAGCCCTCACAGGTCACTGCAAAGCTGGAGCTGCCTACAGCAAATCGCGTTGTTGGCTTAATCATCACCAAAGTCTTATTATCGAGATTTGCAGCTGGTATCCAGTGAAATCTGAGACAGCAGTTAGTTCTCAGTAACTAGTAATACCAGTTTTTCTAGAAAATGAATAAATGCAAATGTTAAGTGTTCAAAATTCACTTAATAAACAGGTCACCTGGAAAGATTTGTGGTTTTCATTTGAGCAGAGAATATAAATAGAAGAGGAAATGGAAAGCCTGATACTCGGTGTCCAATAAACCCCACGAGGTGGCCAAGCTTTTGCAGGGCTCGTTGGGTATGCAATGAGCTAATTAGCAAAATCTCACTGCAGTCTTTCAATCACTATAAAACAGATTTAAATGCTTTCTAAGTGTGCAGCCCATTAGTGACTAATGACTGCAGTGAAGGGCTGGGTCCTGCTCTGCCCAGGCCCCACTGCACGGCAGGTGCACGAGGAGCTCCCAGAAGGGATTCTGCTCCCAGGCAGAGACACTGGCAAGGGATGGCACTGCCAAGAGCCTCATCCCACAGAGCCAGGGGTGCCCAGGGCCCTTCCACACCCCCTGGCCGGGGGCTGAGGGAGCAGAGGAACCCGAGGTTCACCCCCTGTATTGCACTGAGTCCTGGTATCATTCCCAGTCTGGCTTTATCCCCAGTACCCCAACCTGCTGCCCTGTACCTGGCAGATCAAACCTCAAGAAAAAGTTTGGTGTGACTGCTCAGTGCTGAAAAGAATTCTACACCACTCCTGAAGCTGTCTCTAGGAGACAAACACGGATTCCCCTGGAAATCTGCCCAGATCTAAAAGTGAGTATGGAAATGGGTGTTATTGCCTGCACTCTGTGTTTGTGACCAAACCCTCCCTTGCCTGCAGTTTCCAGATTTTTCCTAACTAGGGTGAGATTATACATTGATAATAATTAGGTGTCATCTTGATAATGAATTATGGACTGAAAATGAGTCTCATTGAAAGTTTGAAAAATTACGCACTTGGCTCCGAAGGAAAAGGAAAAAGGACACAAAAGGAGAACAAACCTTCTGAATCACAGGCAAAATGTGTTAGCAAAACTAACTCCACAGGGAGGCTGCACTGGGAATCACAGCTCCTGCAGTGGCCTTGCCATGTGCCACCTTGGACACTGCTCACAGAGTGTCAGGGAGCAGCTGCTGTGTCCCCTGTGCCCAGCCAGGAGCCCCCTGCCCACCCTGGCACAGCCCCAGCGCCGGCTCTGCTCCACCCTCGGCCGTGGGCAGCTGTAAAAATGACCCTGCTGACCACCAGAATTAAAGCAGTGCCCTGCTGGAAGCATCATGTGTCTTCCTGGAGCTGTGCACTGGCAAGGGCTCTCTGAGTCAGCCTCCCCATCTGCATATCCCTTTGCATCTCGGCATTAGCAGGCAGGAGCCAGCGCAGCCGGCGAGAAAAGCCTCGTGTTTGTGCTCTCCCATGCAAATACCTCTTCTCCCTATATATTAGTTACTGTGTGTGGGTTTTCTCTCTCACTCTGCCTTGCCATATGTGTGGGAGTTGATGGCATCGAGTTTATGAAATCTCAACACATGCCAAGAACAGCTGGAGAAGTTGAAACAAGTTCTGGGTGAGGTGAGTTTCATGGGCAGGGACTGAAATTAGCCAAGGTACCGTGGCTGTTTGCCATGCTGGGAGTCTCACATGGAGCATGTGGGCTTTGCTCACTCCAAAAGCAGATTCCCCATGGAAAAAGGATTTGATTCGATTTAGATAGTGGCAGAGATAACTGAGTTACAAGGATCTGTCCACCAGGAGAGACCATCTCTGCACCTCTTCCGTGACTGGTTCATTATGTAAATATAAAAATTTCATCATGAGGCTGAGGTAATTAAGATCTTTAGCCACCATGTAGCACTCCTCATGTTCAAAACGCTTTACTAACATCAATAATTAATCACCACAACACTCTGGGAAGACTATCATCCTAATCAATGGGTAAACTGAGGCACAAGGATTTGAAGTATCCCAACCTGCCAGTGGTGGTAGGCCTGTGTCCCAGCCTGGTGCTCAGCGTGTCCCAGAGCCTGCCCAAACCACCTGATGGGCTTTATGATAAGGGACAGACCAAGGGGGCATTCCAGGATGGATGAAATAAAGCTCCCTTCAGACTGCACAGAACCTGTTAACCACTGGCTGCTCCCTGCAGGTTCTCCCTCTGTGTTCTCAAACCCAGGAGGTCGGTCCTTCCCTTGGAACATCCACTTGTTCCTGCTGATCCCTTCAGCAGCACATCAGTAAGAATTCCTGATGTGAGAGATACCCTCTGGCCTCAGCCTCAGTTATGACTCAAGTATTTACATGGTCTTTTTTGGTATAATTGTAGATTATAAAGAACTAATGATATATCTGATGCATTTTAGTGTTATATATCATTTAATAACTAGCATGTGTTTTTGAAGCACTTCACACATCTCTCGCAGAAGAATCTCCGGTTTTTGCCTCAGTCTCATACAGGAACATTTGAATCTGGTTCCATGTTTGGTCTCAAGTTGTGAATTTTCAGTCACCAGGGCTAGTTTAGGCTAGGAAATGCCACCCACAGCTTACCAGTTTCTGCCATTAGTCCCACCTGGACATTCCTTGGATCCCACGTTATTGCTGAGGTCTGCCATTCCCAGAGAAAGCTGGGGACAGCTGTGAAAGAAGAGAGACCTCCCTGCCCAAATCAGAAAATGAAACTTCAGCACAGCTCACAAACTACAGAAACACACAGAGTGCGTCTGAGAGAAAAGGCTGCTTGTCTTGGGGCTGCACAAGAGGGATCTGTCAAATGTGGCAGGCTGTCATTAACAACAATTAACCTAATCAAAAATCCCTTCTCTCTCCTTTCTGCCGAGTCAGGTGAATATTAAATACCAGATTTTCCAGGGGCACAGAGAAGAGGAAATCAGCATCCAGAGCAGCAAGTACAGATCTGCCTCTGCATCCCCAGAACACGCATCTCATCAGCTGGGGGCAGGGGCAGCCATGGCCACCTGCTCGTCCTCACGGTGCCAGGGCCTGCTGGGCAGCCCTGGCACCCACAGGGCACCCACAGGGCCCCCCCAGGGCACCCACAGGGCAGCACAGGGCTCTGCAAAGGGCACTGGGGACACACTGGGGGTGCTGCTCCCCCACCCCACACTGCCAGTTCCTGCTGGGCAGCCCTGGCACCCACAGGGCACCCACAGGGCCCCCCCAGGGCACCCACAGGGCAGCACAGGGCTCTGCAAAGGGCACTGGGGACACACTGGGGGTGCTGCTCTCCCACCCCATGGTGCCAGTGCCTGCTGGGCAGCTCTGGCACCCACAGGGCACCCTCAGGGCTCTGCAAAGGGCACTGGGGACACACTGTGGGTGCTGCTCTCCCACCCCATGGTGCCAGTGCCTGCTGGGCAGCTCTGGCACCCACAGGGCAGCCCTGGCACCCTCAGGGCTCTGCAAAGGGCACTGGGGACACACTGTGGGTGCTGCTCCCCCGCCCCATGCCGCCCTGGGCTCTGGGTACCTGCTGGGGAGCCCTGGCACTCCCAGGGCAGCACAGGGCTCTGCAAAGGGCACTGGGGACACACTGTGGGTGCTGCTCTCCCGCCCCATGCCGCCCTGGGCTCTGGGTACCTGCTGGGACACTGCCTCTCACTGCACACGTCGCTTTTTGGGCCTGTCTGGTTTGCAGCAAACTGGCTCACCTGTGATGTCTCAGCTCCCAGCACCACCACCACGAGTCCCACTCTCTCCTCCGCACTCCCAAACCTCTTTTGGTTTTCCAGAAGTGGAGGAGGCAAAGAAAAACCCTAGTTCCTTTGAGGTGGGAGCTCACCCCAAGGCAGAGGGGAGGGAAGCTGACCTCCCCAGTGCATTTACTGATCATATTTATTTTTAAAGGCACTTAGCCATAAGCCTCAGCCTATGGCTCTGCTTCCTGCAGGCACACCCTGCTTGTGGCTGTGAAGGTACTCACTAAGCACTAGTAACACCCAGCATTTATATAGGGCTTTTCATCTTCAAAGCACTTCCCGAACATCGTTTAATTAATGAATCCTCACAGCCCTCTGTGAGGTATGCACAGTTATTACCCCCACATTTTACAAGTGAGGAAAACTGAGGCAGCGATTAGCTGAGGCAACACTGTGGGAATTGGGATTAGTGCCCAGGAGAACTCGGGGTGCCTGGACCCCCATCCCACACAGCGATTGCCTGGCTGCCCCATTGGGAAATGCACATGGGGCCTCAGTTCACTGAAGTATCCTAAACCCAAAGGCTGCTGACTCTTCTGTGCATCAGCAACATCTGACCTTCCAGGCCCACATAGATTTTCTGTGTGGACATCTGAAAACAATTTCTTTTTCATCTTCCAGTATCAGTTCCAGCTCCTGCTGTCAGCCAGAGAGAAGATCGAGGCAAAGACACCGGGGCTGAGGTTCTGGAAGAGGACAGTTACCTATGGCACTGCCCAACACAGCCAGCCTCAGCGCCTTCAGGGAGTTCTTAGGGGGACACAGAGGGGGACTTTCACCCAGAGACCTCTGAGCACTCGAGGGACAAAGGACAGTGTGGCAATCCCGGGTCCCAGGACGGCTCTGTGCGGGCCCTCAGACCCACTCGGGCTTGGCGGTGGCTGAAGGTCGGATGATTCACGACCCTCATCCCACATTCACGAAATTTCAGTGAGTTTCACTCACATCCTCCTCAGTGACTGCAGTTCCTCCCTCGAGCAGCCCCGGGGTACGGCAGCTCCCGGCTGGCAGGGAGGACCGGAGCAGACTTCCCGGTGCTGATGGCAGCCGGCAGGGTGAGAGAGGGCACCAGCCATGGGGGTTCAACCTGGATGGTTCAACCTCGTCAAACTCGAACATCCGAGAGAACCTGCAGGGCTTGGTTCCTTTCCAGCCCTCCAGGGCTCTCACGGCCCTAATTATTATTGTTGTTGTTGTTATTATAACAAAACATTCATACGCTGCCATAAAATGCAAACTAGATAATACACGTTCTGGGCCTGAAGAGCTCAGGCTTCAGACGGGCTGGACACTCCGAACTGGATCCCTCGGGAGAGACGGGGAAGGAGCAGCCCTTTCCCTGCAATTTCCCCTCAATTCTTTTCCAGTGAGGCCGAGCACTGTGGAGGAAAGGAGGCAGCAGCAGACACAGCCCGCTCCCACAGCTCGTGGCTGGCACTCACATGCACTGGCAGGGGACTGGGGGGACTGGGATTTAACTGGGGGCGTGCTCCTGCCATGGGCTGCAGCTCCTGGCTGGCACCCAGCCCTGAGACAGCCGTGTCCGACCCGAGGGGCTGCAGCTCCTGGCTGGCACCCAGCCCTGAGACAGCCGTGTCCGACCCGAGGGGCTGCAGCTCCTGGCTGGCACCCAGCCCTGAGACAGCCGTGTCCGACCCGAGGGGCTGCAGCTCCTGGCTGGCACCCAGCCCTGAGACAGCCGTGTCCGACCCGAGGGGCTGCAGGGAGCGAGAGGATCAGCATCGAGCCCTGTCCAAGCCCTGTCCGAGCCCTGTCCGAGCCCTGTCCGACCCTGCCCGAGCCCTACCCGAGCCCTGCCCGGTCCCACTCTGGATGGGTCTCCCCAGGGGTGCTCCCAGTGCCCCACTCCCCGAGCTGGGGGTGCTCAGCACCCAGCGTGGCACTGCACAGAGTGCTCAGAACCACCGGGCAATCCGGGGCTCGTAAACGCTCTTCTGACTGACACCTTGATGCCTTTTCCCACCTGGGAGATCCCTTCTGTTCCCTCCTGTTCTGATCCCAGTCCAGCCTGCAATGCCGTGAGGTATGCCAAGGGAGAAGTGGAAAATGTTGCAACTGCTGAGCTGCACTTTGAAATGGAACAATAATACTTGTAAATAATAATAATCTCTAATGGAAAAAAAAAATCCCTGTTTATTCCCACAGAGGCACCCCAGGTATCAGCAGGGTGCCAGGCTGGACAGACACCCAGCAGGCCGAGCACCAGCACACCCTGTGAGCACCGAGCATCGCCCTCAACAACTGCACCAAGGCAAAGACAAGGAGCCCTCGAGGCTCTTTGTGTGTCCGAGCACCAGGGAGTGATCCCTGGCCAGCCTGCACCAGCTGAAGGCTCTGAGCCAGAAACTGCCCCTGCCATCGATATTCATGACTCATAACACAAACCAAACCAGAGGAACCCAGCAGAATACGTTCACAGGGAAGAAAACATTTCTCAAGTGCTGCTGTTCGCAGTCCCTGCAGCGCTCTGTGTCCCCGTGCTCCAAGGCTCCCTGGCCATCCAGGCACCCAAAATTGAGCAGACACTGCTGAGGTGTTTGAATGCTTCACCTGACCTACCCCAGACCAGGCACAAACCCAGAACAGGGGCACACCTGACACATTGCTAAGGGCTGCAAAGTTAAAGTTCTGATTATTACTGAACTCTAAAGCAATTCTCATCACAGAACCTACGTGGCCATGGGGAAACCTCGCTGGACACCCAGTGTGAGGGCTCACAGCACCCACTGCCCACCCCTAAACCACTTCTGCCTTTTCCCATTCCCCAGGCTCTTTGTCTGTCCCCCTGCCAGGCTCTGTTCTACCCTGGGGGATTTTGTTCCTGCACACAGATATGTTGATGACCCAACTCTTGTTTTATCCCCAGCTGCTCTGTCCCTTGGTGAGCTGTCAGTCCCAGCCTGTCACATTCTCCCAGAGGGCTCACAGCTGAGCCCCTGCCGTGCTCCCCACCCTTGCCAACCTGCTCTGCCCACTCCCTGGCTGGCACCAAAGCAGCCCTTTTCTCTGCCTGCCTCTTTGTGCCGTGGCCCCAAGAGCTGCTGAGTGCCAGCCAGGGCCCCTGCCTGTGCAGGGGACACCTGCTCACAGCCCTGGCACACGCTGTGCTGCATTTCAACACACCAGCAAAGCAGGATTCCTTTTTTTCCTATCTGCAGAGGTGATCCAGACAGAATGGCTAATTTCTAAGTTAGCTCCTCGTGGATTATGCTTCCTGCCATAGCAATAATTGTCAATCAGGCAGAGCTTAATCTTAACTCAGGCATTAACTTGAACACAATTAATCCTTGGCAGCAGACAGCGAGTGCTGTGAGCCCCATCTCTCCTGATGGTGATAAGGCTGGCTGTCAGGACAGGCTCTGCATTCACTCCCCCACTTTAGCAAGAGTTAGATCAAGTCCATACAGACTAAAAAACCAAATTACATTGTTGGCATCAGCAAGTGCCCCTCTAAAAGAGTCAATTGATTTCTGCCTCATTATGCCAACCAGGACCTTCCTCAGCTCCCAGAGGCAGCTGGGATTTTCCCAGTAGTTTTCAGGAAAGCAATTCGAAGTACAGCTGGGTGAGCATAAAAAGCACAAGTCTGAGGCACAGGGCCTGACCAAGGGACAGGGTTTGCCAGGAGCAGCACTAACACCCTGTGGCCAGGCACATGGCAGAGGGGCACAGAGGTGACCTGCTGTCCTCTGGCTCAGCCCAATCCTGCCCTGCTCCGTTGCCTCACAACTCTTTCCGCGTATTTTATCTCATTCCCCTTGTGGAGCTGCCCTGTGTGGCTCCAGTGAAACCCCGTTCCCTTTGCTGGGGTTCAGGGTACGGGGAGAGATGGCCTGGGACAGACTGGGCAGCCCCAGCCCTGTGCTGGCTCTCTGCATCCCAAGGCTGAGCTGGGCCAGCTGCCTCACAGCATCACAACTCCAACACTCACAGTCACTCTCCCTGCCCCTCATTTCTCTGGATATTTCACTGTTGTCACCCTGCTCAGGACAAGAACTTAACCACCCTGGCACCCCCTGGACTTAGCAGAGTGTGGTGTGACTCAGGGCAGAACCCTTCTGAGGTTTTCACATCCCCAGTCAGGGGATGAGAGGACAGTGAAGAGAGCAGGGAGATTGCAAAACCTCGAGGAGTCAGCAGACTGGAAGGTCCCTGGCAAAACAGGTCCCATGCCCCACTGAAATGCCCTGCTCCTGTTTTGATTTGAACGCTCTGAAGTTTGCAAAACCCCTGGGGCTCGTGAGGGGACGCACAGGAATCCCAGGAAAGGCAAATTCCATTCACAGTGCCCTGGCAGCTGGCTGCAAGGGTCTGCAGGAGTCACCCACTCACAGGCATTTGATGGCCAGTGGTAATTACACCACTAATTAAGCGGGGGCAAATGTTTTGCAAGTGATCCACAGGCAGAAGCACTTTCCTGTTACCCATCCAGTGGGGGATATTCTGCCCAAACAGATCTGATGAGGGGAGGAAATGGCAAAACCTGCCCAGGTGCTAAAACGATGGTATTTAAAATGGATGGTTATACTTCACCAGAATTAAAACTTTCGGAGCACTGCTTGGTCAAAAGGCCATCTCTTCCCTCAGAAAACCAGGAGGAATTTTTCTCTGCCCCACATTGAACAGAATCTTTACCTAAAATTCTGTTTGATTTGTCCTGTGAATAATCCTCAATTTGTCCTGTTTTACAGAGCCTTTTTGGATGTCCTGGGAGCTCAGGTGGTTGGTGCATTACAGACTGTGTTGTGTCAGGTGCCACCTACTTCTATTTTGCATATTATTATAAATATATTTTTCAACTGACTGAAAAAATGCACAGATAGATTCTTACTCATGAGAAAGCTTTAGAGTGGATGTGGAGAAAAATGTCATGTTCTGATTTTCCTGCAAATAGTCTTGATGGCTTTTATTCTGAAAAGCACTGTCTTGCTAAGATTCATATGGATAAAAACCACATCCAGTTTCTGAACTAATTTTGACAAGGTCCAAATGCAGTTCGTGCTTGCAAAGATGTCCAGTGCTTGCCTTCCAGGAAGTACAATTCTGCAAGTGGCAGGATGGCTGTTTCAGAGTTACTTCACTTCTGCTGAAACAATCGATGTAAAAATCACTTAGGAAAAAGCTCTTGGTCAGTTTTTTCCTTCACAAAATTATGCAGCACTAGCCTCAAAAATTAATTTGTTTGTAAAATCCCAAATATATGCAAATAAACAATTTATCTGATGCAAGAAAAGAATTCAGTTATGAACACTTACATGATTTAAAGATGTTTGGGAGACAGTTAATCATCAAAAATAGTCCTTTTATCTAACACACCATATATTATTTCAATGTATGAGCTAGATGTAGGCAATAAATCATATTTAATATCTCCTCTGAATAAAGAAACACCAAAGAAATCCTACACTCATACCACTGAAAAAATATCCTCCACGCCTCTCACAAAAATCCATCTGTAAGAGTTACTTCTGCAGTTCCCCCATGCTGAAGGAACAAAACAAAACTCCTCAGAGAACACCTTTCTGTGCTCAGAGAGGGTTAACAGCTGCCTGCCCACGCTGAGGTGCTCCTGAGGGCAGTCCCAGCCCCGTTCCCTGCTCCCTGCTCCTGCCTGGGCCGTGGCACCACACAGCCAGAGAGCCCCAAACTGCCGGGCTTGGGGTGGGGAGAGGAGAAAAGTGCCCAGGAGCTGAGGATCCCCACAGCTCCCACCAGCTCCATTCCCTGCCCCTCTGGCGCTGCTGTCTCTGACATGGATGTCAGCATGGATTGTGTGTGTTCACACCAAATTCACACCAAACAGGGCACTGCTGCACAGCTATCCGTGCCTGAAGGGAGCGAGGACAAAACCCTACAACACATGCCCTATGCAATTAACTCTTCAGTAATTAGGGTACATCCATTAGTTCAACGAGAAACTAGGAGAGATAGGCATGTTATATTTTCTGTTTTGCAAGCATTATCACCAGGGAAATAACCACCAGCAACACCAACCCAGATTAATAGGCTAAAGGCTTCATAGGTCCACTCCCCCTCCACAGACAGGCCAAGGATTAAATGCAGTATCCCAATATTACAGTTATATGTCCAAGCATGTGTTCTAAATTTGCATCTGTGATGGGTTCTGTCAAGGCTTGATGTGGCCAGTGGGAGCTGTTCCCCTGAACTGAGCTCAAGAGGAAGGTGCTGGGACAACTGTGCTTGGACTTTCATCTGTAGAGGAGCAAGCCCACCTGTATTGAGAAGATCACACATCTTTCACTGCCTCCTTAACAGCTGAACTGTGGAGCAGCACACAGAATGAGAGTGTGGAGATCTCTTGTACTTGTACTGCACCTGGGAATTACTGGGTGCATGCTCACAAACAGCTCAGGTGGCAGAGCAGCCCAGCGTGGTCTCACTTGTACTACTGAGTTACTCCGAGATCTTGTTCATCTTTCAGTATCTCATTCGGTCCTCTGTAGCTTGGGGAGCGACACTTATCTGCTGCACTGAGGTCTGTAACAATACCTCTGACCTGTTTGATAAGAGATGCTACTGAAAGACAGAAGTGTATTATTGCAAAATTTTGTGGGCTGGCAGCTTATCTAGTGGCACTGTATTGCACCCAGAGCCCATTTGGCTCCTCACAGCAAAATGAGAGTGGGGGGAGAGGAAATCAGGTCAGAGTTTTTGGCAGACCTGTTCCAGGTAAGCATAATCCAGCTGATTCATTATGTGCTGCAATCATTTCTGGCAAAGCCTCTGA
Organism: Aleadryas rufinucha; assembly: GCA_013397815.1. Lineage (NCBI taxonomy): Eukaryota > Metazoa > Chordata > Aves > Passeriformes > Aleadryas > Aleadryas rufinucha. The sequence continues at coordinate 32,920 of VZTH01016967.1, forward strand.
GGTAAGGTAGCCTCCAGCCCTATTGCAACTCATTTCTGTGTGGGGGTGTTGATGCTGCACACCAGGGAAGGGTGTCACTGCTGGATAAACTTAGGGGGTGAGGGCTGGATAAAGAACAAAAAGGGCTTCACACGAGAGTGCAATACCAGCCTGGAGCTCCCTGCCGAGGAGCCCGCTCTGAGATGCTGCTCCTGCCTCCCAGCACACGAGGAGGACACCTCTGAGAAGACCCTTCTGGTGACTCACACAATCTCTGTCTCATGAATCATTGGCATTGGGATGTCTTTGTGGCATAATCAGAGCTCTGGTTATTATACTCATTGATGATAAAACAGGTAAATCTTAATGAGTTGTGGGAAAGGAGACAATAGGGCCCTCTGCCAGGTCTCATTTACCTTGACAACACGCCTACAGCCCAAGCACAAAGATCCCTATTGTTTATCCTCAGTATTTGTGAAGGGGCCAGACAGTTCTCATTTCCCTCAATCTGATGGTGCTCTCTTTATCTCTGCCTTAGCATTTCTAAGGTCCCTATCACTCGGGTATCTAAGCATCTCAGCTTTAGTCCAAGGTTAAATTTATGGTAAATAAACCACTTGGACAGCCTTTGAAGGTGAAAACTGATATATAGTTAAATAGTGGTAAATCATCCCATTTACATAGTGCCTCTTCTTTGGCTAAAAGGACAGGCAAAGACTTTGTTGTTCATGTTGTAAACAAATCCTCTGCATATGATTCAGGCACTGAGTACCTGTGTCTGTTACCTCAGCAGCACAGCTAAGCCATTACCTGCCAGTAACTCTCGCCCAGCATGAACTGGGAGCTCTGTCCCTGCTGGACTGGCTTTACCCCAGGGACTCTGGTCAGCCTGGCTGTCGTGGTCAGGGCTCCAACTCATCACACTCCTGCCCAGAAGAGCTGCAGCAGTGGGGTTATATAGAAAACACAACAGACAGGAGAAAAATGGGCAATTCCACCTGGCAATCAGCACTGCTGAGCTCACTGTGGCTGCTGGCTCTCCTTGCAAAGCCAAAGCCCAGCTCTGAATGGGCCAGGAAAGCCTTCACTTTGTCTGCAGCCTTCTTTTTTTTTCAAGAATTGTCATCTACAGCTGCTTGGGAAAGTTCAATGGAAAAGGATTTTTAAAAAGAGGAAAGAGATCTCTATCAAGCTACGTTTTTGTACATATTTTTTAAGGAAGTGATGGTAGAGAAAAGCTTCCCAGCTCCTGGATGGATTAGGAAGAGCTGCCCCTGAATGGCACTCACTAGGGGTAGGGGAGAGCCCAGATCAGCACCTGGCATGTCCCTACCCCAAGAGGCTGCCAGAACCACCAGGCTGCTCCTCTCCCTGGCACAGGCCTCTGCCTCGGGTGCTGTGCAGAGCATGAGAGGATGGGAGTTTCAGCTCAGCGTGAACACAGGAACATTCTCCAGTTTCTGAGAAGCTTGTCAGGATGGCAAAACACTTCCCATTCAGATCTGGAGATAAGGGCACATTTCAAGCAAGAAACAAAAGACAGACCCTGACATTTAGATCTCCGAGTGAATTCCTTGGGACAGCAACAAGAGAAAAACATCTTTCTGCCTGTGCTGTAACTAAATCAGAGCAGTTGCTGATTTATAATGCTGAGCTGGAAGAGCATTAAAAATAGTGTTTTTTCCCCCTCGATATTGCCAGCCTCGGGGAACTGCAGCTAAATTCAGGGTTGCCTGCTGCTGGCCTCTTAAGGAACGTTTTGTGTTCCCACCCGTTCTCGCCCTGGCTGGTTTTGCTGCTGTCAGCTGGGAGCTGCTCCGTGACTCACCGTGAGGAAAGACAAGCGACAAACCTTTCCCTGGGGACAGGGGCAGTGTCACCTCCCCACACACCTGTGTTTGCTGCGTGCACACCCCGAGCCCGCCGGCCTCGCTGCCCCAGCACGGACCCCACGCGGGATTTCAGTGTTTGTGCCACGTTTGTGCTTTTCTGGGGCACAGAAGGAGCGCCAGGCTGGGAAAAATGGCCAAGGAAGGCCCCTGCAGGGAGGCTGCAGCAAGAATCCTACAGCAAAGGTCTCAGCAGGGCACGGGGAGCTGGGCTTTGGTGGGGAGGGTTGTGTAATCAGCCAGATGCTCTTCCACCACATGGGAACTCACCAGTCTGACACGGGAGGGGGGCTATAGCCCTGCAATTTCCTTCCTCTTTCCCTTAAGAAGTCCATCACCAGGACAGGCTGCTTAAGGTCATTTCACAAATGGGAGGACTTTCTTTTCTCTCTATCCTCGTGCAAAGATTCTTCTCATGTATGGAAAACAATTGTTTACTGATAGAAGGCGCTCAAGAAGCTTAACAAGAGGGCTGAGTAAAAAGCAACCAGGCTAAAATGGAGCCAAACCCTGCCCCAGCCTGCTCCCTTCTCTGAGCATCAACAGCCTGGATTCTCTTTTCTCTTGCACTGAAGTAAATTAAGCAGCTCAGATGAGATCACAAAGCTTTCATAAGTGACAGGAGAATCAGATCCACTGTGTAAGCAAAAGAATTTTAGTGGTCTCTCATGGAGCACCGTGCAAACATCACCAGCGACCCTCCCAGAGCATTTAGCAAAGATCCAAACACATCCTGGGCTTTTCTGCTCACGGAGGACGCAGTCCTGAGCAGGAACTCATATCTGAGTCGCTCAGAGAGCAGTGCTGTGTGCTCCATGGGGACACAGGAGCATCCCATGGAGCTCAGAATTCATCTCTGCTTTCCAGGGAAAAGGCCAGTGTCTGAACAAGCAACGGGCATGGAATTCAGTCCTCCCTTCTGAGGGAAGCTAGGATAGGGCATGTCTTACAGAGAGGTCAGCTGCTCGTGTCCACAGACTGAGACTTCATTCCTGAAATCTTCTCATGTCAGATAAATCCACTAGACTACACAAAAACCCAGAGCTGAGCACTTGCCAATGTGTGCATGCAGCTGGAGGTGCTGGAGGTGCTCGGTGTGTAATTGCATTTGCCACCAGGGTAATTGTGCATGCAAAAATTGTGCAATAAGTATTTTGTACACATGCACATGCTTTTAACTTTTTTTTTTTTCAAGAATCAGGCACTGTTTGAACAACGAGTCGAGCAAAATAGTTAAAATTATTGAGCATTATTTTGACTTGTTTTAATTATAAAGTCACAAGTGAACCACAATACTGTGCACTTAAATGACAGAGAGAGACACCACATCACTGCTGGGTCATCAAGACCTGTGTGCACAGTTCCTCAATTTGCCTGCAGACAGATGGATTCCTTGGACTGAGGCTAATTTGTTACACATTGTCTGGAATCTAAAGCCAATTAAACACTGATCACAGTTGCTACACAGTCCTTGGCAATTAACTTGTTTTTGAGGATTCATTTAACTTTGTAGTTGGGGAAACCAAGGAAGAAAGCTTTCTGCTGGAGGAATCCCAGCTATGGCACAGAAAGGCCCAAACCCCTTCGATCTGCCCTGAGGTACAAAGTGGCTCTGTACACTTACAGAAAATAAAGCACAATGCACAGAGGTTCAGCAGATCAAATGAAGCCCAGTGCTTGCTTTTGCCAAGAGAAGAGTTCCCAGCTCCAATAGGAAGTTGCCAGGCAGGACAGGGGCATCATTACCTGGCTAATATCCCTCTGAACCCCCTTAGGAGCTCAGTCACTGAAACTGCCATGCCCAAGGACTCTCAGAACTTCCCACGTACGTGTCCTGTTTGCCCCAGGTGAGATGAAGAGGCACCCAGGACCACTGTTTGCTTGCCCAGTGCTGGGGAGCTTCCAGATGCTTTTAGCTCTTGGGCTGTTCTATGCTCAAGCCACTATAATTTATTAGACTGATCATAAGTGATGCAGAAAAGATACAGCCTTATCTTAACGTCTGAGGTGCACCTGTATCCAAAGGACACATTGCATTTACAGCAGAGTAACAAATCCCAGTGCGAGTGGAAACAAAACTGGCACCTTCCACTTCAGCAGTTTGATGTCAGTGCAGGTAAGGTGATGCAAAAAGCCCCTTTTGCATCAGAGAACGGTGGAACTCATCCTGTTCCAGTCAGCAGCCCAGATTTGCACAAGCTTTTCACTCAGCTTTGTTACTTTGCCAGCGGTCAGCAGAAAATGGAGCAGCATTCCCTGTTGTGGAGGAGTCCCATCCACAGCTGGGAAGCACCTGGACACGTGCAGGCAGCACACGGACACAAGGGCAGCGTCCTGCACACTCACATGGAGAGCACACGACTGCCACCGACATCTGCAGGGTCCCACCCACAGGCACCGCTCCACCCGTGTTTGCTCGGGGCGCTGCAGCGGGCGTGCACAGCCCTGGCTGTGCTCACCTGTGCTCACCTGTGCTCACAAACACACGTGTGTGTGCGGGAGAGAGTGCCACTGACACCTCTGTGCCCGCAGGACAGCAGCACAGCCCTGCCTGTGCTCACCTGTGCTCACCTGTGCTCACCTGTGCTCACCAACACACGCGTGTGAGAGCAGGGACCCCGGCAGTGACACCTCCGTGTCCCNGGCAGTGACACCTCCGTGTCCCCAGGACAGCAGCACACCCCTGGCTGTGCTCACCTGTGCTCACAAACACACGCGTGTGAGGGCAGGGACCTCGGCAGTGACACCTCTGTGCCCGCAGGACACCGGCACGCAGCGGGACGGGCTCGGGGCAGCACCGAGAGCCGGGGACAGCCCGGCACAGGGCACACACCGGAGCTGTCCCCGCTGTCCCCGAGCTGTGCTGCCCGGCACAGGGCTCACACCAGAGCTGTCCCCGCTGTCCCCGAGCTGTGCTGCCCTGCCTCACGCTCCCAAACGGGGGCTGGAGCCCAGCCGGACCCTGGCACCCCTGGGCACTGCTCGCTGCTGTCTGCACACAGATCCTTGTATCAATCCGTTCCGTTCCCCAAATAATGCAGATTCCCTTTTGTTCACAGCCAGAATGCTGGGCCTGAGTCAGTCTCTAAAACCACCTTGGCCAAGCCAGTCGTGTCTTGTTTGTTTGTTTTGCAGTGTGTGAGGAGTAGGGAGGGTGGAGGCGGCTCTGCGTGTCCCTTCACCTCTTGTGGGTTCTGGCACGTTCCTTTCACAAACACTCTCTCCAGCGCAGGGGACAGGGTACTTGGTTTATGTTTGCTGAGGCACATCTCTGTCCGGGGGTTCCTCTGAGCAGGTCCATGTTTTGAGACCACCTTCGACACGGGCTCTGGGTAAAGCACAGCTCGGAGCTCCTGGAGATGGCTCTCCCTGAGTCAGCACCAACTTGAGAAAGAACTGCTCTAACCTGGAATGTGACAGTTTAGCACCTCATATTCTCCAACTTTCCCTTCCCCTCAGCTGCCCCTGAGCCTCTGAGGATGCTTTGGGGCATGGAAGCTTCCCAGGGCCAGCCTGGACCCTGCAGATCCTCAAGATCGGCAGTTTCTGTGAAACAAACCGTGCTGGGAATATCTCTGGCTGCCAGGAGCCTATCCAAGCTGCAAGGAGCAAGAAGCAGGAGTAAGGAAGGATGTGTGGGCTATTTTATTACAACCATTTCACTCTGCATTTTCACACTCACACAGCTATCCCTACAGAAAGACCCCAGTCCAAACCCATAAATATCACCGAATTACAGCAGGCGCTTTGCAAAGACCAGGCCTAAATTAACTTGCCACAAGAAGTTATATTGATAAAGGCATCTTAAAGGAGTATAATAAGAGTTGTCTCACTTTAGGTGTAAAGTGATACAAACAATCCCTTTTTTAATCCCTTTCCCCCCTCTTCATGTCTTCTAGGTGTTCTTTAGCTAAAGCTAAAGGTGTGGGCAGAAACAACGCGAGGTGCCACCCCACTGTGTCACCCAGAGCAGAGGATCATCTTACAGCTCCTTCTTACAGACCTACCTATGCTATAAAAAGCATACCATCAGCCTTGTTGCACACATCATCAGAGCACAGCCTTTGCTACTGTTCAGTAATTTATCATGAATGTTTCATAATACTGAGTGGGAAGAAAAAAACCATGAAATAGTTCTAGGGATTTTTCTAGTACCACACTGCTAGGAAGATCTGTTTCCCATAGCTAAATTAGACACAAAAACCAACCACTGCCTTAACCACTTGAAGGGAAGTGAGCACAGGGCCAGCCAGGCCACAGAGGTGACACCAGTAGCACAGGTTGAACATTGTCTGCCAAACTCTGCGACGGACAAGACAATTTTCACAGGTTTCAGCAACTGCAAAACCCAAGTCAGAGCTCCCCTTCTAAAACAGACCTTAATGGCATATTTTATTGAAATAACTGAGTAATTAGAATACTCAGAAGTGCCTTAGCCAGAAAAAGACTCAGACTTTCCAGGGAGAGGAGAGCAGGTGGGTTAAAGTCCTTCAGAGTGTGATTGCTGCTTTGTTGATAACAAAAGTTTTCCTACTTAACTCTGCTAAACTCCTAGACTAGCAAAGCAAATTTTTGCAATTATTACTTTTTCTGAATAAAAACATTCTCGATCTTTACACACTGAAGACCTGTTGTCACTTCCTGTATTCACACCTTCAGTGGAGCAGGATTGTGTACATTTGGCCTTAGACTCTTTTGTTACCCTCCCAATTCCAAGAAAAGCACCCCAGAACTGGGAATTAGTTAATTCCATGATCTATGAAAGTGCTAAGAAACTGTTTGACTCTGAATTCTCATTCTCAGCCTTCCCACTGTGGTTGCTCCTCACTCCCCTGGTAAATGGATGTTGACACACACACTCTCATTAATCTGTTTAATTCTCCAGCCTCACACAGATTCCAGCTCACCATACCTGAATAGTCCTTCAATAATATGCTTAGTGCAGTAACACCAACAGATTAACACCAATAATTGGATTGCAGAGGTTTTAGGCAACCCTGGGGTCAGTGGGAAGGGATTACAAGGTTTCTGTGCCTCCTGCTCCAGCTGGGCAGAGGTGCCTTGGCTGTGTTTTGTCACTCTCACTGCACCCTTTCTGCAGGGCAGGAGGGGGACACGATCTGCTGCCCGAGTCTGAGTTTTAGCCAGGGCTGTGTCTCACATGAGGGCCTTGTTTCAGTCACTGTAGCTGACATTCAGTCTCTGTGACACAACCTCAACTGAAAAGAAGCACCAGAGAGAGTATTTTCTGATATGTAGAACAATGAAGAAGTTCTAGAGCACCTTCCAGTGCCAAGAGCAGACTGCTGTAATTGCAAACACCAGCAATTAGCCACCTGCAGCAAATGCAAACCTATACATCATTTATACAGATATTTTCTGTAAGAGCTTTTAGCTAAGTCTGATATCCCCACACAACTGCAACAGCTGGACACCTCAGGAACTGACTTTTGCTCTTAGAAAAAGTCTCTGTTACTGGAAGTGAAACCACTTTCTTCCTGCAAAGCACAGGTACGTGGTCTGGCCCCAAACGCTGTTTCTATCACAGAATCACAGAACTGTTTAAGTGGGAAAAGACCTTTAAGATCATCAAGTCCAGCTGTTGACCCCGTCCTGCCAAGCCCAGCACAGCCCATGTCCCATGTGTCTTTCTGTGCCCATAATGCTCTTGTCACACCTGTGGCACAGTGACAAACACTGCAGTGAGCACAGAGGAGCTGTGACCACAAGAAAAAGGCTGATTTGCACAGTGAGATATTTTGATTACTAAGCAGCTTTAGAAATCTGCTTCAACTTTGGATTCTTTGAGTCCCAACTGGTTATTTGCACTGCTGTCCCCTGTCTGCATTCCCTGACCTCCTGACACACAGTTGCTGCAGCCTGTTGCATGTGTCCCCAAGCAGAAAGCAGATTGGACAGAGATTAGATAACATCGTGGGCTTATGGGGTGGGTACTTCTTTTTTTTCTTACCAGTTTCCTGTTGATAGAATCACACTGATAAGGAGTTTAGTTGGTAGTTGAAGTATGAAACTGCAAAAAGCTGCCTTTTAAAAGACATGTTCCAGTTGGGATGTGGATGCTGCCGAAGGACAGTTTGGGGTGTGTGTAGCTGTGCTCTGGTGCTTGGGCCCATCCATGGGAACATTACCCAGGAGCAAGGAGGGGTTAAGGGATCAGTGTGGGTGCACAGCTCAGGGGTATGTGTCTGAAAACCTGTTTACAAACATGGTTAGAGAAGCACTGCAGAAACAGAGGAAGCTGTTGGAGCTGTTTCTTCACACCGGCTACATCTTTCCACCGTGTTTCTGAAAGTTATTGCTCCACAGTGCTTGAAGGGAAGATGAGTTAGCACAACAGCGTGCATTTGCCTCATCTGCTTTGGTACAAAGTCATCCAGGTTGCCTCCAACTACCACAAACCTGAAGTGAGGCTTTGCCCAAAGCTGGTGTGCAGCAATGCCACAAAGCCCTGCCAGATGTGTTCCAGATGTGCGAGTTCTGGCAGGGATGAGCTCTGGCAGGGATGAGCTCTGGCAGGGATGAGCTCTGGTAGGGATGAGCTCTGGCAGGGATGAGCTCTGGCAGGGATGAGCTCTGGCAGGGATGTGGAACAAGCAGCCTGTGGGCAGTGGGGCTCCACGTTTTCCCAGTGTGACCTGCTGGGATCACGCACAGATCCACGGCCCGCAGCGCTACCCTGAGCCCCCAGCGACAGCTGGGTGGGAATGAACCCTGGGACAAAGCAGCTGACACCCACACTGCAGCTGGGAGGCTTTCTACTTTAAATATCTGCACCTACAGGGTTGCAGAGCTCCTGCCTGCACAGATTCTGAGGGTCCATCCTGGTTTCGGTGTAACCAGGGAGGCTGTGGTTTCACCTCCAGGGGCTGGGGCAGCCCCCACCCTGCACACCCCCCGTGCTGCTGGCACAGCTGGCTGTGCAGCTGCACACTTGAGCAGAACAGCTGAAAAATTCCTTTTGGCTGACAGTTGAGTTTACCCAGTAACCATGGGGAAAGGTGTGCTGATCCAAAAAGGAGCGGGGCAAAAACGGGGACAACTGGCTGCAGGGAGAGAAGTGTCACTGCAAAACCTGTCATGAAGCCACTGCCTGAGAAACTGAGGCTGTCCTGGGAGATCTTGATAGGAAAGCTCAGCACAGAAAGGGTCAGTCTGCACATGCAGCTCCCTCTGAGGCAAAAGGGAGTCAGGTATGAATTGGAGCTGTGCAAGCAGCAGTACAATGTAAAGCAGATTTTCTTTGATTAGCCATGGCCTCTAATCTCTCCTATGCCCCCCTGCAGCGAATTCCAGAGTTCAATAGCCCCCACTGGACTTTCCTGTTAAGACTCAAATCATTAAAAGTATTTGTTTAGTAAAGGCTAAAGCACTCAGGTCCCAGTGCCCAAGAGCTCTGCAAGGTTAAATGTTGTGAACCTTTTGAACACAAGCCATGTTCCACAGGGTCCCCATGACTCTCCAGTGGAGCTGTATGGACATTTTATCTCCAGGCTTCACCCTCCAGCCCTGGCAGCAGCTCAGGAAACTGCTTGGACCAAACGAGCTCACACGGTCGCAGACAGGAGGGAGCCTGGCACAGCCTCTGCCAGGGCTCCCACACATCTCTGTGCTGGCCTCGGCTGGGAAAGGGTTAATTTCCTTCCCAGTACCTGGTGTGGGGCTGTGCTTTGGAACTGTGCTGGAAACGGTGCTGAGAACACGGGGATGTTTTCCTTGCTGCTGAGCAGCCCTTGCACAGAGCCAAGGCCGTTTCTGCTCCTCGCTCACCCCACCAGCGAGGGGGCTGGGGGTGCACAAGGGCCTGGGGGGCCACAGCTGACCCCAGCTGACCCCAGGGACATCCCAGACCACAGGGCACCGTGCCCAGCACATGGAGTCCGGGGAAGGAGGAAGGGAGGGGACATTCAGAGTGATGGAGTTCATCCTCCCAGTGGCTGTCCGTGCGTGGAGCCCGGCTGTCCTGAGCTCCTGAGCACCCGAGCACCTGAGCACCTGAGAACTTGAGCACCTGAGCACCTGAGCACCTGAGAACTTGAGCACCTGAGCACCTCAGCACCTGAGCACCTGAGTACCTCAGCACCTGAGCTCCTGAGCACCTCAGCACCTTCCTGCCCGTGGGACGTGGGCAATGAGTTCCTGGTTTTGCTTTGCCTTCACACACAGCTTTTGCTTCACCTACTGAACAGCCTTCAGCTCAACCCACACATTTTCTCACTTCTACCCTTCCGATTTCTGCCCCCATCCCACCAACAGGGAGTGAGTGAGCAGCTCTGTGGGGCTGAGCCACGACCCCTTCTCCTGCAACCCACAGAGGGACCTTCAGCTGGCTGAAAGCTGCAGAGCATTGTGGCAGTTCTGTTGGCCAACAGAGGTGTAACAAAGACACAACCCCCCCACGATCTTTGGCAGATAACTTTCTCAAATTTAAAATTTCACGTCTGAAACCAAGCATTTATGGTGCCCTAGGACCAGGTTTCTCTGTCTTCACATTTTTTACTGATGGGGATGTGTTCCACGTGAACCAGCAAAAGTGGTTTGAGTATTGTGAGTCTGACCCACATCAGCTTTGACTCAGTACTGGTGCTCAGGGCAGAAGGTGTTCAAGGATGGGAAGATTCAGTTCCCAGAGTGATCCAGGATGCAATTCATCTCCAGCTTCCAAAGGATTAATATTTCTCACAGAACACTCCAAGACACACCCCGAAGAATATTCCTCTGGCATCATTTCAATTTCGAAAGTTACCTCAGTGAAAGTGCTGTGAATTTGGGGCCAAATTCGCATTCCTGAGAGAAACAGATAGTTTGAATTGCAGCTGAAGAGGACATGGGGCAGCTGGAGAGTCTGCATACCTGCCCTGCAGGGGAAAACGCTGCTGGCCCTTGGAGCAGAAGAGAGGTGGGAGCAGCCCTGGGCGCTCAGAGCCCTCGGAGCGCTGGGCCCACGTGGCTGGGATGGAGAGGGTCAAGTGGAGCCTGCTGGGAAGGATTTATTAGCCAGGAGCAGTTTCCTCCTCCTGTCCCTCTGCCAGGTGCCCAGGAGCGGCTGCTCAGTGCAAATCCCCGGTGCAAAGCAGAGTCACCTCCCAGGCTCTGCACACCAAACTCTCCTGCCTGGCCCACCTACAGCCCAGATAAGGCAGGGTCCAGTGCTGGGAAGGGCTTACTGGGAAACATGCCTTGCTGGGGTTGGCAGCAATTTGGCACGCCTGGAAAATCGTATCAGAACCAGGCGTTTTTGTTAGATTTAACCCCAAATGCAGGGGTCACATTTAGACAGGCATGCTGGGGTATTATGGAAGGTAATGTGGCCTCAGGGAGACACCATCAGCTTCCTCTTCAGGAATGTATTTGATGAGAGAAATCACCAAAGAAATATCATGCTTCTGACCAAGACTTATTTCTTCACTTCCCCTCTAGCTCAGCCCAGTGAAAGATCTGAGTACAACTTTTACCTCAAAAAAAAAAAAATCATTATGTCTCTGACCTTTACAAACAAAACAAGAAAACAAACCACAGAGTCACAGGCCACTGTTAAACAATGCTTGGGCTTGGTCCAGTCACTGCTTTCTGTTTGGAAAGGGAGAGTAATCTCTGCAAATGCACAAGCCAGGCTTGTGTGTAAACACAGGGGAGCAGGCAGGGCACTCCCACCAAAACCACCTCCAGCCCAGGTGGCACAGAGCAGCTCACGACTACTATTTGTGATGACGAGACAATTAAACAGATAATTGTTCTTCTAAAGGACAAAAATGAGGGTGATGATGTGGTACCCTAAGAGGTGTAATTTGCTCTTCCTGGACTCATCACTCTGCTGGTTTCTCCCTGGTACAATTTGGCCTGAGAACTGCATGAGCAGGACGGTGCCTGGGAGCTGGTTCCTTTGGGACCTGGTTCCTTTAGCTGGAAGGGACTTCGGAGCTGAGTGCTGATGGTTTGATCCAGACCCTTCTAGCACTTAGGGAAAGAGTCAAGGAATTATCTTCCAGAGGGCAATTCAAAAGAAATTTCTCTCTCCCCATGTGGGGAACATTACCTTTAGTTCCCAAACTGAGCACATGAATTTGGGCATTTTCATACAACCACCTCTCCTCTAGTCATCCTCTGCTGATTTCTGTACAGTTTCTATTTAGAGTTTCCTGGATGTGATGGAGACCTTGTTTGCCCTTCTGCATCACACAGGGCCATGGAATTTCAGCCAGTTTTCTCTGTAATAAGCACAACATGGTGGCTGCTGCGTAACACAAAACAGAAACATGTTTAGAAATGCACAGCCAAGGCCCCACGTGCCTGAGAAGGAATGGGCTGTACAGGAGCAAGAAATGCCCACAGGTGGTATTTGAGAGGATCAAGGCTGACACAGCTTAAAGAGCCGTTGCACAGTCCTGTCCCACTCCCACGTCAGCTCTTGGCTGGAGGTGGGCAGCGGAGTGTGGTCACAGCAGCCCTGCCATGGGTCATCGTGGGAAAGCACAGAAAGGTTCTCCCAATCAGTAGGAACACGCACAGAGCACTGGGAGAGGCTCTGAACCCACTCTGCAGACCAGGAGAACTCTGTACAAACAAAACCCAAGGAAGCCTTCCAGAACAAGCGGGGCCCCAGGCACACAGAACACCTGGTGGTTTGGCGAACCATGAGAGAGCTTAGATAAACAGTTCTGGGAGCGTTCTGGGACCAGGGAGAGTATTCCCAGAATCTCATGTGACATCTAAAAGATGTTCTTGTGCCACCCGTTGGTGTGTGGGGAGATAAAAGTCCTGGCTGCAGAGGGGTGACAGGCACACCCGCCCAGGGAGTACAGCAGGCTGCCAACCCAGCTCTGCTCTCTTCACCTACAGCGGAAGCAGGGCTTGGCTGGAAGCCAGCAAAACTGGAGAAGTGTTAAATATTGAAAGATAATCATTTCAAGGCAAAACCCCCCAAAATATCCAAACCCCAAAATGAATCCCACCAAGCCAAAGTAATTTGTATCCTATTTTGTGGTGCTTTTAGGACTACCTACATTTATACACTGCATTTATAGTGTAGCAGTGGTGACAGATGTGAAAACACCACGCAAAGCAGCTACTGTGCAAATCCAGATCCAGTCAGGATGTCTTGGGAGTCATAGTCACTGGGACATACACAGAATCATGGAATATCCTGAGCTGGAAGGGACCCACAAGGAACATCACAGCCCAACTCCTGGCCCTGCACAGGACAGCCCCAAGAATCCCACCATGTGCCTGAGTGCCCATACATGAATTACACAGAAACCCCCACAAACTGCACAAAACCGCCTCCTGAACCGTTCTTTCAAAAAGCACGGTAATGTCAGAGGCTTTCCAGGAGCCGTGGTGCAATCAGGTGCTGGACAGTGGCTGGCTTTTGCAGCGGTCAGCTTCGCACAGGGGACAAAGTGCTCATCCCTCAGCACACAAAATCAATAAGGCAAAAGCTAAAAGGGCAGCCCGGGACCACCCCTGTCACCCGGCGGCTCACGGGGCCGAGCTGATTTCACGGCAGTGGAACTTTTCCGGGCTCAGACAAAGGGAGCGCAGAGCTCTGGGGCCGGCGGGAGGTGCGGGCGCATCCCCGGCCCCGGCGCGGCTCCGCCCGGCCGCAGAACTGAGCTGGCATTGTCCCCGCACATCAGAACCCGGTGATTCTTGCCTCCTCGCTCTAATTTAGGCCCCTCTGTCTCAGAGGAACTCGGAATTCCCATTCTGCCACAGAAGCTCGTGCAGGGATGTGTTCCACCCCCCACACATCCAGCATTCACTGACAGGGCACTGAGGGATGGCAGCTGGGGATGGAGCTTGGCAAGGCCAGGCCTGGTGATTTGCCACACCAGGGCTTGTCTTCGTTCCCTGCAGAAGGGCACATGCTAATTACAGAGCTCAGTGCTGTGCTTAAAAGGCTGCCATGATTCTCATTGTGGGCAGACATGGTGTTCCACATGAAGGGATTTTTCAGCTTCCTACAGGTTGATTCTAACTGGGAAATGTAGGATTTTGTATCCTTTACAAGATCCATTTGCTACCCCTAACTCTGATAACCCTGGCCCACCTTAGGCCCTGCAGCTGTGCCAGTGTGACTTGGAACTCACAGAGGTTCCCACAGGAGATCCAAGCTCCACTACCCATGGAAGAGGGGTGACATTTTTGTGCCCAAACTTTGGAAGCAGTATTTTGTACACGTGTAGGAGTTTCAAGAGGAATTCTCTAGGACAGAAAACATTCAGCACTTTGGAAATTTCTGCTCTGCTTTACTCTAACCCACAAAAATGAGGCATAGAAATGTTTTCAGTTCAGAGGCTGTGGTTGAGACCCCATGAACTTTGTGAATGACAGCCTGAAAAATGACAGTGCTGAAAAATGACAGGGTAGGAACTACCTGAAAAACAAGTTAAAAAAGGCAGTATCAAGAGTTCCATCCATGGCAGAGCAGAGTTATGAGTTGGCAGTGGCCCTTATGGGTCTTGGGCTGGGTTTCTGATAAGGCAGGAGGGAGGAGAATGGGGGAGACTTGTACTGGTGCTCCAGAGGTGCAACAACTGGGAAGAAGCTGCACTGATAAATCAGACCAGCAACCCCTCACTCTGCATCTTAATGCCTGAAGCCAAGGCTGCCTGAAAGTGGGAAAGAATGACCCTGCTCAGGAACAAAGAAAGAAGTGAAAAGGCCTCGGGCTGGGTCAGGCCTCGTGAACACGACCACGACATATTCTTGAGTTAAACAAAATAAGAACTGAAAGAAAAAGGAACACAGAAGAGTCAGTCCACCCACTCAGCCATCCTTTTATACTGACAGTGTGGAGAGGAGGGCAAAACATATTTATTTTTAGTGCTGCTGTTTGCCTCCAAACTGCAGCTCCCCGAAATACGAGGTCACAGAGGTAAGAGACAGGTTGCATTCTTGCAGCAAAGGCCCCATCCATGTGAAACTTTCTTCCCTTCTGGGTCCTGCCATGAGCACAAATTTCAGAGATTTAGAAAGACTGACTAAAATGATCTCCTTTCTCCAAAAGACTTAACCTCAGAGTCCAGTGGACTCTGACAGAAATAAGAACAGAAGTGAGCCAAACTGAAGGTTTGGATTTACTGGGCCCTTCAACACACAATGGATGGTGGAGATCTATGGGGAGAACAGAGGGGTTAAACCCAGGTGGACAATGCTAGGGATGAAGAATGAAAAATCTCCCCTCAAGCTTCTTTTGGTGTTCAGACCAAAGTCTGGAGAGGGCCTCGCTGCAGACTGAGATGAGATGAGATGAGATGAGATGAGATGAGATGAGATGAGATGAGATGAGATGAGATGAGATGAGATGAGATATGAGATGGTTTTCAGTCCCAAACACTTTGGCATCTCCAGGGGAAGGAGGGGGCTCCTCGTGTGGTGTCGCAGAGAAGGCTTTGCCTGACTCCTGGAAGATGATAATGCCACGGGGGATCTGAAAGGAAAAGCTGAACTGTGACAGGTCCCAGACACGAGAATTAGGAGCAGATTACACCCACCAGTGCTGCCACATTTAGATCATGAGTGAACAGGAAAGAGGAAAAAGAAGGGAGGCCGTGGCTGCCCTACAGTCAGCGCTGAGGCAGAGGAGCGGATGTGAGCACCAGGAAAAAATTATCCAACAGACCCTTCCCAACACCAGAGAGTGAACAAACCACAGGGAGCCCCTCACTCTGAACTTCCCCACCCTCTGAAATGCAGTTTCAGCCAAGACACCCAGATGCCCCTGTGGCAGCGTTCACCGAGTCACAGCCTGGGTGCAGTGGCTCTTCCTTCTCCTTTTCTTTCCCTGCAGGCCCCTGCCTTGCCTGAGCAGCCTTTTCCTTCCCTGATTTTTTGGGCTGCTGACCTAACGGTTTCCTTTTTTTTTTTCAGTGAAAATATAGCAAAGAGGAGTAGCCCAAGCCTGACCACAGGGAAGAGGGCTGGGTACTTTACCAGAACCCTCTGAGAGACTCGAGACAGTGTCCCCATGACCATGATTCTACCATGTGATCCTTTCCAGAGAAGGCCAGGCAAAAAGGAAGGAGGATCAATGATGGAAATTGGGTTATCTGGGTCTATGAAATTTCAGTGTCTGTTTTTGTTTGAGTCTCAAACCAAAGGGAAGAGAGAGAGAAGGACAAGGAAGATGTACTGGATCCTGATACCATCTGCCAAGGAAAAAGGCTCTCTGTGGATCAGACATAATCACACACACATTGTCCTAATTCACAGGGCAAGGAAGGAGGAGAATGGGGAAATGCCAGCCAAGACACTTGGTCCAAAAAAGCTGAAGAACACATCCACCTCTACTTCTAATTTTAGTCACTTTCTGAGGCCATCAAACACAAGATTCTATTCTGCTCACCAAACCACAAATTTAGGAAGTGGCCAAATCCTGAGAAGAGTGTGATACTGCTCTCATCTGTGCATTCAGCAATCACATGGCCACCAGGGCCATCAGCTGGGCGGTGGCTTCTGAGAAGGAGCAGCCCTGGCCTGTGTTACTCACCAAGGTCTCACCCCTTCTCTTCCCTACTGCTGAAGCTTCAGAGCAGGCCATGAGTGGCAGAGAACTCCTCTTATTTGTTTACCCTCCCTTTTGTCATCCTTCAGAAGAGTGGGAGGGAGGCCACCAGCTCTGTCACCCTTGCCAGTGACTGGCTCTGGAGTGCTCATGACCTTGGGGTACAGATGATCTGGATCAGACTGGAATGAGCCAACTGGGAGAGCTTATATGGCATCATCTGTCATCTTCAGCCTGGGTTTGTCCTGAGCCAAAGTTATGCAAACAGCTCATGATCTGAGGCCAGTGACAGATCATTACTCACAGGCTGACCTCCCTCAGCACTGAAGTTTGAACTCTTCATCCATCACGTCCTCTGACAGCTCTTTTTGGTGAAATGGAGAAGCACGTTGCCACAGGACACTGCTGTAGTCAGAATTTGACAGCGCTCATGCATTAGATGTGTGAGAATTAAAAATATTCTCGAGTCATTAAGGAGAAATAAAAATCTTACTGTTTTGCTCTGGTGCTTACCAAGATTTTTCAAGTTAGAGAGATACTTCCTCTTTCATCCTGGGGGAGCTTCTCATTTACCACAGGGTAAAAGTAAGAACACGAGGCAAACCACAGCACAGATGCTGTGCAGCAAGAACACACCTCACCTTACCTTACCCCACAGCAACACATCTACATCTCCATACCCCGAGAAATAATTATTTTTAATGCTCCCTTGGGAAGTTTTAATAATACATTATGCTGTCTGGAAGAAATTTAAAATCAGGTGATCAATCTCATTGGTTTAATATGAAGAAAGCCTTTATGCTCAGAGTGTTCTGACTTTCTGAAAGCAATGACTGAGGCAAGTGACACATTTCGAATATCTCAGTCCCACCTTGCCACGGTGCTCTGGGACACTGTAGAACTGTGGGTTTCAAGACCTCTTTTTTTTCAGAGGCAAAAGCTCCTCCTAATTAATTCCCTGTGCAGATGCAAATCTGGGATCCACTTTGGAAGGAAGAAGAATTAATTTGCATCGCAATGCTTCCATCCTGCCAGAGTATCCGTGCCACAGCGATCCGTTCAAAATTCATACACGGATTTAATAGAAATTAATGACTGTATGAATACACAATTTGTGAGGCACAGGGAGGAAATGGCCGTGGCTCGTTTCGCACGCGGTGCCCGTGGGTCCCTCCCGGCCCTGGCAGCCGCCGCGGGGTTCGGAGCGGCGGGGCCGGGCTGGGGCAGCGCCGGGGATTTCCCGCAGCCCCCGCGGCTTCGGGGAAGCGGCAGCGGCGGGGCGGGAGCGTTACTGTCACTGCAGTCACCGTGCGGTCACCGGGCACTGCACCGGCTCCTCCCGGCCCCGCCGAGCCACCCGCGGCCACCGCAGCCCGGCCGGGGCTGCACCCACACCCCGGCAGGGTGAGACCCCGCAGGGTGAGACCCCGGCGGGGTGAGACCCCGCAGGGTGAGACCCTGGCTGGGTGAGACCCCGCTGGGTGAGACCCCGGCTGGGTGAGACCCCGCAGGGTGAGACCCCGGCAGGGTGAGACCCCGCAGGGTGAGACCCCGCAGGGTGCGACCCTGGCTGGGTGAGACCCCGCAGGGTGAGACCCCGGCAGGGTGAGACCCCGGCTGGGTGAGACCCCGCAGGGTGAGACCCCGCTGGGTGAGACCCCGCGGTGCGACCCTGGCTGGGTGCGATCCCGGCAGGGTGCGATCCCGGAGGAATGCCGGAGGGATGCCGGGGGGATGCCGGGGGGATGCCGGAGCATGTGTGTGCACACCAACACACGCCGCTCGCATCTCCTGGGGGCTGCACTCTCACATCCACGCCCGCACTTGGATTCCGCCACTTCCCATGCAGGCAGGATGGCAGCGTTTGTCACTCACCGGAAAACACGAGTCACACATGAGTTCTGGGGCTTTTTGCACTTACGGCCTGACATCCCCTCCCTCTGCAGACGTGGGAATCTCATGGTGCATCTGCTTTCACTTTTGCATTCAACTGACCTACATTGTGAGCAGCCACTTGGAATCACGTTGCCTTCCCAGCTGATTTTGAGATCAGACTTTCGAACACAGGCAGTGTGTTAATTCCTGCGCTGCCCCTGCTTGCCGCACATGCCATCACCCAGGCAAGCCTGCCGCGCTCCTCTCCCCGATCCCGGACACCAGCTCTGGCTTGGAGCCTGGTCGTGAGGAAAAAACACCGTGAGTGCGCTTGCAAGAATTCGCCTTAGCGCAAGGGAAGCGGCGTGGGGAGCAGTTAAATCCCAAACACGCTCAAAGCCAGCCTGAGTGGATTAAGGCACTTGCAGAGCCGCACGCAGCCTGTGCTGGGTGGCCGGGCCGGGCTGGGCACAGGGGTGGGATGGGATGGGCTGGCCGTGGAAAGGGCTCCCCAGGAGCCTGCACAGCGGCTGTAAGGAACAGTGATCCGGGCAGCAATAAACCGAACCAGGAGCTGCTCTGGTGGCAGCCTGTGCCTGCCATGGCTCCGAGCGCTGCCGCATCCCAGGGCAGCTCCGGCACAACCCGGGAAGGAGAAAAAAGGAAACGCATCTATTCAGCTGTGTGTTGTGTATTGCTCAGGTGTGGCGATGTTTAGCAGGAAATGGGAAGAGGTTTAATTTTCAAGTATTGTTTCCCAAACCATTTGAAAATTTGGGAGCCTTGGAGTGCAGGCACATTTCCCCAGGGATTGTGCAGCGGTGGCGCTTCAAAGGCAGGAGGTGAGTAAGCCTCACATTTGCATGTGCAAGCAGCACTCGCACATCCCCAGATCGGCCCCGGGTTGTGAGCGTGCTGTTATGCAGTCAGCATGCACTGAAATTACCGTAATTGTACTTCCAAAATAAAGTATGCACCAACCCTTTTAATTTGTATAGAAATCACTGCTTAATTACCTGCACTGTGCTGTAATCTAACTTCAAGGAAAAATGTCCTATAACAGTATATACAGGCATATAACCACCTGTGTATGTGCTGTGCGTAAATAGAGCATTAGCTGATGTATTTGGTGGGGCCAAAGACAGTGGAGAAGTCTGGGATCTGCACAGCACTGCATGCAAAAATTAAAATAAATTAGTACCCCAATGGAGCCTTTAATAAAATATTTAATGTACAAAGACGTATGTGCACTCTGTCACTCAACATCTCTACCTTTTTCTTTTCTTTGGAAGGTGAAATGAGAGCTGAATTTACACCATTTCTCTTGGCTGGGAGCATCTCTAGAGAGCTGCATGACAATTTTTACCTGCAATCACAGATGCACATATTAAGAAGAAAACTACCAGTGTTTGTATAGAAAGTAAAGGCCATTTTTGTACTTTTCTAGCAGCTCCACAATCACAGAGAAGTCCAGATCACTTGTTTCCAGAGATGACACTGATCCATCTAAACCACACCGAGAAAAGAATCCCTTATTTTAAGCCTTGCAATTGGTGCACCAAATATGAAACGATCCCTTTCTTTATGGTCTCTTGCCCTCATGTGAAGTGCTCACAAACACTAAAGGTGTTTCACACCACCGTGGCACAGTGCCCGTGGACAACACTGCCCATTCTCAGCACAGAGAGATGGGAATAAACTCCAGCCCTTGATGGGAATAAACTCCAGCCCTTGCAGCACAGCCCCCAGGCTGCAGCTCCTCTCTTGATGCTCCCTGCTGGCTGTTTGGGAATTGAGGGGCAAGGCTGCCTGTCCACAAGCAGTTACACAGATCCCACTTCTGGAGCATAAGAAGAAGTGTATTTTCCATACTGGTCATCGATAAACCACGGCACATCCGATACCCGGCTGCTGCAGCCGTCCCCTCGCTCGGGCACCTCTGCTCTTGTGCAACGCCACAGACGGGGAAAAGAATTCTTTCTTAACTCTTGCAGCTGAACTCTCTGCACTCTGCAGCATGAGACTGGATCACACTGTTCATTACCTTATCTTCCTCCACTACATTACTAATGGTCTAAAAATTAGCCAGGCCTTCTGTAAAAATCCACCCACTCAGCTGGGGCCTTTGACTCAGTTGAATGGCAGTGTTGGGGTTGACACATTTCAAACCCCCATATTCTCCCGAGTGCAAAAACAAGGCCCACACTCACGGAACCTGTTGGTCAGGGCCAGCTTTGGCACTCATGCTTGCACTGCACCCAGCACAGCTGAGTTCAGGTGAGCGCTGGGACTCTTCAACACCTTCATAATCCATGCAAATAGTCCAAGTGAGCCCAGCTGGGTCAGGGGACACTCACCAGCCTCACCACAAATCAGCTGTGCACAGTTTGAACCTCTAGAGAAGGGAAGGGTTCTCCTATGGCTCAGAGACCCACAGCAGGAGGTGATTCCTATGCCCCAGGGTCCTGGGGGTCCAGCACAAGGTGCGAAGGACTCAGCTCGAGGGTTTGCTTGTGCATGGCAGAGATTCCTCCTGGCCCAGGAGAAGGGGTTCCCTGGCACTGGGCAGCCCCAGGTTGGACTTGCTCTGCTGCCTTCAGCCTCCCTGGCAAGCAGCACTTGCTTCTCCCTCTGTGGCCCGTGTGGAGAAGGGGCTCTGCCCCTCTCTCGTTCGGTTTGAAGCAAAGTTACTGCCTTATTAGACTCTGTTTAGCAAAAATAACAGTGTGAATAGGCTGAAAAACTGGTCTCTGGAATTGCCCCTGGGCTCTGGGTAAGTCACACAGAAGGAATGGGTCTGCAGATTGCTTCACTTGGGACAAAGATACCCGTCATTAGCTGGTGCTGAACAACACCCAAAATTGCTCTGTGACTGATAAAGACGTACAAGACGGTGGGTGAGGGCAAAGGCAGGGCCTGTGCTGTCTGGACAGGGCGTTGCTTGGTCCATACCGATTTCCTGTAACCCACAGGGCCCCACTTCTCCTTTCCTTCTCAAGGCTCTTGTCTAACAGGAAAACTGCCTCTGTGCCCTGTTGGGACACTGGGTGCCGAGCACAGGCCAGTTGCACAAGCTGTAAGGGCACCTCCAGTACCTTCATCTGCCCCCTCCCTCCTCAGATGTGTGCTCATTGCCTCCTTTCCTTCCTCTTCTCCATTTCCTTGCTGTTGCAGGAGAACAAACACCGAGCGAGTGAAGAAAGTGTCCAGAAAGGAACCTCAGACGGGGAAGCATCCAGCGGTGCCCTGCTTCGGGTGGCATTTACGGAACCTGCTGTCCCTCAGAGATGCAGTTTCTCAGTGCCCTGTCATACATCCCCTCTTGCTGCCTGTTACTTAATCTTTGCTTCCTCAAAGAGCACCCAGAATTGGGTAACAGGTTTCCTGAAGGTGACAGAAGCAAGGAAAAGATAACACTTCAATGATAAAATTGAAAAGTTTGTCATGAGGGATGTGGACCCATGTCCACTGCTGAAAGAGGAAAGAAAACCTAAGAAGTCTTTGTGCTGAAGTTGAGGTAAAAAAGCAACCTGTTCATGTAGGAAATAATGAGTTTATGCACTATGGTCGAGCACACAGGTGAATGTGCCACGGCATTTGCAGGCTGCTGCGGTTTGCTGGCAGCCTTGAGCGTTAGAATGGAGTTTGTTTAGAGGGGAAATGTTGACAAGGACGCTGGGATTTATCCCCTCCTTATTGAAAAAGTAGAAGAGGACTTTGAAGTCCTACCTGAAGGGCTGATGCTGCACCAGCAGAGCATCTGTGGGTAGCACCCACAGCTGGGCAGCACATTCCTCTCACCGTATTGTGAGTGCAGCCAGGATCCAGAGCCGAGCAAAATTTCACTTATACAACTGGTGGTTAATTCTGTGCCAGCAGTAATTAGCTTCTGTAAAGAGTTTATAACAAGAAACCACAGAACAGTTTTATTCTGATGAAACTGATGGGGAAAAGCCGTGTGCGTCTGTCCACGGGGTGAGAGCTCCGAGGCTTGGCAGCAGAATTGAGGCTCAGCCTTTCAGGCCAAAGGCAAACAACGCTTCCCTGAGCTCAGAGCAGCTTCCTTTTTAACACTGCTTGCATGGCTCAGCATCTCTAGCCCTAGTCAGGGAGCTGGGCTGCTGCTATCTTCATATGCTATCATAAATATATTCAATCCTGAATATATTTATGCCAAGGAGATTGCTGTCAAAAGTACAGGATTGGGGGTTTAGCCAATTATTAGTAAAGACATGGTACTAAATAATGGTATTGGTCTTAAAAGAGCAGAGAATGTACATTTAATTCTGCAGCTGGGACGAGGTGTATTATTAATTTCAGTGCGATTACATCCATTTCTAAAACTAAAGCAAGTGTTCCTAGTCTTTTCATAGATTCTTGTATTAACATCTGTGTTCATACCCAAAGTATGCTGAAACAGGGATCCTGTTCCATTCTCATTGGAATGAGCTCTGGCATTGTACAAAAGAAAAGTCTCAGCTAGAACTCGTAATAACTTTGCTACAACTCCTGGATACAGGCATCTTTCTGAACACAAAAAGGAACTGGGCAGTGTGCTAAGGTCAATGTATGACTGACTACTCGAGAGATGTGGGTTCAATACTTGGGTTTTCCTGACCAAGCTCTATCACCAGCTCTCTCACCCTAGCGGGGAAATTTCCCCTCCTATTTTTGTGGTTTTTTCTCATTGTTTCTGTTTTATTCATTCATGCTGTACTTTCTCTTGACACGTTCTGAACAGTGCATGGCAACAGGGTCCCAACTCAGTCCAAGATTTGGGGCATGGCTGTGGTAGAAATAAACAGGAATTCAAATTTGATACTCTTGTTCCTTGGAGTACATGTGCTCCCTGCCAATCGAAAAGAGCAAGAAAAAAGAGCTTTTGTTTTCCTTTTTTGTTTCCTGTGTCTCCTGAGAGGAGCAAGGGATTGGATCCCTGGGTTCTGTCCAGGGCTGAAAGGTTGGGGTTCAGGGCTCTGCTGATGACTTGCACTGCTGTCCATGGTCACGCCTGTGTCACTACCTGTCCCCAGAACCAGCACTGCACAAGCTTCCAGAACTTTTCAACGTTGCAAATGGACTCTAGGTGTAAAAATTTTCTGTCCAGCATCCCCAATGGCCCCTTAAGCTAAGGAAGAAAGTGACTTTATGAGACAGCAGTGGAACAGAACAAGGCTGGTCCTGGACCATCAGTCATTGGCTTGCTGCTATCAGATTTTACCAACAAGAGGTGGCACTGGTACCTTGTTCTGAAACTACCAGAAAGTCATTAGCTGTGATGTCCAAGCCAAACCCTACTGCATTTCCTTTTACCATCAGCCAAGAGATCATGATTAAAAGAGATGTATAATTAGAAAAGACTTAACAGGAAACTGAAGGGAACCTCTAATCATTGTAACCCTGGACTTTATTCCAAAGACAAAATAAAACAGGAAGGATTTACTCTTGACGTGTTCTAAGCAGCGTAGCATTAAATCAGGTTCCAGTGAGTGTCATAAGTAAGCAGGGAAGGAGAAGAAGGTAAGAAGCTGCAGATAGCTGAGACCCCAAAGGTATGGAACAGGCTCCCCCCAAATCTTCAGCTCCAGGAGAGAGGAAGGGCCCCATGCCTTTGTCCTGCTGGAGGCGTTTGCCTGTGGGGAGGGAGCATCTTCACACAAAAGGCACTGTGCTCCTGGCAGGGATCGTTCTGCCTGCCAGGGAGACATTGGGGTGAGCTCTAGGGAACGGGATCATCCTGCGTCATTCGAGGGAGGCTCCTCGTTCATCCTGCAGAGGGAGGGAGGGAGGGAGAGACCAGCCCCTGCCCTCCAGTAACCTCCTCCAGCCCAGCGTGGATGCTCTGCTGCAGCCACAGCCCCGTCCTCCCCGTGGAGGGATGGTCCAAGGAGAAAGGTGCAGACATGGGCAGAACAGATAAACCTAAGGACAGGTTTTAGTTACAAAATGAATAAATACTCCACTGACTAAAGAGCTCAAAATAAATGATGTGGAGCCATGAGGTTCAGGTCCTGCAAGAAAAGGGCCCTGGACTGTGTATGGGCCTGTCTCATGACACCAGTCCAGCGCTTAAGGCATGTCCCTCTTTCTCTAGAAAACTCCAACAAACCAGCCCAGATTTTGGAAAGGCAAAGCAGAGAGTGCTGCTGAGCAGTGCAGAACCCTTGCTGTGACCTGCCAGGCTCAGTGAGCTGTGCCAGCCCTGGGAAAGGCACAGCCTGTGCCTCAGAGCTGACAGGGACGATCCACACCGGTTCAAGCAGAGCAGGTTCCTCCCTGGAGTGACCATTAAATGCCAGGTTCAGGGCATTTGCAGGCTTGGTGCTGCTTTGTGGGGCTGCTTTGTGGTGCCGCTGGCTGAGCCAAGGTCAGGGCTCCCAGCTACTCACTCCTCTGTCACCAGCATTGTGCAACGTGTCCAGGACCTGAGTGCTGCATTTGCATTTTCCTCTTGCTAAGATGTATCCCTGTGCAGGAAGCAGCTTTTGGGATAGATGGCGAATGTTGCTGGAAATAATTTGAAAGGCAAAGAGGACTAAAATATACTGTCATGATGTTTCTGAGTAAATAAAGATAAGGGTGATGGAAGCTCCTCTGGCAGGGACATTAGCAGAGCCTCAGCAAATTAGTTTAGCACTAGAAAACTGACATGGAACGGAAACAAGACATCCAAAGCAAGGATGTGCTTTCACTAGGCACAGAGCCGAAGTTATTTGAGAAGAAGGAGCAGAGCTGGTTCCAGAGTAGCTAATTCATTTCTCCTTATCTCCCCTTGGCAGAGGCGCGCTGCCTAAAGAGCGCTTGATGGATGCCTGCTGCTTCCTCCCCTCTCCCCTCACGGCTTTGCCTTGCACAAAACAAGAATTAGTTCTGTTGCAAACGACTCCAGCTCCCCGTGGGCTGCAGAGAAACAAATCACAGCTCACTGGGCACCGTGTGACACCCCGGCACTCCGAACCACGTGGCAGCACTTGCACTTGCTCTGAGTTCAGCTCTCTGCTAAAATACTTGCTGGAATACAAATGCCAGTTATAAATTGATACAAATGCCAGTTATAAACTGATACAAATGCCAGTTATAAACCCTTTTTCCCATAATATTTGGGTGTTGGTAAAGGCCCAGACCGATTCACTGTCACAAAACACTTCTCAAGGGTGGCTTAATGTGCTTGGTGAACCTCAGCTGCCCACCAGTCTTACTGCCTGATGCCTTTGTGGTGTAAGGCCGTTACAAATTTCAGGGAGGTACTGAAACAACAGGTTTGATATCTGCAGGATATAACACACCTTGTTCCCTGGTAGTCAAACTCATTTTCTGAGCAGTCCATTTAGCAGAGCCAGGATTGTATGGACAGAGATACTAGAACATCCTGCTGGACCATTTTGCCTTAAAATGACTCTCTATACTTACATTTAAAACCAAGTGGTCCCTGTTTATGACACTTTATAGCTTAAGTTTCAAACATGTCAGGGTTAAGCACAGGCTTTGGCCAGGCTGGGAATCAAGCTGGGTTAACCTTGCAACTTGAGGCTCAGCAGCTCTTCCAGGTCCGAGCTGAGCAGACATCAAAAAGCTTTGCAGTGTGTAACACTGGTGAATAATAAACATCCTGTGACAGCTTTAAGCTGCTGCTGTTATCATCCTCCTTTAGCTGCTGTGTCTGAGGAGATCCTGTCTCCCTTTGTGCCTCTCTCCTCAGCCACTCTGTCCCATCAAGGTGAACCTTTGCACCTCTCTGGCTGCAGCTCTGGTCCATGTGTGGGAGCACGTTCTGCTCAGAGTGGTACAGCCTGGTTTCCCCAGAGTCCCAGGAAGCAGAGGGGAGCATTCCTGCCAGAACACCTCCTCTTTGCTTCCCAGCTGCTCAGCCTGGCACATGCCAATTCAGCCTGAAACTTTTTCTGGATGTTTGTTGGATTTTTGGAAGAGGTGGAAAAAGGTGAACTCAGTCCATCTCTCTTAGCTTACGCTGAACTGACTATGTGTCAGTGAAGATGATGAGAACTCAGCCTCTGATTTTATAGTTTGATGGTTTCCAATGAATTTTCAATAACCTCTAAGAAAAATTGTGCATTGTTCATAGCTCTAAGCTCCTCACTTTTTTTTTTTCTCTCTTACCACCCTTTATTTTGTAATCTCTTCCCGCAAGGACTGACTCTGCTACATTCGTCTGGCAGCAAACTGAATACATTTTGAGGATTAAATAAGACTAAGTTTTATTTAATGGGACACAATCTTCAGCAGCTAAAGAAAAGCAGAGTGGTAGTAACCTGTGAGTTACGAGTTGCAGAACTGTCAGATTCTGCTACAGCAGCAGCATCCATGAATGACGCCTCAGTGGAAAATCTGGGTTGTCAGCTTATTGTGAGCATCTGTTATGCCACTGGCAGTGACATTTCAAAGTATGAAGCCCAGTTGGTAAGTTACTATTTTAGAGCAGAAGTATAAATTCAGCACACTTTCATCAAAACCAGAGCATGCATGTAGCAAACTGGAACTTGATGTCAGCAGGAAACATCGGTAACATGAACACAGACGCAACAGGAGAGGGGTCGGTGTCATTCCTTTGGTAAGCCAGGACTGGAGAAGCTGGGGACAAGAAAATGTTTCCTACTAAGCTTTCTTGACTGAAGAGAAAACTTCTCCCCCAGGGAAAGGCAAATACAAATGTGTACAAATAAAAACTGAGAGTGGCCTTGCCTTATGCGGTCTCAGTCAGGCAGCGTCTTTCACGGTGAAAGAACTGAGCTGCTCGTGAAGGACGTGTTTGTTCAGCCCTACAAGCCTTGAAATGTGTAGCCTGGTGAAGGCAAGGGAGCCTGAAATCAGTGCAGCTCTGTGTTACAGCAGCTCATGGCTGCAGCTCCCAGCGCCAGGAGCAGCCCAGGAGAACATTCCTGCCCAGCACAGAGAGGATGGGGCAGCCCGGGCACGGAGCAGCAACAAACTGCAGCCACAGAAGCCTTGCAGCTCAACAGTTAAAATGCTTGAGTCATGCCTTTTCAAGAACTGAAGGACTAGCTGTGAGAAGCTGAGCTGACTTCCAGGGAAGCAGGCTGTAAACAGCTCAGCAAGCCGAGGACAGCACGGGGTAAGAGATGTGACGGGTACGAACGTCCCGCACGGCCGGCACGGGCGAGGGGCTGTCAGAGAGGCATGTGCAGCTGTTCCCTGCTCAGCCTGTTTACTCTGCACCAGGATTTACCATCTGTGCAGCACAACAATGCTCACACCAGAAATCAGGGCCTGTCAGATGGAGCCTGGTCTCGTGGCTGAAGCACAGGACAAGCAGTCAGGAGATTTAGATTCTATTTATTGCTCTCCTAGTGGCTCCCAGAGCAAATGCGGGGAAATCATTTCACTGAATGATTTTTTGTTTTCCTCCAAGATTCTACTTTACCTTATTAGTGGAATGAACACTCTTTGTTTGTGTTTATAAAGTGCCTTTTGTTCTTTGGATGCAGTGCTAAAGTAGAACTAAACAAGATGTATTTACACAGGATTTCTAAAGCTTCAGAAACAGCTGGTCAGCCTTCCTGCTGCAGCGAAGTTAAAGGTCTGTAAACTCCATCACAAATAACCCCAAGCCAGCCCAAAAGTCCCTGTGCTCCTCTCTCCATCACACTTCAAATACTGAAGAAGGGATACTTTAGAGATCAATGAGAACACTGGAATTTGTGAAAAGAGGCAGAAAAATAAAATCTGTTCAGAGGTGAGCCAATACAAATGACCCCAAAGTTTGGGAATTTTGATATTCTACCCTGAGTTTTTCAGCTCCTTATTGGCACTGGTAATTGAATAGCACTGAAAAGTCAAGGCACCCCTTTGAATAACACATTTTCTTCTTCAGAATAAATCTTTTAGAGTTTTTGCTAAATCAAAGCACTGCAGCCGTGCAGGACTCAGCATTCCACGTGAGATTTCTGTGAGCAGCACCGAGTTCAGGATGCACCGTTCCAAACATTACTGTGCTTTGGGAGAACAGGAACCTCACAAATTGTCCCAGCAGAGTCATATGAAATGGAGCTCATTTTCTTCAATATTCCAAGAGTTCCTTGGACTGCATTTACTTCAGGATTAGCCCCGAGTCTTTATCAGAATTATGGAGGAGATCACGGACAGGTCTTCACTGATAACACTTTCCTAAAGCCTGACAATATTGCTTAAGAAAAGTCATTTATGGAGCAAGACTGGGATAAATCCCGCTGTCAGCTCCAGTGGGGTGCCTTGCCAGGAGGTGTGGAGTGGAATGTCCCTCCATGGCACTTCAGAAAAAGCTTTGTCCCACTCAAATTAACACTGCCAAAGTACTGCAGCATCACAGTTCATATTTTCTGTATTCTCTGCCTTCCACTGAACAACTGTGGATGGGTTCTGCTCCTCTCCTATCTCCCTTTGGTTGATTGTATATATAAGGAAAACAGTCCAGCCATTTTTGTGTTTCCTTTTAATTCTCTTGTTGCTATTGGGACCTAAATGATCTTGTTTTTGTTTTTACTGCTCTGTAATGAGTCACTGGCTTATTTAATTTAATTTTATTGTAATTGTTATCTTTTCATTCTTGTTTTTTTCCAGTCAGTTACTCATAAGACCACAAGATATAAACAAGGCACTGTTGCTTGGACAACTTCTGAGGGTAATTTTTTTCACTGTCACCCAAATGCAAAGCCATTCACTGAATGGTCCTCACTTCCTAAGAACTTTCACCTCAGTCCATGTATATTTTTCCCACATGTCATGTTTCTGTCAAACCTTATGTTTTCCAGCTAAAAGCTCAGTCTGCCTGGTTTTGTTGCTGCTTGGAATCTTTCTTGGGCTTTCTAACTGTGCCTGATCTAAAACTTTCCATGGAAATTTTAGTGATAGAAAATCCAGTTTCATTTTATGTTATTTCTTTTGTAACAAATAAATTCTGCCAAAACACTTTGATTGAAACTTTGGGAGAAATAGTTATCCAGGGAAATGTTAAATTTTCCTTTGCCATCTCCCCCATTTTCATGCCAACCTCATCTTTGGCAGAGCATTCTGTGGTGACTCTTTCTTGCCAGATTTCTTATCTTTAACCTGCTTGCCCAAGGAAATGGGATTTATGTCCTTGTGCTATGTTTGCATATGTTACATACACGTGTCTCTTTATCCATCAGTATAACTTCAAAGCAACTGGCAGCTTTCCACCAGATCTGATAGAAAGACACAAGTCTAAATTCTGTTAACATTTCGTGTTTCACTGTAGTTGTCAGACAGAAAAGAAATTTTATGAATGCATCTGTGAAGGGAAAAGCTTCAGGAGCAGTGACCTTGTACTCAGTAGCACAGAAAGCAGACGAGAGAGAGCAAGAAATGCCCAGCTATGGGAAAATCCACTGGAGTTCACCCCCACCAGGACAGACCCCACAGGGCACAAAGGCACAGAGCAGCAAGGCTCAGTTCTGCTGCCTTTGCTTCCTGTGAGGCTGGAAATCCTTGGAACATGTGAGACTGACTGACTGTAAATGTGCTCCAGTTTCATTGGAGATGGTTCATATTTTGGGGCAAAGCAAAGTGCTTTTGTTTCAGGTGATCTGCAGCTCTGCATCGCCCTTACTGGCAAGCAGAGAACCAGGAGACTCAGCCTCAGGAAGCTCAAGGCTCTGTCAGTGTGCTCCTGTCACCTCTGCTCCTCAAAGAAGTTCAGAGCTCCCTGGATATGCCACAATTCCACCTTCCAGTCACAGCTTCAGGCATTCCCTAAGATACAAATTGTCTGGCATGAAAAAGCATCTTTTGCATATCTGTGTGTGACTTCTACACGAGGTAAAGTTTCTGTAGTACCCCAGAACTTCAGCAGCCTCTGCAGATGATGCAGGAATGACCCACAGGGACGGCCCAGAACCACTGCAGAGACTGCCCATTGCCCAGCAGCAGAGACTGCCCACTGTCCAGCAGCAGAGACTGCCCACTGTCCAGCAGCAGAGACTGCCCATTGCCCAGCAGCAGAGACTGCCCACTGCCCAGCAGCAGAGACTGCCCATTGTCCAGCAGCAGAGACTGCCCACTGCCCAGCAGCAGAGACTGCCCACTGCCCAGCAGCACCAACACACTGGACATGCCACGTACTAAAATCTTTTCTAATGAGGAACCTTGGAACAGCCATGACAAGTGATGGCTCATTTTAGGTGAAGGCTTTGATAAACTCCTCAAGTGCTGTGGAAGCAGCTCCAGAGATCAGCAACAGAGATTTTCTCCGAGTCAGCAGTGAGCCAGCCCACCTCCCCAGGGTAGGAGGTACCAGGATGTTTGGAATGCCATCCCCAGGACAAGAGGTCAGACTGAACTTCTGACCAGTGTGATCACTGAAAAATCTGAGGTTGCTTTTGCAAGAGTTAACACCAGTTAACTGAAGTCAGATCCCAGCTTGGGTAATTCCATTCTACCTCCCTAAAATTCCCCATTTATTTCAAACAGATGCAGTATTTTTCACTTCCTCCGTTAAAGACTGCTGAGTAGTCTGGCATGTTGTGCTGAGCACTTGCTGTGTTCCACCCCAAGGGTAGATGCAGCACCCAGGGAATGACCCAGTGCAGGGCTTTGGTACATTCAGTTGTGTCTGGGGGCAATGCTGCTCTGTCTGTTCGGTGTGAGAGCTGCTACACATTCTCCCACAGAGCCATGGTTTGCAACAAGCAGCCAACAAAAGCCAGCACTAAGGATTTTGTCCTGTGGACACATCAGTAGAGTATGAGCCACACACAGCCTCTGCTTTTAGCTCTTCTATTTATTTCAAGCAGCAACTTGGTCACTTTCTAGTAAGGCCAAAAAGCACCTCAATTTTACATCAGAATAAGTTGGCCTGGACTCTTAATTTCTGTGCCTCAATACTCCTTAGTAACAGTGAAATAGCAATGCTCATTAATGCATCATTAATATTTACTATAATGGATGCTTTATGATCAATTTGCAAGGGAGATGAATTCCTGGTTCCCATTTCTTCTGATACCTACAAGCTGATGAATGCACAAACAGAGCCATTTATACCATACACGGTGCTAGACACCTCACAGTGCTTGATGGCAGCCGAAGCAAACACAGAAGTGCAGCCAGGAACAGTAATTGAGAGCATGTTCAGGGAGACACAACTGCAGCTTGTTCTTAACGAGTGTGTGCTAGAGATAATGTAAAAGCAATTACCTTAGCAAAGGCAATTTACTGAAAAGTTCTTTTTTTACAGAGCACCAACTCAGCTGGCGGGATTGCTGCCAGGAGACAGAGCCAGTTAGTGCCACTTGGGCTGGGGACACGCAGAGGTGGCCATCTGCCTGCTGAGACTGGCCCTGTGTCCTGTCCCCAGCCACGCCATTCCTCGGTGTGGGTCCCTGTCCCTTTCCAAGGTTCCTCAGCGATGTGTGTTCACATGGAATCTGTCCTCCTGAATGAGGTAAGCCACTTATCTGGAGCTTCTCTCTCCTTTACCAGCATGGGTGACCTGCCCACACGAGGTGCTACCGTCATGTGAGACATTGGTGTGGTCCAGGATCTCTCTGCTCGTCTCTGAATTTCCACCAGTATCACTGAGGCAAGAATACGACTCCTGAAATTCAGATAACCCTACAGTTTACCAACAAGCTGGAAAGGCAACTGGAAAATGTAAATGGAGGGTGCACTCAGGTTTCCTTATCGAGGACAACTGTGAACTAGCAGTGACACAGAAATCAGCAGGAAGAAAAGATAACCCTGGGTGCTTCTGCTGCCATTCACAGGATTTCTAAATTCAAGTCACACTCACAAAGGTTTTTATAAAAAAAGTCGATGTGTAGCCTTTTGGTTGCAATTCAAGTTCTAATAAAACTGTTTATTGAACTCCTTGACCCCTTCCTGGAATCTGCTCGAGCTTCCCAGAAGTTTGTGTCATGTGGTTCTCGGTCATTAATAACCAAGGATGACACAGCAGTTTAGACGCACAGCAGCCTCTTCTCCGTGCGAGCAGGCGCCAGGACGGAGCTCAGAGCACACAAACAGCTCTGCCCAAGGCTGCAGGATCCAGTCCCAGAGCAGCAGTGCCGTGATGCAGCACAAGCAGAAAGGGCAGAGGCAGGAAGTGATTCATCCCACTACAGTACAACGTGTGGGACACGATCAAAAAGATCCCAGCTCCAGCCGGGACAAGTACAGTACTGGGCAAGCGCCTCTGGGCTCCAGCCTGGATATTAGATCCATCTCCCAGCCTGTTTACACAGAAATACTCCTCCACCAGCCAGCTGTGCATTAAAAGCAGCATCTGGTGCTAAAGAGGGTCAGTGAATTGCAGGACCTCTGAATACATGGCTGATCCATTCTGTCCACCCACTCATTTACGTTTATACAGCCCTCCTGGCTTCTGCCTGGAAATCTTTGGCCTTCAGACCAGAGATCTCTCCAGCAGTTCTCCTCCAGCTCTTGGCCTGCTTTGCTGTTCCTTGAATCTGTTTAGCCATTTCCCTGCCCGTTCCCAACCCCCAGCCCCCCTGTCCCGCCCCAGCTCATGGCTAATTAATCATCTCTTCTTATGACAACTGGACTGTAGCTAAGGAACTCTGAGTGTCACTTCCCAAGGAGCAGAGCTGTTGTGTCTGCTGCAGCAAGACACATTCCAGGTACATTCTGCCTCACCAATCACATGCTTCAAAGAAAAAAAGGGCAGGGATATTGCTATATGGAGAATAATCACATTCTAGGGTGAGATGCTGTGCTTCAGCTACAGTGGAATGAATGAGAGTCATTGTGAATTGATTCAAAAGTCTTATCTCTGCCAAATTTGGATTTAGTTACACATGTGCATTTCCTACAAATGAAACAAAAAACCTGTGTGGACCTACTGGGGAAATGGATTTAATTTTGATCAAGTTCCTTGAGCTGACAATCACTGAAATTTCACTGGAGAGGCTCAAACTTGCTGTAGAAAGTTGGGTGGGGAGGGAGATGGAAGAGAGAAAATTGAAATCTCAGTTTAGGTGGGAACTAGTACATTAAATCAAATGATGGTTTTTTTCCTTCCTATTTGTGTCCTAAGATGCCTGTGCTCACTTCTCCCTGTCTCCCTCCCCAGTATTTACAGTGAATATTGGCAAACACCGGAGCCCTACGTGCTCACTTCAGTTAAAGCTCATTTGTTAAGGAAACAGAGATGGCCCTGCCTCCCTGGAATGGACTCCCCAGCACCTGAGGTCCTGCTCCAAGCATCAGATGTGCTTTGACCCACCTTCTCAAACCAAGCACAGGGCAGGAATGTCATTTTCAACACAAACGAGGCTGCAGAAAGGAAAACATTTGCCTGCAAACCCAGTTCTCCCTCTGGGGAGGGATCGAGAGGATGAACTGGGCATGCCAGGCTGATCAGCGCTGCTTTGTGCAAGGCTGGCAGGAGCTCAGAAGGAATGGGGATGGGACTGGTATTGACACTGCTCTAGAAAGGACCAACATTCATTTCAGAGGGAAAAACTCCTCATCCAGACAAGAAGATGTTTGATATTTCAGTGTATCTAAGTAAGTCCATTTAAAACAAGTCTGAGGCTCCCTGTCTTATCTGCTCTACTGTTGGCTGGTGTTGGCCCAGACACCCCACACCCTGGTCTAGACAAAGCCTAGAAGCAAAGGAAACAAACAAATGACACAGAGAGTGAGGACTAAGTGAAGGGAGACACAGTGAGAAAAGAGTAGACAGAAAAGAAGACAATGGAATGGAAAAACCCGACATTATCTTTATACTGAACATGACAGCTGGGCTTTCGAGGGTGCTCTTTTCCCTAATCCATAGCACATGCTGCTTCTTAACTCCAGCGATGTGTTTGTTTATTTGTTGTGTGTTTTTGTAAAATGAATCACCCTTAGGAAAAACCCATGGACTTAAAATTACCGAGGGCAAAATCTCATTGTACGTCAGCTACTCTGGCACAGCCCCTAGGTAGCTCAAGAGGAAAAGCTACTTGGGAATTTTCTGGGGAAGAGTTTCTCTGTAGGTTTTCTTAAAGGAAAATTACAGTGGGTTGAACCCCAACTGTTTAATGGGAGTGTGGCACTGGAACTGTCCTGTTTTGTATAAATATGAAACAGGCATTGAACCTGGTCTCCCACATCCCACAGAAGTACTCTGACCATTTGGGGCTCAAAATGATCTCTTAATTTAGGTCCAGTGATCTGCTGAATTTTTAATCAACATAGAAGATCACAACAGGAGAGCCCTAAAGCAGCCACTGCTCTGGTGAGAAATACCCTCACATCAGGCTTGGGGCACAACTTCTCCTCCTGGGTTTGACTTCAGAAATCTCTCACATCCCCACTAATTGTCCTACCTACTGGGCTGGTAATTATTTCGGGGTGATGCCTGAATGTTCTTCAAGGACAGTTTGGGAAGGTGAACGTTTGAACCCAGTGGAGGGAAGAAAATGTTTTGAGAACTTGAACTAACTTTAGCTAGACCAAAAAACCACTTCTCCAACTCGACATGCAGAGGCTCCAACTGCACGTGATGCACCCATGCTCCAGAGGCAGTGACTTGGTTTGGGGGTTTGTGTGGGCCAGTTTGTTGTGTGCAGGCTGCACAGAGGCCCCTCCTGACCCAGGGTGTGCTGTGTGGGCAGTTTGGGGACCATGGTGTGTGTAAGGTGTGTTCCCACAGCGTGGGTTATGTGCTCCTTTGCACACAGACAGTTCCAGGGGATATTTATCACCTGTACAGTGATCACAGTAAATCAGTAAATATGCAGTACCTGTACATAAGGTCGACAAAACATCCCTCATATTTCTAGATCTCTATTAAAAACACATCTGGAGAAAATCTTCATGCTTTATTTTGCCTCTTAAATGTCACATGTAAAAATACATAGACACATCATTCCATGCAGTGTCCTTGCCCAGCTGATGTGAAACGAGCACTAAAGCAACAAGTGTGAGGCATAACCACTGTGTGCTGAAACCCTCCTGAACAGAAGAGCTGCTCTGCCACCTCTGCTCCCCAAAGAAGAGTTCTGGCCAAGTGCTCCAGCCTCTCTCCATCCAGAAGCAACAGCCTTCCTAAGAATAACTGGAGTCACAGAAATGTGTGTGGGAACTGAAAATAAAACTCGATCCAACAAACACTCACTGGCAGATACCAATGGTAATATGAAGGCTGAAATTCAAAGAACTGAAGATGTTTTTCCCCACATCCCTGGGGAGAAATGGGGCATCTGCACTTTGGTCATATGGCCATCATTTCGTAGAGAACAGGCAGAGAACAGGCTGAAGACACTTGAGTCAGGCACTGGGCTCATGATGCTCTCCCTGGGCATGTGTCCCCTTGGGAGCAGTGGCAGCAGGAAGCAGGCAGGAGGGCACAGGAAGTGTTTGGGAAATTTCGCTTAACAGTTAAAACCTCTACGTGAATGAAGCCTTGAGCCTGTTTTGCTTCAAACAATGTTCCATTCAAAGTATGACTCAACTTTCGGGGCCTGATCCAAAGCTCACTAAAGACAATGAGAGTTTTTCCATTGACTTGAGCAGCCTTTGGATGAGGGCCTTGATCCTGATCCTGAAAGCCTGATTCACATGAGAAAGGCTGCACAGAAAAGATCAGATCTAGAAATCTGTGTTGAGATTGTCCCCAGTCCTTTCCTAGGTGAGTATTCCAAACCAAAGCAATGACACGAGTTCAGTCTGAAGGTCTGCTCACTGTCCTGAACTCCACCTAACATTTGATGGTCACAGGCTTTTATAAGGATAAATCCTTGATCCTGCACTTCCACAGAAGTGCTCATGTTTGCATAGCTGATAAAGAGTTTTTCTTCCCTCTTGACTTTGTTTTGTCTAATGGTGTTATCAGAACGTAACTCATGAGTCATGGAGAGCAGATTTCAGGAGATGCCACACAGTTCACGTTAAAGCCTAAGGTCCAGGCAAAATTCAAAGTGCCTTCATTACTGAGACCTAAGGTGTTCAAACTATAACAAAGGTTAAATTAATCAGACTTCCTTTTAGTAGCTAATTCTTTCACATGCTGGTTTTCTTGGCAGGGTTTTTTAGTAGAAAAGGTATAATCTTTTGCAGCCACTTTGAAAGATAAAACTTACTATGTTTGAATAAGATGTCTTTAAACGCCATCATTCAACCATGAAAGAAGAGAAAGACCAAACAACGCAGCATTTGGACCTTGCAACTTCCTCCCTATTGGCTGTCTTTTCAAAGCAAGTGTCATCTGAAATGATTTTATACATTCCTAGAGCGTTCCCGAGTTCCCATCCTCTCTGCACAAACATCCTGTCCAAGGCAGCTCCCTGGCTGGGTGTTATCTGCTGTCACACCTTGCTCACAAACACATCTGGAGAGCTCAGTGGGTACCAAAGCCCTCGGAGCCACTCTGCACGTTCGGGTTGTGCCTGACAGAGCTTTTTGTACAAAACCTCTTCACCCTTCCCTTCAGTGCTCACCACACGGTGCAGAAATAATATCTGGTTGTCCCGGTGGAGTTACAACCAAAGAAAATGTCTTCATCCATCTGGTTTGCATTAACTTTACAAGGGAAATGCAGCACACAGGGGAAAATTCTATTTTTTTTTTGCTTGTATAACCATGTGTGCACCCTGGCTGCTGCCAGGACCATCCTGGGTCACCCAGGGAAAGCCACAGCCCTGACACGAACGGAGTCCTGTGTGACAGAGCACGAGGGACAGGGCCAGCAGTGCTGGAGAGGGGAGTGGAGACACAAGAGCTGCTTTACCTCCACACCCAACCTTGCAGAAATCTACTTGGGCGATTTCTGTCACAGCTTTTCCTTGCAAAGCTGCGCCACCGCATTTTTAAGCCCAGCCAAAACCTCAGATTGCCTCACGGAACTGAGTGGTCCAGGACCCATAAACGTCATTTCCCAGGATAATCCTTGACTTTTGTTTCAGTCTGTTATTTCCCACTTAATACCCACAGCTTTTTAATTGGTTATTATTATTTCTTATTATATTTGAAAATTTTAAGAGTCTCTTAAGACACAAAAAGGGGACATAATTAAAGAAAAACGCAGAGAATAATTGAAATGTAGTGTGACTTTACGGATGTGACAGACATTGATTCCTCTCGGGAGGGAGACAGGAAGCTGTGGTGGGCCAGAGCCCTCAGCCCTCATCTGACTGCAAAATACCCCTCAGGACTAACTTTGTAAAGCCCAGTCACACCATAACCACCTGCAGCTCCTGCACCGAGCTCTCCAGTGCTGCCCAGACTGCTGCCAGACAACCTTTTCCATTATTTTGGTGTTGTAATACATCATTTATTTACCTGATTTAAAAGCAACCATTGACCTGCCACATGACTTCAGGCAGGTTACTTCAGTGTGCTGGTTTTTATCTTCTGATGGCCTTTCAGACCTTTAGTTCCTCTTCTAATCATGGATAAAATACCAACAGTGATGACAAGAAAAGGGAAAGATGCAATATGAATGCTGACCATGAAGAAGGAAGAAGGTGACACAGCACGTTCAATTTTCAAATGGAATCTGCACCCAGACTTGATCCAAAATCAGTTCCATTTTCTATGTGTGGCTTCTCCTGCACCTCATTTCGAATGTTTAGCTCTTTTGATTGGTTTTCTATGTCAGTTCATGCATTGCCATTACAAGCAGTAAGACCAAACCCCAGCTTTAAGTTACATTATATTCAAAAATAAACAGAGATCAACACAACACTCCTGCCATTGACTTCAGTGGGTACTGAGTTCATCTAAAAATGTCATTACCACATCCAAATTGGTACAAAACTTCCAATGCTGTGCTACAAACTTAACTACAGTTTGTCATCATTGGACTTAAGGACGGGCAGAAACAGGTCCTTGATGCCAGATCTCCCACTCAGGGGGGCTGTGCACAGGGACAGCCAGACAGGCTGCACAGCATCTGTAAGAGATCCTGACTGAAATTCAAGCGACCTTTCAAAATACAGCTTTGAGACTGAAACGTTGCTTATCATGAAGAGAGGATCTGTGAAAACAGAAATGGGAAGATAAGGAGGGTGAGACTGGCGAGCACAGAGTCTCCCAGTGACTCCCAGTGCTGGGATG
Source organism: Aleadryas rufinucha (assembly GCA_013397815.1). Lineage (NCBI taxonomy): Eukaryota > Metazoa > Chordata > Aves > Passeriformes > Aleadryas > Aleadryas rufinucha. The sequence goes on from VZTH01016967.1 coordinate 71,221, forward strand.
CTCCCAGCTTGAGCAGTCCAAGACGGGTGACTTGATCATGAAAAAGGGTGGTAAACAAGGAAAGATCCTGCATGGAAAAAAATCAACATCAAGAGCTGAAATGAGGCTGTGCAGAAATGCCAGGCACCAGCTGCTGCCAGCAGTGTGTGTGACACATCCACACCAGGCAGGGAGGGCGGGCTGGGCTCCATCTCTGCCTGACTGACGCTAAAGACATTCCCCCAGTGGCTGTGGCTTTCCTCACACCACACCCACGAGGGTCAGAGGCACATTCCTCCTCAGATCTAATGTGAAAAAAAACATATTTTGAGTCAAGTTAAATGATGCCAGGTGTTTGCTCTGGTTGCCTTAACTGGAGGCAGGGTCAGAGTTCAGCCTGCCCTTCCCAGCAGTGTGGAACTCAGCTCCCCAGAATGTACCAGTTACCTGCTGGGAGCTCCAGCCCAGCTCCACAGCCAGCTACTGATGGATGAGATCCATCCTGGGATAAAGTCTCGTGTCCAACGGGAGACAGCAGCGTCTGTGAGTGTGGAGGCCAGCCCATTGTGAACTGCTGTGTTTATTTGTGTTGCCTGGAAGCTCCATTTAGGGCTCAGGAGTGTGTGTGACAGACACAAACCTAAAGCACTGCACTCTCCAGGGAGGGGTTTTTTACCTCTGCTGCTTTTGCCCCGCCTGTCAGGAAAAGCCTTACTTCTGCCAGTGACAAAAATGCACCAGAAATGGAAACAGGAGTAGGTCCAGTGCCTCGAATCCCATGGCACAAGGTCTGGGGTTTCACCCAGCCCTGATCACAGAGCATTCTGAAAAGCTGAAACCTTGTAACAAGATAAACTCTGCATTTCTGAGCCCAATCCCCAAGGCCAGTGAACAAACACTTCATAAGAAACAAGAGCTGCATACAAATGCATATCAACTCACTGCTTATTTTGGGAGTGGAAGTTGAAGTTTTCAGATGCTCTGTACCTAAAGAGGTCACTGTGATAAACATTCGGCACATCCCAGGAAAGCTACTGGCGACTGCTAAAGCTCAGAATTCCTGAAAATCAGAACCTTTTTGTGTTAGGACCCTATTTCAGGAATTGCAATTTATAAATAACTGCTTGACAGCACACCTAAATTTAAGAATGCCAAGGAATCCAGCAAAATCCATGTGCTTCCAGAGGCAGTTTCGTAAGGGCTCTGGAGGCTGGCTGTGAAAGCTGTGTGCCATGGACTCACCCTGGCTCTGTTCCTCAGCCTGGCAGCGCTGCTGCTTGCATGTCCTGTCCTGTTCTCCTTTCCACCCTTACAATCTCTCACTGGGATCAGTAACAACCCTCTGGAAGCAAAACACAGATTAGCCTGGATTGTTCCAATGCCTCCAAACGTGCGCTGCAGCAGTGGGATGCACGGCTGGAGGAGGAGGAGGAGGAGGGATGCCTTTCTCTTCTCCCTCGTGCACACAGAGGTGATGGCCCAGCCCACACGGACCATGAGAGGACAGGCTGCCACCTGAGCAGCATCTCACGCAGCATCTCACCCTGTTGAGGGAATGGGATGGGCATTCTCCATTAGAGACATGGGAAGTCCCAAATTCCATCCTGCAGACCCTGCCCAGAGCACAGCCCGTGCAGCCTCGAGTGTGAATGACAGGTTCATCATCACATACACCCAGGCAGGAATCTTTCAGTAGAGATGTTCCTTCGGGGTCTGAAAACCTGGCTGAGGTGTGGGTGCACATCTATTTATAGCAAGATAAATATTTGTGTTAAACACGTAGAGGAAAAGAAGAAAATCTTTAAATTAATTAGAGCACACTCTGAGAAAGGGAGATTAAATAGTGCAAAACTTCCACATATATATTCTGGATTGCTTTTCTAGATAATATTTTCTAGAATGGAGATCTACATCAGTCTTTTTCCAAGAGCACTTTTTTATCTTGTCCCATTTCCCTGGTGACCCAGTCACTCAAATGCATTTTCTCAGGATTACCACAGCGATTCCACTGCGATGATTGCTCTATTCTGCACTTTATATTAAGACTGAACATTGAGGCTTAGAATGTTAATCATGAGAAGAAGGAGAATAACAGGATAATCAGTGGTTGCTTGCAGAGCAGTGAAGCTGCAAATCAGCTGCTGAGGATAAATACCAGACACAAGGAGGCTTCAGAAGCAGTCCTGAAATACTTAAACACAATATATTTCCCTTAACACAGCCCTTTGAGGCCACAATCTTTTCTAAAACAAAGGCTCTTCCATGCAGAACACACTCGGCACCTTTGTCAGGCCTTTCCAGAGGAAAATGGGGATGGGGCACAGCTTCCTCTGGGCAGAGGGGTTCTTGCTGTGAGCAGCCACCTTCAGCAGGTGAGGCACAGCCTCTGTGCACACCACTCCAAAAGGCAGCTGCATGCATTTTCAGCTACTTCATGGTAGTTGGTCATGTTTGAGCAATTAAACTAAACACAAAAAGCAGCAGTGCAATTTCGTGCTCATGCTGATATTGAAGAGGAAAAATCAGGTTTTAACGTTATGTCTATGGTAGCAGGTTCTGCAGACCAACAAAAGTCTGGGGGACCCTAAAATGGTGTTCCATGCACACAGGCAGTAGTAAAGAATTTCAGGCAGCTTTGCTTAAGGTGCAAAAGGACAGACGTGGCAGCAGCAGCAAAATCACAAGAGCTGAGTGATGACTGCCCAGAGATTATAGCTGGGCAAAACAAAGCCCAGAGAGTGAAGCAGGTAGGAGCAGGAGTCTGTCTTTGATGGCCTAAGATTTCTTATTTGTGATCTCCAGGTGATCTGGGTCTCAGAACCTCTCACAGAGCAGAACCAGAGCGTGCACTTCAAGTGGATTTTGTATGAGCAGGAAAGAGGCAGCCCTGAGCAGGGAGCTCGGGGAGGTGCAGCAGAGGGGGTTCCAGCTCTTGGACATCCTCCTGGACCCCAGGAGCGTTTCCTCTCCGGGCTCTGTCACAGCCATGTGCTGCACAGGGCTGGGAGCAGAAATGATTCCCATCCACCCCACATTCCCTGAGCACAGCTTCTCCTGCACCCCAAAATCTGCCTCTGACAGCTCGGCTGCAGCCACCTCCCAGCTACACCGAGGGCAGCAGAGCCGGGGGGTTTGTGATCTGCCTCTCCTCATCGATCTGCAAATCTGAGTCAGCCACAGAAATAAGAGGGAGACAGGAAAAAATAGAAAGGGAGAAGTGGTTAAGGCATTCCTGTGTGACGCAAATGCAGTGATGTCAGAGTTGGAGACCACAGACACCTCTGCCAAAATGAATGGGATTCCAGCAGGCTCCAGCTGGTCTCATGGTTTGTGCATTCTGCGTTGTTTCCTGGATACCAGCAATTCCCAGCTGTAAACTGAGCAACCATTAACCCTTCCCTGCTGTGGGTTTCCAGGCAGTCGCTCACGGGGAAGTTTTTCCCTCTGGTGAAAGATTCCCATATTTCATAACCAGGCATCTTGTATGAATCAATGGCCAGCTTAAAAATAACCCCTTGACCCTAAGTGTCTGGGAGAGCCATTGGAACATGGAAAGGAGAACCTTTTATACAAAGCAACATTTATTATCTGATCTTTCAACTGCATCCCTGTGCCCTTGAGCTTCATTCCAATCACCATGTGACTAACTACCTTTAGCATTTTTCCTTTTCTACTTCTTTTTCTCTTCTTTTTTTCTCCCCTCTTTCTTCAAGCTAATTTTTCATTTTTTCCTTCCTACCTCTGCAATGAGAAGATGAGGCACAGCTTTAGTGCTGAACTTACTCTGGGAATAGATCTGAAATCCTGGATCTGACATACAACTCCCAGAAATTTTTGTGAGGGAAAGCATCCAAATCCTTAATCTAGTGGCTGATTCCTTCCTGGCACAAACTGAAAACCTAATTTTGGATCTCAAATGCCTGAACTTCCCGAAAGTAAAAATCTAGGCATGGATTTTTTTGGCTGAACTAGCCCTCCCACAGCTGGGAGGGAACAAGAGCTTGAACTCAGGCCAGACCAAAATAATCAAATATCTGATTTATTAATCACTACTAATTAAATTGTATTTAAGCTGCATGGGCAGGTCCCCCCTCTCTTCTCTCTGGGTACTGACAGATAATGAAAAACTTTACACAGACACGTCAGAACAAATCTCATGGACTGAGGTGACAGCAGAAAGTGTCAAAAAATGGACAAATTGGTAGTGAAAAGACAAATACATCCGAAATCAGAGCAAGTTAAAATGCAGTGAGATTACATTTTTCAACACTACAGACTTGTCCAAGACATGAAACCATGAGTGACTCCACTAAGGGCTATGCTGCACCTCCAGCCTGCCCAGCACAGAGTGCTGCTGTCACAGAGCACACTCTGATCTCCTTCTCTGACAGGAGAAGCGGGGCAGCGCTCCCCAGCCAAGGAGCACCAGGGGCTGGAGCCAGCACTCCGCTCTCCCCTCGCTCGTGGGACACCCCAAAGGCTCTTCTGTCCCCCCCTGACCTCCCTGCAAGGCTCCTGCTGCCTCCACCACGGTGGCTTTCACCAGGGCTCTTCTCAGCTCCTTTCTAAGTTCTGAGCTTTTATGGTTCATCCATTCCAACTTTTCTCCACTAACACAAAAATTGATATTTCTCATCTGGCAGGAAAAGTTCAACTTGAAGAAAAAGAATAAAATGACAACATCCAGGAACACTGATACTGCAGCCACCTCTTCCTTGGCCTGTGGTCAGTGCCCGTGGTCAGATCCCCACGCACTAAATGGGCTCAGTGCCCAGCAATGGATCACAGGACACCTTTTGTGGAAGCTGAGCACAAAGAGAACCATTCTGGCCCCACTCCTCATCTTCCACAAACCCACCAGGCTCCAGCTGGGGGTCCAGCTGCAGCACAGCCAGAGAGACTCTCAGCTTTCCATTCCAGCCTCTAAACCCCTGTGCATGGGCCTGTTTGCTAAGACCAGGCCTTATTCTGCAGAACATTTCATTTCTTCCCGCATTACAACACAGATGTATTATTTACCATGAGCTCAAGCAAGGTAAAGGGAAGTGTAATTCCAATCCCTCAAGTCTTCAGAAATAGTGAAGATGAATTTTCCTTGAGCAAAAGAGTGATACAAGAAAGAAGGTCAGTAAACTTAGCAAAATGAAGCGTGAAAAAGAATATGATTTATGGCTATTAATGCATCAAGGGAAATAGGAAAGGAAGGAAAAGAACAGATTAAGCTAAATACTACTCTTGGAGTAAGAGTAAATGGGCATGAACTGATTACTAATAAACTAAGGCTGAAGGAAAATTAGAAGGCTCCCAGCCAATTCAACAACCTGATTCTAGAGCTGTCAAACATGGGAGCAGCACAGACCAAACTCTAGCTTAAGAATAAAACTGTTAAGGCAACAAAGCCAATTGTATATGTTGGCATTTCTGAGCAGGGCCCTGAGTCAGCATCCTGAGCAGTCCTTTGTAGGCCCATCTTTCTGAAAGCTTCCCTTGGATTTTTTAGCTGTTTTAGCATAGCAGACAAGCATTTCCCTTTCACTTCACTTGCAGGAACGTTTTGATTTCTGACACCAAAGAGGAAGGGAAGAAGCTGTGTTGCAGTCCAGGGGCTAAGACATGAAACACTCATCCAGCTGGGTTTCTATCCCCTCCTCCCCAGCCTCTCAGCCACTGACTTCTTGCCTGTTCCTCATCATTCTGCTTCCACACATTTTGACTCAGCTGAAAACAGATCCATCTTCCACCTTCCTGCTGTAGTAGTGCTGCAGAGCCAGCCCCACTTCCCATGTGGAACACAGCACCCACCCTCCAAGACATTTGTTGGTAGGTGTATATATAATAAGCAAATGCTGTGAGTAAGCATAAGACAAAAGGAGTTGATCCTCAACAGTGTGATAAGGCTCCCTTGTGAGCTTTGAGAACATCCTGGGGACCTTTTAACCCCAGAAAAGTGACTCCACTGATACAGGTTAAATTATCTCTACGGGGCCTAAAGATGCACACATATGGCACTAGTGGTAAATAACTAACATTAAACACAACCATGATGTTGAAAATAGGATACAAATCTGAACTGTAGAACTATAGGACCATTTAGGCTGGAAAAGAGGAGGCCACCTAGTCCAACCACTTTGCTCACAGAGGTCCAGCTCAAATCACACTGAGTGGGAAGATCTCTGACAAGGCAGATGTGCCAGCATGGCCTTTGCCATTCCTCGATTGCCAGAGAACACAGAGTCCTGCATGGCCTCAGCAACCCCTCAGCCACAGCCTTTGGAATTTCACTGTGATGTTCACACACATCTCTGGGTTTCCCAGACTGGTAAAAGTTAGTTTCATTTGAATCTTTCTCTCACAATCACTGGGGATCCTGTGATAATTACCAATGGACCCCCCTCAGAAGACCGTGGAATCACAGCACGGCTGGGGCTGGGAGGCACCTCCGAAGATCACCCAGCCCCAGCCCCTGCTGAAGCAGGAAGATGCTGCAGAAGGCCAGTCAGGTCAGTGCTATGGATGTGTTACAGAGCAGCCAGCCCAGCACACCAGGATTAGTCAGAGCAGAGATGAAACAAACCTGCCCAGCCTCCTTCCCTTTGCTCTGTGCTGATGTTCACAGATAAACCCATGCAGGAGAAGCTGGAAAGAACTGAATGTCCTGTGGGAGCTCTTATCAAGACCAGGAGTGAACAGCCAATAACCACTCAGCAAGTCACCTTCTAAGTTTAAAAAGCAGCCTGTTGTTTTAAAGAATGTTAGTCATCAACAAATTGGCTGGGGTGCTCTTCACTTCCTCAGTTTCCCCTCTCCAGTCTCCCTCTGCTGGGACAAGCCAGCTGTTTGTCCTTAACGATATTTTATGGACAAGAGCAAAAATCTTTTTGCCATTTTTAGGATGTAAATTGTGTCACCTTGTTTGGAAGGCTGACATGTGTTTGTTCTACCATTGTTTGCTCTGCCTGCTGTGAACTGTAACCTCTGGGGACAGGGACTTTTTGTCAGGCAGTATTTGCCCAGCACCAGCACAACCCTCTGAGCCTCCCTGGCACATCCACAGCAACTCCAGGCTACACAGGATTTACTGCTGTGATTCTTCACCACTGGAAATAGGCTCAGCTCCTGGCAGCCAGAAGCTGGCTGGAAAAGCCCACCACGATGGTCGATGCAGGGTGTCTCAGGAAATGTCTCTGTGGGACCAGGTTCTGACCGTGCCCTTCCCTCTCCATCCCCACTCGAGCACAAAGATACAAAGATACATTTCCCAACACAACACAGTCACTTTTTTCCTTCCACATTTCATTATTTCCGAAGAGCAGTGCACAAAATCCACGTAGGGTGGATTGATTGAGGCATCTCTTAAAATGTTTATTCTAAACTGTGAACCTCAGTTTCTGGAATCCAGCCAAGCTGACCACAACCAGCAGGCCAGACCCTGCCCCACTGCCCTGCCCTTGCTTCCAGTATCAGCTCTGCTACTCCCAGGATAGCCCCTATTGTTAGCAAGTACTATTATTAATCATCTGTAATTTCAGAAGTGCAGATGGTTTGCTGAGCAAACGCAAAACATGGAGTTGGTTGGGACAGCAGGAGGTAGATACTTAGCAAACATCTCTACCCATAGTTTTTATCACGGTTAATTCTTCAGAGCAGCCTCTCATCAAGGCTGCGATCACTGAGCAGGTTTTTAACTTGCCAGTTTGTAGCGTTTGACTGCAACGTGATTGCAGGATCAGCTCCTCCCAGGGAAAATGCCACCACTGCCCTCTCCTGTCCTTTCCTTGTCTCCTGTTTCCATTCCTTCTTCTCCCGGTTTTTCGTGAACTCCGGACCTACAATCTCCTCATGCCTGTGACACAGAGGAATGCCCACGAGATCTTTTGTGCCCTCTTCTCTGTCCTGTTTCGAAGCCCTGGAGACAAGAATTGTCTCTGCCCCGTGTTTGCTGTGTGGCACAGAGCACAAAGGTCTTGCCAGGGGCTCTGGCTGCCGAGGCAGTGGCAGCACTGCTGGGGCTGTGGCACAGCCTGCCCAGCTCCCCAGCTCTGGAAGGGCAGCGAGACAGAGTTGGCAGCATTGGGTTGTTGTTTTTTCTGGCTTTTCATACCAATATCTACTTCTGAAAACCTCTTTGCTAGATCATGGAAGAACTTTGGGCAAGCCTGTGTACTTTACGGAGCAAGAAGAGCATTCTGAGAGTGACAAGGCTTGGGTAGCATCCCCTCTCCCACTGGTCCTTGAAGATCTGGGTCTGTGCTGAATACTGAGTTTGGCTGAGAAATTAACAAGTTATAAATCTGATAAATACTGAAAAATCAGAGGCTAAATGTGCCATGAAAGCAGAAGTCAGTGAGCATGAGATAATACAGGCAGTGATCTAAACACAGCTAACTAAGCACACAAACAGCTCGTTCTCATTCCTTGCATGGACACGATGCCTCAGCTGCACAAAAGCTGGGAATCACACATGAAACTGTGCCACAGGTACCACAGTGCATGTGCTGTGCCTGCCCAGGGGCTGCTCTGGGCAAGGGTGACCTGAAAAGCACACAAAATTCAAAACTCCATTGGAGAGCTGTTACACAGAAATAGTACTGAATAATTAGGGAAATATTAATCAGCCATAATACAACCAGAGTTTCATTTTGTCCTACATGAAAAAGAGACACTTAGCATTTCAGTCTAGCCTTCACCAAAATAGTTGAGAAACAGCAGATTCCACATTCCATCTCTGTGACACTGATGATAAACAAGATATGGGTGTGCAGAAGGTGTGTAAAGATATGTCCCTTCTGCCTGTGGGAGGCTGGCCAGAGCCATACAGATGTTATTTCATGCTGGGAGCAGCTGGAGGTCGGGACATACCCTGAATGTCACACACTGCAGGGAGCCATTTCACCTGGAAGGAGAAATGTAACGAACAAGAGGCTATTTCTGGTTATTCCCCATTCCGTAAGCAGGAGTTACTAAAGAGGGAAGAATGTTGGAAGATCATTTCTGACCACATGGACAGCAAAGCTCAGTAGACAGGCAGCCAGGGGAAGGCAGCTAAATTCCCAGTAATGTTTCTGGGAAAGCAGAGCCCTATGACACCTAAAATCCTAAAAAAGTCACCTGCTCTTAGCACATTAGAAGCAAAGTGAAGGGAACAGGCCAGTGCCATCCTGAAACTCCCAACCCTCCCAGCCCTTCAGCCTCCAGCCCAACAGAAGTTTCTCTGAAGTAGATTTATAGATCCAAATGCTGAAAGACGTGAAAGGGAATATTATGGCCCTTTAATCTGACCTGAATACAGAGGCTGTAATTCTTTTTAAGGCTAATCTAACACACATGTTCTTGGAATGGATCTAATTCCATTGAGATTGTTCAAAACCTGGTGAAGCCACTGCTGTCCCTGATAAACAACTGCAATGTTTAATCACCTTCACTGCTGGAAAGTTGTGTATTATTTATTTTAAAGAGATGGTTTTTTACTTTTGCTCCTAGCATGAATTCTTGTCCTGTCTTTGTCTGCAGTACTGAAGTGCCCCAACTATCACATGACTTTGATTGCAAAGACCCGCTCAGGGTGGTCAAGTAATTTCTAAAATCCTTCCTTTGAGATGAATTTAGCTTCCAAAATTTGTTTACCAGCTACTGGATTGTTTTTGTCTTTTCAATCCCCTTTGGAATTATTGCATCCTGGTTTGAGCAAGTGGACATTAGAACAAGACATTGTATTTAACTAAGGGCATTACTAACATGGAATCATTTTCATTTTTCTGGCTTTGTAGCCCATGGACAACTGTGTAACTTAAAGGGACAGCCTGGCTCTTCAGCCACTCCTGTTTCCTGATCCTGGGTGTTGAAATTATGTTGTTTTGGGGAGTTTCTTTGTTGATTTTTTTCTTTCTTCTCAGATTTTTTTTTTGTGTGTGCTATGAAAAGAAGCTCTTCATGAAAAGTTAGAGGAGAACAATCTCCCCTGGCCTTCCTCCAGTTCCTGGAGGTAAAAGCATGACAAGCAGCTTTATTCCATAAAACTGACAAATAATCCTTGCCAGATTTTTCCCAATTAGGACCTATCAATCTTTACAATGAAACCCTTTATTCACCATAAACAAAGTCCAATTATACCTCCCTAGGAAAAGGAGGAGCAGGTGCTTCCACAGGCAGAATCTGAGCGGGGTAAGGTGGAAGGGCTTTGGGTTTAACTGCCTTAACCCTTTGCATTCCTCAGTCGTGCTGCAATAATGATAACCTGGCTTTGGATAACTGACCACAGTCACTGATGGACTTTGCTGATCCCTTCACCCAGAACCAGAGAACACCCAAACATTCCCAGTCAAAGATTCTCCAAGAGGTTGTGGCAGCATTTACAGTCAATAAATACCCACGCAAAGCACAGCTGGAAACATGAACGGGGCAGTTACAAAGTTCTGCTGCCCCAGGCACCGCCAAGCTCTTCATCACGTATTTGACTCCCCCCTGCCTTCAGGGTGGATGAACCCTCAGAGATGGACTCTCCACCCTCAGGAATATCACAGTTCTGGAAAATCAGGGAAATGGACTTCAGAAAGCAGCCAGGCTCACGGCTTCTCCTAAAAACACCTCCTTTCTGTGTTACCAAAACCACGCCACTGGGCTGGCCCCGGAGGGAATTTCCTATGCTTGAACATTATATTCTGAGGTTATTAATTAAACACAGAGTATCCAGAGAGCTTTGCATCATAGCTGTCATTTTTATGTCCAATAGTTCCACTGTGAAATCAGTTTTCATTAAGATACACAGTCACAAAACTTTTAGGGACTCTTTTCTGTCACGGAATGTGATTCACCGCTCTACCCATACAGGCCATGATTCATTTGGGCTGGTTTTTATTATTATGAGTCTTATTTTAGCAATTTGGCTGTGCTTAATCCATTTGGATTAGATTTGCCTGCAAAACTCATGCATGGGATAACTATAACCTGTCACATAAAACACTCCTTCACCCTTGTGTTGGTGGGGTTGGTTTTCATTTTAGCTTATTGAAAAGTCACAGTGCATTTTCTCTCATTTTGTATTTTCTATTTGACACATGATAGAAGTAAGCATTATGTTGCATGTGCTTTTAAAATAAAATTCTTTTTTTTTCATTCATATTCAGAAAGAAAGTCACTTCACTGGAAGTGGAAGGTGTTCAGTGTTTTCTGAGGTGCGAGGCCACAGGCTGGCATTACCCACACCAGCATTTCCTGAGTCCCTGTGGCACTGCAGGTTTGCGTGCTAGCCCTCCACAGCTGGAAGCAGACATCTGGGAGCCAGAATTAGAACCAGAAGTTAAGCAAGTTGTAGCTTCCCAGCTATGTAGCCAGAATTTCCAAAGTGACAGGATGTTGTGGTATCTCCCTGAAAGCTGTCCTCACCTTGCCGATGAATTACAGTTCCTGTAATTTTTGGCCCCATGGCATCAGAGGATCCCATGATGTCCAACAGTGTCACCAAGAGAATCACAGTAGGATAACTCATCTTGGCTTGTGGGGACTCCAAAAAAGCTTGCTAATCACTGGTTTACAGCGTGCATGTCAAAACATCTACTGCAGATGGGATCTGTGTGACTGGGCTTCTCCTTTATGAGAAACTAAATATAGGTTTAAGTGCACTGGGTAATGTACTGAGGCAAAGTAAAAGTGTTCTAAATCAAAAATGGCACTGGATGGAAACACACAGTTGTTCCCACTGATACAGTTGGATTTCTGTTCCTACTGGGCTAGTGAAAGGAACAGTGAAAGAGAAGTGGTCAGATGCAGGCAGCTCATGCATTGCTTAGAGCCTCATGGCAAGAGTTTGCACACATTATAAAGACTGCAGGAGTTGGCATTCCTTTTCTTCTTCTTCTTTCTTTTTTTTTTAATGATAAAAATGAGAAGAGGAAAGGGAAATGATAAACTGTATATTTAATTATTTACTTGCCTTAGCAAGGGTCTAATAGCCTGGCTTACCTGGTTCAGAACCTGACTGCTCAGGACAGTTTGTTATAAAAGCTGGACTCTAGAACTGCTTCTCAAACCACCACAGTGCTGTAACCAGCTGAGAATGGGGCTGTGCTGTGTGACACCTGATCAGGGCTCTGGGCACCACGGGAGAACTGCAGCAGCCCAGGTTGCCTTTGTCCAGGCAGTAGCAGGAAGGGATGCCTGAGCTGGAACAGGAATGGAACACCTCAGTAGTTCTGCAGTTTTGGCAGTTCCTTAGGAGCTGGAGCACTTTTCCACCAGGACTTCCTGGGCCACATGCCAGGTTAAGTTAACTGCAGCATCCCAGCTCTGAAAATCTCAGGTTTCTCAGATTTGGTGTTTTTCCTCTAAGGAGTGCTGGTTCTGGGAGGAGCGATGGGATCTGGCAGCTCAGCTGCAGCGTGGGAGCTGGCACGGGGCAGCCTGTGCCCGCTCCCTCCCCCAGCACAGCTGCACAAGCCTCTGGCCTCTCCAGCCCTGCTCCCTCTCCCAGCTTTTGGTGCTCAGGCAGATGATTGTCTCTGGTCAGTTTTGAGCAATGAAGAACCTCCTGAGGACAGGTCCTGCCCGGGTCAGCTGGGACTCACCGGCACCAGAGCACAGCAAGTCTCAGAGTCAGAGGCTTTGCTGCTCCTTGTTGCTGGTGGCCCAGCAGAAGCAGCTGCTCTCCCCACAGCCATGGGCAGTGAACAAGCCAGGGGAGTTCATCCCAAACAAACCAAGGTTTGCCGTACAGCAACAGAAGCTTCCCTTTCCTTTCCCTGACAAACCCAGCTCAGACTTCATGAGGTTTCCCACTCTCGCCAAAGCAAGGTGTTTGTACCTTGGGTGCTCTCACTTTGTGCAGAACAATGGCCAGACCATTAGGGCTGAAGTGTTGGATGTCCCTTCTCGACATGACGTGGACATTGCAGAGTGGCACAGAACAGCTTGTGAATAATTCCTACAGACTTCCCAACGAAAACAGAATTTACAAAGAACCTTCTCGCTCTCAAGCACTCCAGGCAAGGGTATGGCATTATTCAGAGAGGAAACATACCCACAAACCAGACAAAGGACACTGGCTTTAATCCTGTTTATGCCATAAACACCCAGTGGGACTTCAGAGAGATCATTTAAATCTAATTTTTATTCAGTTTGCTATGGATTTCTGTGACAGCCAGTATCTGTTTGATTTGTCGCTAGTTTGTGTGTTGTTTGCCTTTAAAAAACAAGTGACTGGGTCTGAAGAAATCCTGTGGAGGGAGTGAGAAATTGATTCTTCCCTTGAGGGGCAATTGAGGCTGCTTGGGACAGAAGCTTCCAGGGCAGAAGAAAGAACATGACAGACAAATGGAGAGAGACAGGCACAGCAAGGAGCTGCGAGCCCTCGGCTCCAGCCACGGGACCCTGCGAGGGACGATTGAGCAAGCACCAGGCTCAGAGGTGATGGGAAGGGAGCAGAGGAGCTGCTGCCCAGGCTTGGGCAGGGGAGCTTGTTTATAAGTTCTTTTATTTCTATTCTGTCTTAGCTAATTTGGAGTTTTCTCCATTGAAAAGGTTAAGCATTTTAATTTCTATTCCAACACGGCTTGGCTTTTTGAGATTTGTTTTGTTCTGGCTAGTCTGGGTCACTTGGTAACAAGTTCAAAAAAGTGACCACATTTTAGAGAATAACTCAAAGGATTCATTGGTGCTTCAGTGATGCCTGAGTTCTGCAGATGGAAGAGCCTGACCTCCCTGGCCTCAGCCTCTCGCTGGCAGGAGTACAAACTCGGAATGCTGATCCTTCTAAGAAGTATTTGTTTGTGTCATGATAAGAGTCTTCAGTTTTAATTTCTTTTCTCTGAAACTGTTGATTTTTGGTGCTGGTTTCAATTACTGAGATGACATGAAAAAGCTGCAGTGAATTTCTGACAGAGCTGAGTGGAAGCGAGGACGAGGGTCTGGGCTTTTCAAAGCCTTCCCTCACTGCTCTGCTCTCCCTTGGTCTAGAGGCTGACTGAGAGACTCGCACTGAAATGGCCTGGAGCACCCAGCTAGGGCTGTCTTTCTTCCCTCAGTGACAGAGGGCATCATGTTGAAAGACCCACCATAATTTTACAATCCAGACCAAAAAACGAAGCATTTGAAACATTTGAAGACCAGATCTCCAGCTGATATTAACAAGTGACTGCAGGCACTGAGCAGAAGCAGGGCCTGTTCAGGGGGATGGAACTAAATCCTGTGAGATGATTCAGCTCTGCTTTTGCAACTGCTGTGTCACATCACATGTCCAGGCTCCCTGGTGGCCCCATGGGTTATTCCTTATACAATTTCTGGAACACTTTTCCTTGGTTCTACACCATTTTATAGAAATCTACCACAGCTTTCTTACAGGACGCAGTCAGACACAGTCTAGTTTATGGCACAGTTAAATAATGGAAGTAACTCAAAGTTCACATTATGCTTCCAAGAGAAGTCCATTGTGTTATTCACTCATCTGACAGAAGTCCTGTTACAATGTTTTTCAGGTGCTTTTTTAGAGACTGCCCACTGAGAACCAGTGTGCAATGCAGCACTATGAAATACCAGGGACTGCACACAGAGCTCCTTCACCAGCTGCCTCAGTTGCTTAAAAATTGCCCAGTTTTCAAAAAACAAAGTCTCATTTTTCCTGCAGAAAACAGAGCAGTAATTTCCTCCTCTAGCTTTCCATGGAATTCCTGTAAACTCTTAGCTTTATAAAGTTCTTTTTCCAGCACAGCAAGCATTAGGGTGAACTTGCTGGAACAATTGGGCTTGTCTTGCCAATCAGGATGAAGACAGCATCAAAAATTCTAGCTCCTCAAATCTGCAAATATTTTTACAACATGAGAAGCAAACTCAGACTGTAACTTCCAAAGAAATGACCTGAGGAGAATTCAGCTGTATCCTTCCCTATCTTCACAAGAATCTTATCATGGCATTCACTACATTCCAAGTTTTTACACCACAAATGACCTGAGCCAATATTTAGAATATTTGACTCTTTATTCAGCAGCAGCCCTATTAAATGTAGGAGTGTCAACAACCATGGCAGCCTGTGCACAGCCATAAGAAGGCCAATTTCAAATGCACAGACAAAGCAGCTGATCATGGTCAATACCAATCTCTCCACAGAAATACACTTCACCCCTTGCTTTCTGATTAGAGGTGTCTTGGATCCCTTATTCTTTTATTCAAGATGGAAGCAAAAATCAAACCCACCTTGATAAACTGAAAAATGAGCACTGGATAAAATGAGAACAACTTCTGTTTATTCTTTTTTATTTTTCTCAAACACCTTAAAACGTGGGCTTGATCCCGTTGCACAAAAGGGAATGTGGAGAGTGTCTTACAGGTGCTTTTGCCTGTTACTCCCTCCTGCCCTTGTGTGTTCCCTGGGAGCCACCCCCACACATCCTCCCCAGCAGCAGGTGCCTTAGAAAGGTGTGTCTGAGCCCCTGCCATGGCTGTAATTCAGTACAGGCTCTGGGGATGCAGATCCCACCAGAGCAGTGAAACAGCCCCTGCTGTCAGCACAGCAATTAGGCTGTCAGGATTCTGGTGTCTAATGCTTCTACACCATCATTAACTCTTCTGCTTCCTCCTTGCATAAAACCTAAATGTTACTGTGAACAGCAAAGTGCCATAGGAAACTTTGCCAGCCCAGATACATCAATTTTAATTTCAGGTGGCACTGCTTTCCCCTGACTACAGGCTGTTGTTATCCGCTTCACCTTTCACTTCTAATTCAGGATTCCATTTCCCCTGCAGTTTAACAGACAAGGAGTTTTTAGGCTCCTCCACAGCAAACTTCAGAAAAACTGCTCTGTGGTTTAGACTGGGGGAATAACAAACTGGGAGAGAACAAACAGAGCTGTATAAGGGGACAGCATACATTTATACACATTTAACATGCTACATCATTACTGTCAGTGACAGGCCAGTCTTGGATCAGGAGACATTTTATTATGTCTCAGATTTCTGTCTCAGAAGAGTTCCTGACACAAAGCACAGCATCCAGCATGTGATCTCTCTATGGCCCATATGTACAATTCATCTTTGGGCTGGGAATTTCCGTGGCAGTGGCAGGCTCCTCCTGGCCACAGGATTCCCCAGGTGCTTTCAGGGCTCAGCTGGGGATGTGTGTGTTCTCTGCAGGCACACGGGCAGCACAGCAGCTCTGTGAGCACATGCACAGCAAACGGGGCACTTCAGACATATCACCCACTTTGTACCCTCCTGAGCACAGGGACTGGCATGTGATGGGACAGTTGTGGGACAGAGCCTGCCTCTGCCACCAGAGTAAGGACACAGGTCCCTAAGCAGAGCCCTGAGCTTTAGCTCCCTGCTGAGCTAAGGCAGAGCTCTGGCTCACAGCACAGTGGCATCTGAGGGAACACTGACCATAGTGGGAAAAAGGTGCCACCCTCTGTTCTGCAGCTGCTAAAAAGTCTGAAAAAGAAACATGCATTTTTGCCTTACATAAAAACACCCCTAAATCTCAGAGTTTGGCTTTTGTGGTTCTTTTTTTTTTTTTTTCCTAAACACCTGGACTAAAATGTCCATTTAGAGATGAAATCTCAGTTCTGCAATTTCGAATGATGCACACACAGCCAGCCTGTGGGAAAGGAGGCTGTGTGAGAGGAGTAAAACACCAGGGAGAGTAGCAGGAGCATCCTGTGTGTGACTGCACAATCGCCATCCATCGGGGAGTGGAAGGGACCAGCAGTGCCCTCTTCCTGGAGAAGGGAAACGGAGCAGGCTCTGCTCAAAGCCAGCTCTGGCACAGCACTCTGCTCCGTGTCAAGTGGAGCACGAGGAGCTCGCACTTGTGCTTCATCCATCCCAGCTGAGCAGTGGAATGAACGGATTGTACAGCACAGGGAAGACAAACACCGAGAGCAAACATTGCCCCCTCAACTCTCTCCCTCTGTCAACGAACAGGTTCCATGAAATGCCTCAGTCAGCATGTCACCAAGATAAACAGGCATTTAACAGGATTTCTACCAGTAAGTATTCATTACTAGCCTTCTGTAACACATCAGGACAATACCTTTCATTCTGGAAATATTTCAGATCAAAAAGCCAAAGTGCCAAAGTTGATCCTCAGCCAGAGTGAGAAAACATTGCTGCAGTAAAGTCAGTAAACCACTGTGCTGGTGGAAAATCTGGCCACAGCAAAGCTGCAGCTGAATAAGAAGATTGTTTTTCTGTACAAGCTATGAGAAGACTGAGATTGCTGTCTTTTTCTAATAGAAAGAAACAGTAGTTAAGGATCCACTTGCAAAATGGAACACACAGACTGAGGAGCTGTTCTGTGGAGGTGGAGCAGACCTTTGTGTCTGATTTCTGACCTTCACTTTCACTGCCTTCACTTCATGAAGTGCTGCTTCTACCTTAAAATACATATATATATATGTGTATATCTATAAACCAGTTTATATGTGTAAGACAGTCACTCATGGGCACTCCTCTGCTCCAGCAGGCTGGGGAACAGATCTGGGTCCTGCCAACCAGCTTTGCTGTTCCTTTGAGCACTCTCCCAGTGCTCCTGAGCTGTGAGAATGTGATTCCTTCATGTCTGCTCTACTTTCATCATTAATCTCCTGGATATATTTACTGTTGACTCAGCCTTATATTTATCTTATTAAACATGGAGACCTATTTCTAAATTTAGACTTTCCCTCAAGCTGTTTTTCTCCCTCAGAAACTCCTTTCTTCTTTCCAAATCCTGGCAAGACCTCTCAATAACTCTTCTCCCTGACTTTGTGCTGAGAATTTTCTACCGTTGCACTGCAACCAAATTTATTGTTTGCACAATAGATGTGCATGTCAACAACCACAAACTCCAGGTGACAACGTCTCTCCATCTCCACAGGTTCCTTATGGACACCAAGTGTTTGTCTGCTGCCCTGAGCCCTGCTGGGCTGTAACCCCATCAGTGAGCCCGTTCCTCGGGGCTGGGCAGCGTTTCTGTGCCGCTGGGCTGGCCCCACAGCTGCCACCCGCATCCAGCTCAGACCTGCTGGCCACTGGTCACAGGGCACGGCTGCAAACGTGGGGATTGCACCACTGGCACCTTCTTTGGGGTTCTCTGCTCGCTGGCAAGACTTGGATTTGCTGTAACTATTTCAGAGATTGTGTTTCTTCATGAGAACCTCTGGGATTCTTGGTCCTTGGGCCTGATGCTGCTGTGGCACTGGGACATAATATGGCATAATAGGATTTCCCACACATTTTGCTGGTGGGACAAACAATATTTGCACTTTCTAAGCTGTTTCCTATGGCACACGTGCCAGACCACCACAGATGCTCTGGGATGAAGCCTTTAAAAGGTCCTGTGCTGCAGAAAGAGTGGAGCACCCAGGACACCAAGGAACCAGTATGGTTACAGTGGGGCCAAGTCCTGGCTGCAGGAACTTTCACTGAGACCAAACCTCACCCCTGAAGTTGAAGTAGCTGTACCTCAGGATTTGGCTGCAGTTATGCACTGAGAAAAACAACATTCCAGGAATCTGAAGATGAACATTTTGAACCTTGGGAGACAGAGAAGCTGAAATGTGGGAGTATAACTAAATTCAGTGTCACTACTGAGAGAGCTGCACAAGGCTGGAAACTGGCACAGGGCTGCCCACTCCATAATTGTTCCCTGGGTCCTGCTTTATTCTTTCTCTTAGTTTGGAGGCAAGACCTTCCACCTCTGTGCCAGGACTGAACCAGGCCATGATGGACACCAAGCCTGAAGTGAAGGAACCCTCCGTTCTCTCTGTCTCCAATGAGAAAGGGATCAACAGCCCTAACCAGGGACATTGAAAAACTGTGATCACAATTAAATGAAAATAGGATGTCTTAGAGCTCAATCTCAAGCATCAATTCATCCTTGTTTGAACCAGCTGTAGGTAAACAACTGGAGTATTTGACAGGGAGCTGCGAGGAGAAGGGAAAACAAAAACCAAAACTAAAAAGCAAAAACTGATGAGTTTTTTTTAAACAGCAATTTATAAGCACAAATTCTAATTAATAACAACCACAAAAAGCCTGAAGGAAAGGGCAAGGCAAATCCAACTGCTCCCAAAAGAAAGAGAAAAAATCCATAGAATGCAGAGTGTCAGGTCTGGCTTTTGATTACATTTGCTGTTCTTGTTGTTTGCATCAGCTCATTTTTAATTGCTGGTTGTTGTGTTACTGCGGCTTCAATGTGATTTCCCACAAACCAGGATTTCACCTAAAAGGCTTTTTAGCCAGGTGAAGCACAAGGAATTCTATTAGAGAAGGCAGGAAGGGAACTACACAATTTTAAGGAAATATGCTTCCAGTAATTAAAGACAAATTAAGGATAATTTGTGTTTATGGAAACGAGATGTTAAATAATATAAATCTAAACTGCCTGAACCCATGAGTGTAATAAGAAAGCCAAAGATCAGGGCTTTAGAGTGCTGGGAACTGTAGGTGTACATCACACAGATACACATGTATGGATAAATGCCATAAGTATTTAAGCACATACACGATGACAGAAACCTGTGACACTTTTTATTCTTTTATATTGCCTTAAATGCAGCTTCAAGTTGTAACAATGCACAGAGTGGATCATATTGAAATAGAGATAAATGAGAACAGAATATGGCTTTGAATCCCACTGCTTGTGATGGCTTTTAATACCAGCCTAAAGACAATAAAACAAAAAATGATCAGTTGCATCAGTGTGTCTGCTTATATTCTCTCCACTATTACAGGTGAATTTTGAGGAGTGACAGGACTTACAGCAGCAAATGTCAAAAAGGTAAAAACAATACTCAGATTCCAGGCAGTTACAAGAATGATGCAAAGCCAGGAAATCACTTTTGTTCAGCTTCTGGTTTTGATCTATCTACCTTTTGATTTTTAAAATCCACCCCCTCACGCTTCCAAGTTTTGCATCCCATTTCATATTGTCACCCCCCTCAAGGGGATTTTTTCATCCCTTTTCCTATTGTTGGCCCCCCAGGAAATGCAGAGGGAGGGCAATATTATCCTGCAGGTGCTTGTTCACACCTCTGTCTGCTTCTGCATCTCCAGATCAATCCCAGCTCTGCATTTTCCCAGCGAAGCAGTTCTGCTGTATCCCATCACATGCTGCTCTTCCCACAGCTCTTCTGTGCCTTGGTTCCATTAATCCTCTCCACAGCAAGTGTTGCAACGAGGATGAACATAAAAAGTGACCCCAGAAAATCTCAGAGGTCGGAGAGAAGCGAGCTTGCCCTAGATTCTGTTTTCCCTTTCTCTTTTCGTAAGAAAGTTCCCTGCTGGGATGTTCCTGAAGGAATGCCTGCCTTCTCATTAAGCTGAGAGTTTACCCCCAGGTAGGTCTGATCTATTCCAGAGGACAAAAGCTTCTAACATGACAAGTCCTGACTAGGTCCAGCCACTCACAAAACAAGACAGTAAATCAGCAGCATTTACAGCAGTGCTGTCATTCCCTGGGCAAGGACGCTGTGGATCATAAACAGCCCTGCTGGAATCACAAACCACCATTTATATCCCAGATACTCAACAAGCAGAGCAGCCTCAGAAATGCCAATATCACTGTTTCTATCAGCATAAATAAGTAATGCTTACAAGGACAAAAGTTAAACAAGTGATGTTAAAAATAATTGAATTGACTAAAGAATGCAACCAGAAGAGGAATGAAGACACAGCACATGTGACTCAAAGCTGATGGAAACAAATTAGTCAAACGAATGCTTGCCAGTGGAATTCACCCAGCCCTTGGCCAGATACCTCATGATTTTGTTCTGTTTGGCAATATTTTAGTGTTTCTCTAAACGTGATCCCTCAGAAGTGTCCAGCTGGTTCTTGGACATGAACTCCTTCTTCAGTTCAGATCCTGCACGAGATCTGTCCAGCATGAGATGAGCACAGCAGGGGCACGTTTGCTTCTGCCCAGATGGTGCCCACTGTGCCCGTCTTCAGCCATTCTCACAAACCACATCAACCCCTTGGTCACCCACGTGGCCAGGGAGGGACAGACTGGCCTCTTCCACCATATAAATGTGGAAACCAGCAGAAACCCTCATGTTTCCTGTAAGAAATCCAGCCTTCATGAAGGAAAGGTAATGCTTAGAGTCAGTTTTAGAACTCCAGTTTACAGAAGGTAAAGAACAAAACCCCATAATTGCCATCACTGAAGTATCTTAAGGCTTTGAACCCAATCAAAATGTGATGAACCAGGCCCTTCCAATCGGAGCAGGGGCTGGGTCTCCATATTTCATCCCTCCTTGGCTACACCACCACGGGGCAGGAGCAAGTCTTGACACACGTCTCATTCCCGCGGCTGTTTCGCTCTCCCTGCTGCCAGCAGGTCCAGGCATGGGCTGTTTCTTTGTGTACAAAGGGTGGTATTGATGGAAACAAACAGTTGAGGCTTGTGGGACAAGTTCTTCAGGTGGCTTATGGGAAGGTGCTTGGGATTTTCCCTGTTCCTCTTCCTCGTCATTGTTAGAATTGACTCCCAGTCCCCTCAGCAGAATTTACCTGGGAGTCACTCCATCCCAGGAGCAGATACTGTGCCCACTGGAACTCAGAGGTGGCTTGTGACACTTACTGTTGTTTATCCAGACGTGGCTGATTTAGCAATTTAAACCAGATGCCCACTAAACAGGGTTTTCTCTTTCATCCTGTTAGGATGTCTCTCGTTGTAATTCTTCTATCTGTAATTTCCACAAATTTCATTTCTCCTCTCCCAGATGGAACCCTTTGCATAATACATTATTTGTACCTTTAAATTGTTTTGCTGTAAATTCCAACCTCTATTTTTATTAGTTTACATTGACATGACTCAAAGACAGAAAGGGCTATTCCTGTTCTGGTCGGACCCCTTATAAACCACAGGTCCTTTGATATTACCCCAGGAACATCCTGAAGTGACCAGTAATGTTGTTTGGCCACAATGTGCCCTTCAGAAGGGTTCCAGTACTCCTCAGAGGACAAGTCATGGAGAATCTTCCCCTGTGTTTGACAGTTCCAATGGTTTCAACACTCACTGCTAAAACTGTAATTCTGTCTTAGACCTGGGTATCTGATTTGATCTTTTATTCAGTTCTTGTTTTAGTTCACTTCACATCTTAAATATTCTACTACTGGCTCTTTTCCCTCCAAACTCCTCTGGTACCCAGTTTGGAAAGCAGAGGGGGAACACCCAAGGCCCCAGAGGCAGGAGGAGGGAGTGCCCCAGCCAGGCTGGGCTGCCAGCCCTCTGCTGAGCACCTGGAGCAGCGCTGAGCACTGGGGTGGCCCCAGGGCACCACATCTGGCCAGCTGCTCTCACACCCCGTGCAGCTGGCCTGGATGCCCCCCGGGCTGTGAAACGCTGCCCCTCTGCACAGAGCATCTCGGGAGGCAGTGGGAACGGACACCCCACTGCTGGGACCCAGGAGCAGCCTGGACACGCCCCAGGTGTGTGCAGGGGTGTCCCAAGGACACCCAGGGATCACCTGTCGGGCTCCACACGTTGGATGATGTTTGATATGCCAATAGGATATTTTTTCAAACAGAGCCCTTGGAGAATGCACAGACTGAAACATTTCAAATGTATTTTTTCAATGCTACATGATCCTATAAGGTCTTCCACATCTCCTGAATCGCAGTCATTTTCACTTATTAAATGGTTCTTAATCATACACATACAGCTCTTTGGTGAATGTTTATTCACTGGGAGTTACTTTGGAGGTTTAGAATGATATCATATATTCCAGTTGTGAGAGACAATAGACCATGCCTTTTTCCCTTCTCTTTTTTAATGTGGACATGAGATGTCTAAGGTCAGGTCCTCTAAGGAGAATTTGGCCTTTAATGCTTTTGTTTCAGACTCTGATTCCAATTATAGTTGTAGTTCCACCCAACTGGAGTATTTTTGTGTTTAAAAAAAGTTATGGGCTAAATTAATTTCTGGTTTAAATCAGTGTACATGCATTGGGATAAATTTGGTTCAGTGAAATAATGATGGCAAAGCAGCTGAGGCACATGGTTTACTATGCCAAGTACAAAGGCTGGATCTAACTGTTTCTCTAAATCCTTCTTTCTAGACATGTGAAAGTGAGGAAACAAACAAAAGACCTGCCTGGCAGAAGAAATAGAGCTCTATCAGAGATGTCACATGCTATCTGCTAGGTGATTTTCACAGTCTTTGTATCTGTTTCTTCTATTTGAAATACATACAGAGTATGGTTGTCTCTGCCTTGATCCCCAGCAGATTATGTTAAATTATCCATACTTCTAATAAGCAATATAAATAATTAAGCAACAGTACATGACAAGAAAATTACATTTTGAGCTACTGCTGACATGCCTTTGGTAGTGTTGGCAGAAGAACATTATTGTGAAATGGAAATGAAGTTGAAAAAGCCCAGTGAGGAGCAGAGAGGGAGCACAGCACGTCCAGGGCCAGGTAGTGGGGCCGCGAGCGTGGATTTCCTGGGAGCCAGTCCCAAAGTCCCTGCTCAGCCCTGCAGCAGCACAGAGCCCAGCAGAGCTGCCCTGCATGGCACAGGGTGGGCAGGAGGGGACAAACCCTGCCCAAGCTCAGCCCCTGTGTGGCACAGGGTGGGCAGGAGGGGACAAACCCTGCCCAAGCTCAGCCCTACATGGCACAGGGTGGGCAGGAGGGGACAAACCCTGCCCAGGCTCAGCCCTGCATGGCACAGGGTGGGCAGGAGGGGACAAACCCTGCCCAAGCTCAGCCCTGCATGGCACAGGGTGGGCAGGAGGGGACAAACCCTGCCCTGCCACAGGCACCAGGGCACCCATGGGCACCAGGACACACTGGGCTACTGGCAGTAAGGTGGGTTTAAAATCCTGCAGGTAACAGAGAACAATGGACATGGGACAGAAGAGAGAGATGTTTCCTCTAAGCAAATCCTGCTTCTGTTTCAGCGGGGTGCTCCAGCTGTGCTCTCTGCAGGGCCAGCTGCACCTCCTGGCTGCCCCGTGGCTCCCTGGAGTGGGGCATTAGCACACAGACACAGGGCTTGCCCCACAGAGCTCAACACCCAGAAGAGTGCCTGAAGTCTGAGAGAGAAATGCCGAGCAAGCATTTGTTTCAGAAAGTTCTGTTCTGTTTTAAGCCACAAGGCCACATTGTAAATAAATAATGAGGACAAGCCAAGGCCATCATTACATGAGTAAAAGTGTGTAGAACTGGGTCTTCCTACTCATGACCTTACATAACACCACCCCCCCCCATAAAAACCCAAAACTAACCAAACAAACAAAAAGAAAAAATCAAAAACTGAAAGAAAAGTTGTAACCAATACAAGACGAAATACTGCAGCCACCAGCCAGCAGGGCAGTGGAGAATTACCCAGTGCATGGCAGCCTGCTTCCAGTCACCAGCAGACCTGTGAATGCTGGCTAAGTGCTATTCCATCCCAAACTGCCACGGATGTTGATCCTCCAAGTGTGGCCAGCAAATGGTACAAGCCTTTCCTGCCCCCAGGACCAGAAGGGATGATGCAGCACAGAGGGTGTCTGCAAGGTGTGACACGGCATTTTGTGCTTTCCTCTGCTAGGAAAAGATCTCTCTGAGGCTTTCAAGAGAGCAGGACAGGCTTTGTTCATCTTCTCTCTGCACTGATCTGAAAAGCAGGCCAGGAGATCAGCCAGGGCCTGCCACAGGTGGGCAGGATGCTCCTTTCTGGGCTCCCAGTGAGGGAAGCAGCCTCACAGTGCCCTGTGTACAGCAGTGCCCCAAACCCCGGTGAGCAGCAGCAGCACGGGGGCAAGAGCAGGGACAAGATCCATGTCAGTGGTGTCACCACACGGCACATCTACATGGCTCAGACAGCACCACATCATACTGACCAACTGCTCTGGGGAAAAACAAAAGCAAACTCTCCCCCATGGAGGGGTGGAGGGGAACCAGCTGACACTTAAGGGCTCTTCCAACCCAAACTATTCTGTTTCTCTGGAATTTCCTCATGTTAAGCGAAAGAACAGCTCAGGAGCTGCAGTCCTGCCTGCAGCTGAGTATTTCACAAGAAAGCCCCTCTGATAGACACCTTCAGGCATCCAGTACTTGCCAGCTTGGTACTTTCATCTGCTCTGAGTAATCTCTTCCACTGAATATGCAAAAATCTGTTCATCCCATAGGGATAAAATAAGGCAGCAAAGACTTCAGGAGAACAGATTTGTCCCTTTTTCATCATTATCAGTTTCAAGACAGCCAAAATAGACCAAGAAGAAGATGAGCATGGAGGAAAGCAGCTCATAATACCCACTGTAAACCCCTGGATGCACTGGGAAACAAGTTGTGGTGTTGTTTTGGAAAGGCAGAGGCAGTTGCTGCTGCCATGCAAACTGCACAGATAACCTCAGCCACCGATGGCACATTCCAACTCCTGAGGCACTGGAACCAAGGCTTAGAACACAGCTCAAAAAATCATCCAGCAAAGTGTTAAAGTGGGACTGCTTTCCATTTGCCATCACACTGAGAGAGGGGGCAGAGCCAAGCTCATTCCATTCCATTTCCAAGCTCCAAACCCAAACATTTACCATTACTGTACCACTCCATTCTCTGGCAGATGTTTTGCTTTCCTTTGCCCCCACCTCTTCCCACCTCCAACAAATTTCCCCTTTTTCACAGAGAACACAGTATCACAGGTTTCCAAGAATTAATGATTTATGTTAAACAAACAAGAGCATGTCACTGAAAATCTTATCAAAAGACCTGAAAAATGCCATGCACATGTCAGACTGTTGCAGAGATCTGCTCGAATGTGCTGGGCTTTTGGCATCAAGAGTGACCTGGGACAGAAGTCAGCTGTCAGACCAGAGCAGTGGTGTGTGACACAGCCTTCTGGAACACGCTGCAAGTCCTGACATTTGGCACACTGCTCACCTGAGGAGCCCTTGCCCAGTTTAAGGAGTGGCTGAGGGAGTGCACTTCATTCTGTTACAGCCAACTGATTACTAAATCTTATTTCCCAAACCAAATAAAAACAAATGTTTCATTTTCAAATCATTACAAGTGTCATGGCTTTCAAACACATTTCACTGAGCTTTTGCTCTGATCACTGTGATTAATGCTAAGGACCTTTGCAACTGGCCTGAAGCTGAGCATGAGGAGAAGCCAATCTAAGCCTGGGATCAGGATACTCACAGCCTTCAGTGATGTTTCACTACACTCAGATGTGTCAGGTTTAAACCTCCTGCCCTTGTTAATGCTCTCTATGAAGAACATGCAGATTGAAACTGTGTTCCATCAGTTCTGCTTTCATTCCACTTTTGGAAGGTAAGACATTTGTCAAACACCTTCACAAAGTTCCTGTCAGTTTGAGGGTTTGTTTTTTGTTTAATCTGAGTCTGTGGTGAGGCTCAGGCAGGACAGGTCTAATGGATCCAAGGCTTCCTCTGGTGCTATCGAGCACTTGTCAGCACACAGCACCCACACGCCACAGCAAATGTCATTTATTTACCTAAGAGGTGGCCTCCAGAGGGTAACATCAACACATGCTGTGCACACACACAGCTAGATTATGGTGAACCTACGTCTCTGTGGTTATCTCTGGTGGAAGCTGACTCCTGGTATCACAAGCTGACACTGCCCCTCTCTAGTGCAAGGTTCCTGTGTTGATACTGATGATTTCAGATTTTATCCCACGTAAACGTTTAGATTCTGAACAGATGTGGCCTCAAGATTCACAATTTACATCAAAACAATACAAATTTGAAAGGTTTCCCTATTGGTTCTCCACAGCTTCACTCTTTTGTTTTATTCTTTTCAGGTTTTCATAGCGAATCCTTAAGACCAGTATAGGAAAACACAGCCACATACAGAGTGGAAGTCAGTATTAGCTGTCACAAATTAAGTAAACAGAAATATTTGTAAACACATGTGAGCAGCCTTGAAAAGCCAGCTCAGATCATCTGCTTATCTCATGTATCAGTCTCTCTTGGATAACGAAATCAACACTTTGTAAAGTCAGTTATCAAACCTACAAAGGACCTACTAAAGAAAACCCCACAAGGGCGAAAGGCAGCTAAAAGGTTTTAATGTGACAGGAATAGCAATCACTTAAGCAGCTTGCCTGTCCTGGTGGAGCCAGTTTTACCTTGTTTCACCTTGCTCTGAGATTTTGGGTTCCATCCCCACATTGTTTCTAGACTGTTTTCCTCAGAAACTTGTTTTATATGTCTAACACATTACTGTTAGATGGCACTGGGAGCTCCTAGTTAGTCCTGAAGTGCTTGCAAATGAGCTTTTGCCATTGAGTCTCCAAACCCAAAGGTATTAATCTCTGAACCTTATTGAATCAATTTCTATTTTATTAATTTGTAACGTCTGAAGCGTTTGTATTTTCCCAGACTGGGCAATCTGGCTCTGTTCATGTGCTGCCCTTGGCACTCAGCACTCCCTGGAGCTAAAGAGAAAGTCCACATTCACCAAGCCACTTCTGATGGCTCTCATTTTTACCACCAATAGGATGGAGAATAACCTTGCAAACAGACTGATGACTGGAAGCCTCTTTTCCTGTGATACCTTACCCAGAGCCTGTAAATGTGCCCTCCACTGCAGACCCCACAGTGCTGCCCTCTCAGATCCAACAGCTGGGTGTCACTCAGGTCTGGAAGGTCACACACTGCAGGTGCAGAAATAAACCATCAGCCCAGCACAGCTGCCAGCTGAGGGAGTGACTAAAGCTTGACTCACTGTGCACTGATAGGGATTAACACTCACAAACAGCAGGGCAGAGCCTGGCTTCCCTGTCAGCTGCAACTGCCTTCATCTCCCAGAGAAAGGAGGAAGGTGTGTGAGCACCTTCTACTCATTCCTGGCACAGCACGAGCTGTGATGCATCACATCACAATGGGTTGCAGTGAGAGGAACCTCTTCTAGATGTTTCTAAGCACATTAACAGGTCATAGGGACATAGTGCATAACCTGAGCTGCTACAGAAGATCAGTTGCTGGATTTCTCTGAGTTCGTTGAATACACCTATTTTAGAAAATATTTAGAAAAATATTTCTAGAAAGGAGTCCAAGTGTCTCATTCTGGAAGCTCCAAAAGAGCTGTTCAATTAAGATTGCCATTTAGGAAATAACTGCCTGTTGGATTAAAACTAATAAGCTACATAAAAAACGCTGTCCAGTCCATTATCAGGACTACTGACCCAGTTGCTCCCCAGCAGAAATTCTATGTTTACTCTGTGAAAATCTTTTCCTTCTTAAAACTTTCACAGGAAAATACTTATTTGTGAACTGAAACAACTGAAATTGGAATAGACTAGGTTCCAAGCTGACCATAAAACTGTCTTTAATTAGGAAATTGGTCGAACTCCAAATCCAGGGCATGTTCTTTGCATCTGAGACAAGCAAGAGAAACAGTTTTAAAGCCACATGCCTCTTGTGACAGATAAGCATTTCACTAGAAAGAGCAAAGTGCTTCCTTCCTTTGTTCTAATTTCAAACCAGAGCAACACTAAAAAAAACCTACCTGACACGTAGCTCGTACACTGAGGTCATGATGAGAGCCTGTACCTAGTTTCTGGTCTGAAAAGATGTCACACATGTACTCTCTAGAGAGCAGGAAACTGCGTGAGTGCTTCCTGTGGCTTTGGGCCTCAGCTCACACCCTCGGCGATGGAGCAAAGACAAGTTGCCTTTACACTATTTGGGTTTCTTTGCAGTCAATGGCCTATTTTCTGTAACAGGGCCACTGAGCAGCTTTACAGAGCTGCTGCACTGCACTCAGAGGCACTGTTACAGCTGCACTTGGTGACAGCAGTGGGACAGCAGAAGCCTGAATGCAACACAACCTGTCCCTGGCATCCCTGCCCCGGCTCCCGGTGTGCTCAGGCGATCTTTGGGAGGCTGATGCTGCCATTCCATCGCTGCTGCTGTTTCAAAGCAGCTCACCCAAGCCCGTACACGTCGCACTCATGCCCTGATTTGGTGTAGACATACCCCCAGGGCTTGTTTGAATTAGGATCCCAGCAGTGATTGCAGCTGAGTAAAGTCCAAGCACCTCACACAGACGTGACCTGAGATCGTGCTGTGCTGGCTCCGGGTGCTGCAGTTATCTGGACACAGCTCTACCTGCTGGTAAAATCTGCTCCAGGGACAGAGCACCCCGGACTGCAGGACTGCTGAAGCCAACTGCAGTGTGGCCTGAGCAGAGACTAAGGCTAAGCTGGCTAAACATGAGTGGTTACAGGGGGAGTTCATTCTGAATAACAAACCACCGTCCCAGTGCTCACAAACCGTTTGGATGTTTTTCCTGGAAATAACCAAGCAATATCTTTGGCAAGGATTAGTACTCTGCATTTTCTCATGTTCAGAATAAAATTCCAGGAGAACATCCCCATCCCATGCTTCCCTCTTTGCCCATAATTCAGTGAAAGAACACTCACTCTCCCTTCCATGTACAGCTCGTTAACTCTGTCATTTACGGGGCCTTCCCAGCCCCAGCACGTGCTCAGCTCTCCTGCCACACGAAGAGCAGTTCCCCCTCTGGAGTGGCAGCTTCTGCTGGCCCTGGAAATGCAGAGCACGAGGCTTTGGCAAAGCCCCACAGGAAGGGCTGCACACAGGGCAGGGAGCAGTGGGCACCATCCACAACCTGCTCTGTAGGGAGCAAACTTGGAACACAGACCCTGCTTGGGCAAGGGTGGGAATTTCTGGCAGGTAACCAAGAATGAGCCAAACCAGCTCACAACAAGAAAGTTGTTACAGCCAGAAGAGCACTGGTTAGGTGCAGAGGTATCAACTTCCTTTTTGAGTCACATCCTAAAACTTTCATGGGGCTGAGAACTGCACCCTCTCTATCCTCAGAGCCCCTCATTTCGCTACACTAAGATCCCACTCTTCCATTATCCTTTATTGCTACCTCCCTAAGCCCCACATTCCTGCCTCTCCAATTCCATACTCCTTGTGGCTGAGGACAATTCCTACCTGACAAAGAAAGCAGGAATTCTCAGGCTGTGACTCACATATTCCATCTATGGAGGATAATGTCAATTTAGTGCACAAGCCCCTGAGTGGAGGTTAACTCTCCCCACCTGCCCCGTGCAAACTCAGCCCAGGAGAGGCCACGGCCCCTTGTCCCCTGTCCTGGATCCCAGAATGGCCACTGCCAGCCAATGACCCTGAGCTATGGGTTTAGGAGAAGAGCTGGAGAACTCTGTAGAAAATTCCTAGGAATCACATAACCCAAAAAGAATGTGATTTTACAATCTTTTTTACCAGTGGGGGAACAATTTACTGGCATCAAGATTTGAACCCAGATGTTTTCATCAGGCACAATTTTGTTTTTCTTTGCATTCAGTCATGACATTGAGTACAGCCTCCAGTTGTGTTAAATTAATGCACTTAAAACCAGGAAGCATTCCTTACACATTTCCATTTACTTTGCAATATGCATTTACTTCGTTCCAGCAACACAACAATTTGCTCTGGCACCAGTTCAGCTTAACAGTTCAAAAAGGTTCAGATTTAGCTGATGGTAGATTTACAGCACAGGAATTTCTCCTGCCTTTTCCCTTTGTGTCAGCCCCACTGGTGACCACGTACAGAGGCATACAGATGTGCTCACGCATTCAAAGATTTCTAAACTGATTAGGTATTTAAAACTCAATAGAAATGAATTCTTGTTCCAAAATCCAGCAGCTGGCCAGAGTTAGGTAGAGCTGATAAACCAGAAAAAGAGGCAGTCAGTGGGATTACCTGCACAAAGGTAAGCACAAACTCTCTCAGTCCTGAGAGAATAAACTTCAAATTCAATTTCCAAGTGCACCCAGATTATAAATTTCCATACAAAATATTCTCAGGAACCCTTACTGAATAAGCATAAACCAACCAAGAGACGTTTAATGACCAAACCAAATTAATTCACAAGTGTTGGGAAAAATATATGCAAATATTTCATAGTTTTGGTTCAGCTAATAAAAAGTCAGGAAAAAAAATCTAAATAATTAAATATCTAAATAATTTTTTCATTTTTTTTTTCTCACAGAACAGCAGAAATTGTGTAGAGTTCAATGTGCCTTTAAGAAACACAAAACCAATGAAGACAGCCAAGTGCAGGGAGCTGCTGCAGCTCCTGGAGAGAGCAAAGTTTGCCCTCCCAAAGCTGTGTCGTGAGCACAAGGTCGCAGTGGATGCTGGCTCTGCAGTAAGTCCTGCTGCAGC
This sequence comes from Aleadryas rufinucha, assembly GCA_013397815.1. NCBI lineage: Eukaryota > Metazoa > Chordata > Aves > Passeriformes > Aleadryas > Aleadryas rufinucha. The sequence goes on from VZTH01016967.1 coordinate 102,319, forward strand.
TTTCCTGCACTGGGTGAAACATTAAACAGGCCCCCAGAGGGGGAGCACCAGAAACATGATTTTTTACTGAGGAGCATGAGTTGAGTGGCATTGGACACAACACCCACTTCTCTGTCCCTCACTGTGTCTGTAGGGTGAGTGGTGGTGTAACAGCAGCAAGTCAATTAGTGGGGTAATTAACAAAACCATTGGTGCAGAGCACCCAGCAGTCACCCTGCCAGTGTCAGGAGTGCCCTTGGAGGATGAGATGGACAATAAAGTAAAAGCAACCTTCATTTCAGAGAGCTGGGAACTTGTCCACCTTTAGCCTCAGTTATGAAGCTGATGATCCCAGTGTGATCCCAGTTTGAGGTCGGTGCTGCAGGAGGATGCTCCAGAGCAGGGCACTGCTGCACCAGGGTTCCCTGGCACTCTGGGGAAGAGGTTCCAGCTCTGGATGCAGCACTGCTTGTGCACTGCTGCCAATCCACCTTCGTTTCTCAAAGATCCCGAGAATGTATAAACTGTTCTGATGGCTTCCTCAAACTAGTTGCAACTAGTCTTTCATGAGAGAAAAAAATAGGCCTTAATAAATCTAGTGTTTATGCAGAAAATAACTTCCCTCTTATTCAAGTTGTACCCTGGCTGATTCCAGAACTGGTCTGTGCTTGTGCTACATGCACTGAGAGCTAATAAAAGCTGTCTTGGATTAGAAATAGGACTCTTTATTCAGCATTCCAAATGGAAACACTGAGATGACTGAACAGTTCATTTAGCATTTTGATTTTATTCAGAAGCATTGTTTCCATTGCATGCATTTATGAACTGGCAAAACCCTCCAGCCCAGGATCATACAATGGTGTTTTCATTCCACCAGCAAAAATGATCTCTTAAATGCAAATATCCCCGATATACAGTGGCAATGGAAGTGTCACCATTTGGGGTGTGCTCAGCTGGATCATGGCCTGCTCCCTCCCAAACTGGGATACCTGATGTACTCCATGCTGTGATAGAGAGTCAAGGGAGTTTTCTTGAATTTAGTCTAGAACTAGACTTTCCTTTTGCATAAATGCAGGGGTTTAGATCTATTTTTTTCATCTTCTCTTATGTTTATTGTAGCATCATTTCTGCCTGCAGAAACTGAACACCCCCGTTAAAAAGCTTAATATTTCATGATGAATTTTCCAAGCTATCAATGCGGCCCATTTCTCCTCTCATTTACAGTGGTGTAAATGAGGGTGGCTTCAAAGTAGCAGCTGAAGCAATATGTGTAGAAATGCAGCAGAAGTGACTGGAAAACAAGTCCTCACAATCTGTACCTGCTTGCAAACTAAGCAGTTTTGGATGTATACAGTTTAGAGTAGAAATCTTTGTCTCAGCTGACAGCTCTGTCTCAAGTGACAGAAGCACTGCTCACACTTCCCCCATGACAAAAAGCAACATAGAAATGGTGCTTTACCCGCAGGGAATTCGATCAGTCAGAATGAGTTTGCTATTCATGCAAATTAAAGCTCTGCTCCCACCCAGCACTGTCAGACAGCTCCGATTTCCAGCTGTGCAGCGACTCCTAACTCTGACTTACACAGAGCAGTGACCCAGCTCGCCCTGCTTCAAGCAGAAGTTTGAACAAGTTTTCAGCAAAGGCCCCCTCCAACCAGGATCTCTATTCATCTCCTGGATAAACACTACACTGACACCTCGAAGAAAACCCCAAATGTTCATGTGCCAATAGAAGGAAACATTCATGTGTCAATGTGTCAGCCCCAAATCAGGTGGGCAGTGGGCGTGCAGCCCGATTTCAGTAAAACCTGGAGAGCCCAAACCCACGTGGTCTAAAGCACTGACATCTCCCATCTGTTCTGAGAGGCAGAATTTTTCCCTCTCTCAAGGCTAGCTGTGTTGCAAGTCCTATTACTCGCATTTTGCATAGGCAAAACCCCCTATTACTACCATAATCCACAATTACCATAACGATACATGTCGGTATTTGAACACCCTGAGCTCACTGTGCACCAAACCCCAAACCACCCAGCTGCTCCTCTCCGCACTGCAAACCCTTGCCGTGTTTTTTAGAACCACTTGGGGCTCAGTGAAATCTTCCCAAGGCAGCGCTCTGCTCATTATCATCCTACTTCTTAAACATTCCCTCCCTCTGCGCCCCCGCCCTCCGTTATCTCCCCACACGGGACACACCTGGAGAACTGCTAAGATAGAAAAGCAAAGCAAACAATCATCCCATGGTGACTGAGCTCCCAGGGAACAGCGTGTGCAGCGCCCGCCACAGCCGACAGCTGACAGCGCTTATTTGGGACACATTTGCTGATAAGGATGAATGAGTTTGTACTTTCCTCAAAAACTCCAGCTCCCATTAATCAGCACTTGAGAGGAATGACTGGTCTGGCAATGATCCTGACACCCACTCCTCTCCTCTCCTCAGCTTGTCCAAGAACAGATTCCAGAGAACTGTGCAGTTATGCCATCAGGATCACAGGAATGCTCTGCCTGGATACCTCTGGTGCTGTTTCTGGCCTAACACAGAGCTCAGCTTTTCATTCTGAAGCAGCATCTGCCATCAGAAGGGGTTGGGAGGTTGTAACACATTTCAGGCATGTGGTTTAATCTATAAAGGTCTCATGTATACATAAAATCAGTTCACATTTTTAACCACTTCAGAGCTCCAAAGTCAGAAGACTGATTTTTTTCCATTCATAATTAAAATAATCAGTCCTTGAAAAAGCCAATTCACCTAATAAACAAGTATTTATCTTTCAGTGTTCATTTTTCTCAGGACAAACCTCAATATGCAGAATTTGCTTTTGAGTTCTACAGCAGCAGGAGGAGGTATAAGGCAGGAGTTGTTCCCTATCTCATTTATCATCTGATTATCAATGACATTTACATTTCTCAGTAGAGGTTGTTAAAGCAGGACACGTTAAATGCTTTGGCCTTTTGCAGGACCTGCCCAGCTGATTTTTGCACAGTTTGTTTGAGCACACAGGTATGTGAGGTTCATGTGGTGATAAGAAATGAATGTTACACTGCATGATCGAGGAAGGAAAGAATTCTACTTTGGGCAAGAAGAGGTGAAACCAGGACGCAGTGACAGAATCCAGGGTGGAGAAATGAAATCACTTCTGCTGGGTCTCCCTGGGCTCTGCCTGGGTCCCTGCAGGACATGGGCACACTGGGATCGAGCTCCTTTGGCTGTACTGCTGGAGAATTCCATGCTCCACGCAGACTCCGGGAAATTACATCCAATACTGATGTGAAGGTGTCTAAGGATGCTGACAAAAGGCACACAGAGAGTAATTTACCAACCAGAACAGACAAAAGGCACACAGAGAGTAATTTACCAACCAGAACAGACCAAAGGCACACAGAGAGTAAATTAACAAGCAGAACAGACCTAACTCTGTTTCCTCACCTCTGAGGCCCCCTTACATCACTTCATTTCTGCAGCACCTTCCCTTGGGATCACACAAACTGATTGCTCCTCTTTACACTGCAGTGACACAAGAAAGGGAATGCTCCTGCACAATGTTGTTTTAGATACCTCAGCCCTCTGTGAAGTGAGTGGCAAGTGAAGTTTTATATCTGCCCCTGCAGGAGTCTCCTCTAGTGCTGATTACCCGACCTGCTGCACTGCTTGGGATTCAGCTTCCTCAGAGGCAGGGCACAGAGCGTTCACACACTGACATGAGACACTCATCCCGAATGTGGCAACCTCAGCTTCCAATCCCCAAACGAGGATTTTCCTAAGTTTGTAAGACATGCATTTGAAAACCAGAAATAATGGTACATACACTTGCAGGGACTCCATCCCACCCAAAGCAAGCAGCAAAAGGATAAATGATACCACGAGTATCTTTTACAAACACAAAATGATGAGACAATGTAGAGTTAATGAAATCTCAGTCAGCTATCTCTCTTAAAACATGTTGCAAACACTTGCATTTCTTCTTTTCCCAGCTCGGCATTCTCTGAAGAATATTATAATTTATTGTCTCAAGCCATATTTGGTATTTAGTGCCTCAAGAAGCTTGTGAAAAAGGATCTGTTTGTTACATGAAAATGAAAACATGTTGTGGTTTCACCTCAATTTCTTTCCCTCTCCCCCACTTCTAAAGAGAAGAGACAATTTTAAGAAGCAGGAAAAGTAAACAACTAAGATATAAAAAATATACAAACAAATACAAACAAAAACAACTCGTAAGTTAGGAAAAAACTGGAACTTGTGCCTGGGGTAAAGCATGTAAAAAGTGGTGATTTATTCAAGGGCAGAATTTTGGCATTTTCTTTAGCTTCAAGTAAATAAATAAGACAAAGAAAAGTCTTTTCATCTGATTGTTTTACAGTGCCTGGGGCTATGTACGTTGGACACTGTTTGCAACTGTTTTCATTTAGGGATGAGTGAAGTGGTTCAATTAAAACATGAGCAGTTCTGAACCTTTGCTATGAATAAATCAGAATATTTCTGGGAAGGTTCATGGAAGTCCAGTTAACTGTCATTATTTACCTCTTTGTAGTCATGTGTTGTGACACTGTCTGGATTCAAAAGTGCCACCATATAGCCCAGCCCTTTTATATTCTGCTTCATTCTGCTGATCAAAACAGCTTGAATTGGCTGGGCCAGCAGCACGGAAATTTTGGGGAACTAACCCAAAAAAAATACAAAGTTTTGAGGTCCACCCATTAGAAAATTCCCACACCCACTACTGAGCCCTTCACTTCAGTGGGAAGAAAGGAGCTGTTGCAGCCTCTAAGGAGAGGAGCCCTGGAGCATCAAAGCCGGAGGCTGCTGAGTGGAAGAGAATGGTCTCAGAGTGCACCACACTGCTTGTAAAGAGATCCTTCACCTCTAAAGGGCTCTTGGCCCCAGTGTTTCTGGTGCAGCACTCAGTGCACACACTGCCACCCACGAGGGCTGCAGGGCAGCTGTGATGGCACAGGTACGGGCTGGGCTCACACCAGGGAATCGTGCTGGGCCAAGGATGTAAAAGCATTCATGGCAGTCCTACTTAATAATGTGCAAAACAAGATGCAGAAGCACAGGGTATCACTGCTTGCTTGAGGGACTATTGTTCTCTTCATTATTATCCTTCAATCATCTGAATTAGAAAAACAAGGATCACAAATAGCTTTTTCCTCCACTGTCCTGACTAATCAGGTGGATACTGCAGAGCACAAGCACAGTTTTTAGGGGCTCGTGTTTAAAGCCAGACTTCTCCAGCTCACTGCTGCAGATGCCTCTGCTTGTCCTTAACTCTGCTATGAATAATCCCCACTTTCAGGAGCATGGCCCCAGTGAGGGAGGCGAGCACACACGTAAATGTGCATTACGCCTCAATTAGAGAATTCAGTCACATGGAACAATGAGTTTTATGTATCTCTGCATTTACCTGGCATGAAAAACATATTTGTCACTTTGCACAATACTCAGGAAGTCACACTGTCTCTGAGATGCATGGATCCTTTCAAAGAAACATGTAAATACATCCAAGAATACAGGTGTTTTTCTACAAATGCGTATTATGCATCTCTTGGATGCCAAAAGAGTTACAATTCTTCTACTGCTTCCTACCAAGTAGAAGATTTGGAAGCACACCTTTCTATTCATGGAAGAGTAGCAGCAATTAGCAAAATTAATTCAAAAGTGTGAATTCTTTTTCAGTCTGGATTGCAGTGTCTTTTCATTATGAAACAGTAGAACATTTATTACAATACTCTGAGTGCACAGATTTGTTCAGTGCTGTTCTTTACTGTGTGTCATGAAGAACTCTGACTGCTACTGACAGCCCTAAATTCACCAGTTCCTGCTTTGGCACATCACAAGGGCCCAGCTGGCGTGTCATGCCACATCATCCATCCGTGTAGCCTCCATATGTGGATTCCCTCATTCCTTATAAATTCAAGTGTGCTCTGTTCTCCTGCCAAACCCATGCAGTAGCTAACTCCTGAGGATGCATAAACATTGTTTTTACTCTTTCTGTGCAAGCAGCTGTGGAAGAACTCCAGATAATGAAACTGAAGGCCAGCAGGTACAGCCTTGTCATAGAAGGATTATTTCTTCCATGCAAGGCTGGGCATTAGAGAGGACATGGAAACTGATTGCAGCAACTAAACTTCATGCAGATGATGCTGGTGAATTCTGATCTGAATTTGGATCATTTTGATCCCTCAGTTTTGCAAATGTACAGATAACAGAAGAGTATTGTCATGCAGAGATAAGGATATTATTTTAAAGAGAAATGCATACTACATGGCTCGCAGGAATGTTTACAATTTGGGATGTGTGGTCTGGTTCAGTTTCTGAGCACCAGGCAGTCACTGTTCCAGGCTCAGGGCTCTTCCACTTACTATATTTAGAATTTAGCAGCCACTTTGTGCTGAATCACATCTTTCTTCCTTCATGCTTCTCCTGATTATAACCAGCTCTGAAGCTGAAGTTTATCACAGCATTTTTCCTGAATTGCTGTACACACTGTGAATCCCCACCGAAGTTCCTCGCAGCTCTTTTAAGGAACACTGATAATGTACATCAGCCAGCTGACTGAGCATTACATGAGGATTCCTGGCTCCGAAAGAGGCAGCTACAATGTGAGTTGAAATATCCATTCATTCATTCATTCACTCCTTCCCAGCAGCATTCCTTGGCCTGGGGCCAGATGCCATTTGACGTCATGGCTCTAACCAGGAACATAATGTGCTGGCACTGGGACAAAATCTTACTATGGAAAAAAACAGCAACAAGTAGAAACTTATCACGGTGGCTGGGAAGAGGGAGTTTAGAGAACACGGTTGAGGGAAATCAGCAGAAAGTTAAACGAACTATGTCAAGTCCATTATTTTGCTTTTGCTTTTCTGCACAGCACCTTCTTAAGTTACTGCTCCAAAGTACCAATCTCATTAACACAGACAGCACACAGCAAAAAGATGTCTGAAACACACAGTGCTTTCCATTCTACTCTGCAGCACTTGCTGAAGTGCTCCAAAAAGTCCATTCTTGCTTTTTTACTTTAAATTATTTGAAACACAATAATCCAAAGATTTTTTTGGTCTGCAATAGACAGTTTTGTATATATATATAAAAAATCTCTGTTCTGTTTATTGGAGTTAAATATTAAACAGGTCTTTAAGTAGAGACTTTGCAGTGTTAGTACACAAAACCCAGAAGGTGGTTTAAGGACAGAAGAACGATCTTGTAAGGCTCTTCAGAACCATCATTAAGGTGCTGGGTAAAAACCAAAGACCAACAAGCTTCCAAACTAACTACTAAGCACAGAACTAAAATAATAATAAATATAAAAAAGACTAGGAAATATTTGAATAGCAACAACTGCAATGGGTGTTGATGATACGAATTTAGAATGCCAGATTGACAATGCCTAAACTGTAAGGGTTCCCATGCAAGAACTCTGGGGTTGTGAGGGACTGCTGAGAGCTTTCGGGACCCTCCACAGAGCTGCACAGAATGGACAATGAGCTGAGCAGCCACAGAGGATGCTGAGCTGGTAAAGTGGAACTGGGCATGAGAATTTTAATTTTAATAGCACCGAAGTCTTAACTCCAAGATTCTTTTGAAAGAGTTCCATCACTGATACCCACAGCTGTGGCATTCCAGCCATCAGCTGGAAGAAGTTTACAGGAGAAATTTCCTGAACTGTCTATGAATCTTATGGTTATCTATCACGGAATTAATTTTGGAAACAAATGTATATGCCAGTTATTTAAAATGTAATCCTCGAGAGAATCTTCTGAGGATGTCCATCACCTTCCTGATTGTTGGAGTTCTTGGGCTCTTCCCAGAAAATGCTGAGTTTCAATTACACTGGAATTTGAGGCTGCTCAGCAAATGCCACCAGACAGCTCCCTGAATTTCAGTGCCCCTTCAAGGACTCTGTTCCTGCTCCCTTCAAGCAGGAAGGACATCTTGGGAATGAGCCATGCACTTCCTTCCACAGTTTGAGGCTAAACTAGAATCATAAATATCTCATTTACATTCCAGAAGCCAATTTCATCAGTTCCTCTTGGCCCAGGTCATGACCACCAGACTCACAGCATTAGTAAGTGGAGTGTCCAAATCCCTTTTCAGCTGAATATACCCAGTCATCAGGGACATATGAAGTGGAAAAAGTTCACAAACATTGCGTTTCATTGAAATCTGGAACTACTTAAGCTGAAATGAGACAAATCTGGACAATACCCACTCTGCATGGAAAAAATGCCCTGCCCCAGGCCCACATATCTGCTCCATGGGGAGCTTTAGCTGGGGTGCCAGTGTCTAATAAACCTCTCACACCTCAGTTATCTCATTATCCAAGTAACCTGCTAATCAGCAGGAGCAACACAGGCATATTTAATAATGACAACTGCTAAAACTGAGCACAGCTGAAATACCATGGGACAGTGCCTATGGTGAGCTACGAGCTACACCTACCCACATCTATACATGGATCAATGAAAGTGAATTTTTGTCAAGTCACATAATCACTGAAAAATTATCCTGGCTTCAGAAATGTTAGTTTGAGTTAAAACCCCTGCATGGAGAAAATATTTCCTGTCAATTTGACATTATTCCATAATGCCTAAATTAGAAGTCATTTTAGTTTTCTAATCTCATAACATTTAAACCATAATTGTAACATTATTTTTTTCCATCCCCTTTGCAAGTTGTTCTTATTGACTGCTCTTAGTTTGAGCAATAAAGAATATTTTCAAAGTAGCCACAGATTTATCTCTTAATTTGTAATGGGTACTCTGCTAGCTTCACGTCTCACTGAGCCACTTCTCTATGACCAAAGCTTCATTACTGAGCATTTACCACTCTTTGGTCAACAGCAGCTGCCCTCAGGCTCATATATCCATCTTCCTCCCATGCCTGGCTTTGCATTGATAAAAGTTGCTTCATAAGAGGAAAAAAAAAAATTATAAAAAAAAATTGACAATTATTCAGTTCAACATTTCCCACACTTTTAAGCTCTAATGCAAAATTTTGATCTCACCTCAGCTGGATTTTGCCTGCCAACAGTTTGGATTTTCTCTAATCCCCAAAAAACTGCTGCATTGCAAAAACAATTGGTTGGATGCCGCTTGTGAAATCATTAATTTGACAAGTTCTATGATATTTTGAATAACTTATTTAATGGATTTCCTCTTGTTCATGATTTACTTGGGATCAATGGCTTACAGAATGCAGAATGTGCAAACCTAAACACAATCAAGCCCCAACTGTCTTATTGTCCAAAGACACAATTTTGGTTTTGGGTGTACAGAGCCCCACCTATTCCAAGCGAGGACACGGTGCCAGAATTCCAGGCCATGAGGTGGATCACATCCCATGGCACTGCTCATCTGGGCAACACATGCAGGACAAGCAGGGTACGAGCTCATCCCAAAGAGGAGCAGTGAAACTGAGATGCACAGTGAGATGCACAAAGGCTCACACCTTTTAACCTGGTTTAAACCACTCGAGGCTGGTCAGGAGCAAATATCTGAGGAAAATCCTGAAGTATCAAAACCTGGCTGCATTCCAGACTGGAGCAAACTAAAGATCTTCCAAATCTTTTCCAAGAGGAGAACACGAGCACGTAACCCTTGGGACAGGCACACGAATCTCAGACAGCCAATTCTTTAAGACACTTCTGCGAGACACAGGAGGCACAGGGCAAAGCTGGGACTGCCAGCACTGACCACTGGACCTCTCCCTTTTCCACAATGGGAGAGCCCCTCATATCCTCTTCCTTTGGCTAAAAATTCCATCTGAGGCTCAGATGTTTTTTGTAAGAAGCACACATCCACAAGTATTTTCTCTTCTAACAAAACAGCGTTTTTAGACAAAGAATGCTTTGCTAAAACATCCCCAACCTGTGCTCAATCCCTGCTCTTCCAAGCTCAGCTATGTATTTCTATTTCAGGTAAGGAAACTAAACCTTGAACCCCAGACTTTTGTGATTCACTGAAGTGTTGCATGGTGGAAAGAATTTCAGAGATGCTTCTTCTCTGAAAAACTGCAATTTGCTGAGAAGACACCGCCTTTTCCTGCACTTCAAACTACGCTGTGGCAGCAGAGATTTCTCACCTCATAAAACAAGATGTTCTAATTGAAAGCATTGAAAATGCTTTGCTGCAGCAGAAATGAAGTCCCTTGTTCCATCTTAAAAGTTCCTTGTGGAAAAAAACCCCCCAAAACCAAAGCCAAAATGACCCTGAAACCAATTGTAAAATAATATAGAAATTATCTTGTTGGGAACAGATCCTCTGTGGATAAAGGTAGTTTCTGTTTTTTTAAGGACCTTAGTCCCTAAAATACATATTAGTTTTGGTTGCCATGCAGACCTGCTCCCTGAGAGGTCACTGTGACCCATTCATGTTGATCTCCATGCAGATAGGAGCAAAATGTTGATATTTTGTAAGTGTTCCATGTTTTCACAGACAATATTTTTCATAGGAACCAGAATAAATTGGTTTGGTTAAATTTTCTCCTATTTTATCAGCTACAAAAGAGAGGTTCATTCCTGCTGGAAGGGCTTTCTTTATAAAGAAATGCTTGTGATTTAATTCTTTATCAGGAGCCCTCAGAGAGGATTCATATGTGGTTATGCCTGATGCCACAGAGAGAGAAATAACTGATTTTTAAAGACACTAAACAGGTACAATCATTCTTGGAGCTTCCTTTGGAGCAGAACAGCTCTGGAAGCCAGTGGTGACAGGTCACTAAAGCACACAAGCACTTGCATTCAATTAATAAGGTGTTAATAGGCTGAAAGAGAAATTACAGGCGAAATACAACCATTTCCATTTCCATTCAGCATTAAGGCAGCTCAATGCCTGGGCTGAGAACACCCGACTCAGGCGGGAGGGTGGAGGCACAGAGCAGAGAACTCATCTCAGTCATCAGACAGATCTGGATGGCAGCAACATCCAGGTACCCCTTTAATTCAGATGACAAGACAGGGGAAAGTTCACAAAATGTTCCTGAAATACCGAGGATTTTGTTGTGTCTGGACCAGCACAACAGTGCACACTGTGAAGGGGTCTGGTTTGGGGTTTTTTAGTATTTTAAAATATTAACAAAGACCTGAGAACTGTTTCTGTTTTACACATTTCAGAAGGCGTTTTCCAGACTCTGTAGGATCAGATAACTGGCATCGAGTAATGACACAGCTGTTCTCTAATTTACACTGACAATTGTTCCACCTACCTGGCAGGTCAGAGAGAGCACCAGCAGCTCTCCACCACCACAATGACGGATTGTGCAATTTCATTGTCACTTGAGAAAACAACGGGTACTTCCAAGAGGATTTCAGAAGAGCCAATGTAGGTTAAACCATTCCCTCCACCCCAATCCCACCACCCAGCCCATCCTCCACCCCAACGCCTCCTCCTGCACACGCACAACTTCTCCCCTCTGTTTATTTTTCGTTTTAAACACTCCAAGCAAAAATTGACTTTGGCTGCTTTTCCTGAACTCTGAAGTGTTTGAGCAGATAAGACTCAGATAATACATTAGAAGAAAGTTTCATAGGTCCCTCTTCTCCTGGCAGGTCTCACCAAGGCCAGCCATGCACTGAGGTTTCTTTGCTCTGCAGAAGGATTTCTCTGTCTCATTTACTTTTCAAACTGGGCCAGATTTGAAATTTTTACTGTATCTCACTCGGAAAAAATGTTTCAGCTGAAAGATACTTGTTTATATACAGTGCTGGGGAAATACAATGTGTAAATCTCCCTACTGTCATCCCAAATGTGGTGGTAGTTTCCCAAGCAGTTTTATTGAGCCCCTCGGACTGAGCAAAAAGGAGTTGATCTGANAACTGCAATTTGCTGAGAAGACACCGCCTTTTCCTGCACTTCAAACTACGCTGTGGCAGCAGAGATTTCTCACCTCATAAAACAAGATGTTCTAATTGAAAGCATTGAAAATGCTTTGCTGCAGCAGAAATGAAGTCCCTTGTTCCATCTTAAAAGTTCCTTGTGGAAAAAAACCCCCCAAAACCAAAGCCAAAATGACCCTGAAACCAATTGTAAAATAATATAGAAATTATCTTGTTGGGAACAGATCCTCTGTGGATAAAGGTAGTTTCTGTTTTTTTAAGGACCTTAGTCCCTAAAATACATATTAGTTTTGGTTGCCATGCAGACCTGCTCCCTGAGAGGTCACTGTGACCCATTCATGTTGATCTCCATGCAGATAGGAGCAAAATGTTGATATTTTGTAAGTGTTCCATGTTTTCACAGACAATATTTTTCATAGGAACCAGAATAAATTGGTTTGGTTAAATTTTCTCCTATTTTATCAGCTACAAAAGAGAGGTTCATTCCTGCTGGAAGGGCTTTCTTTATAAAGAAATGCTTGTGATTTAATTCTTTATCAGGAGCCCTCAGAGAGGATTCATATGTGGTTATGCCTGATGCCACAGAGAGAGAAATAACTGATTTTTAAAGACACTAAACAGGTACAATCATTCTTGGAGCTTCCTTTGGAGCAGAACAGCTCTGGAAGCCAGTGGTGACAGGTCACTAAAGCACACAAGCACTTGCATTCAATTAATAAGGTGTTAATAGGCTGAAAGAGAAATTACAGGCGAAATACAACCATTTCCATTTCCATTCAGCATTAAGGCAGCTCAATGCCTGGGCTGAGAACACCCGACTCAGGCGGGAGGGTGGAGGCACAGAGCAGAGAACTCATCTCAGTCATCAGACAGATCTGGATGGCAGCAACATCCAGGTATCCCTTCAATTCAGATGACAAGACAGGGGAAAGTTCACAAAATGTTCCTGAAATACCGAGGATTTTGTTGTGTCTGGACCAGCACAACAGTGCACACTGTGAAGGGGTCTGGTTTGGGGTTTTTTAGTATTTTAAAATATTAACAAAGACCTGAGAACTGTTTCTGTTTTACACATTTCAGAAGGCGTTTTCCAGACTCTGTAGGATCAGATAACTGGCATCGAGTAATGACACAGCTGTTCTCTAATTTACACTGACAATTGTTCCACCTACCTGGCAGGTCAGAGAGAGCACCAGCAGCTCTCCACCACCACAATGACGGATTGTGCAATTTCATTGTCATTTGAGAAAACAACGGGTACTTCCAAGAGGATTTCAGAAGAGCCAATGTAGGTTAAACCATTCCCTCCACCCCAATCCCACCACCCAGCCCATCCTCCACCCCAACGCCTCCTCCTGCACACGCACAACTTCTCCCCTCTGTTTATTTTTCGTTTTAAACACTCCAAGCAAAAATTGACTTTGGCTGCTTTTCCTGAACTCTGAAGTGTTTGAGCAGATAAGACTCAGATAATACATTAGAAGAAAGTTTCATAGGTCCCTCTTCTCCTGGCAGGTCTCACCAAGGCCAGCCATGCACTGAGGTTTCTTTGCTCTGCAGAAGGATTTCTCTGTCTCATTTACTTTTCAAACTGGGCCAGATTTGAAATTTTTACTGTATCTCACTCGGAAAAAATGTTTCAGCTGAAAGATACTTGTTTATATACAGTGCTGGGGAAATACAATGTGTAAATCTCCCTACTGTCATCCCAAATGTGGTGGTAGTTTCCCAAGCAGTTTTATTGAGCCCCTCGGACTGAGCAAAAAGGAGTTGATCTGAGCTTCTCCTCCTTTATGGGAAATAAATAAAGAGTGATAAAACTCACACACTGTAAAAGCACTAAGATGTGCCTCTAGAAATGACTGCTCTTTAGAGGACAGTATGAAAATAGTCACACTTGTTTCAGGGAAATACTGCTTAGAATGGACAAGCTTTTATTTTCCTATCACTATTTTTTCTACTTAATGGCTTACCTGAAATGAGAAGGCTTTTGTTCTCCTCCTAGATAAAAAGGAATTCAGGATGTTCTTTCCACATAAGGTATTTGTTGCAACTACAGTCTTACTTATGGCTGGCATGAATTTTGTCACAAAAAATAATAGCAATAATAATAATAATAATAATAGTAGTAGTAGTAGTAGCAGTAGTAGTAGTGGTAGTAGTAGAATAACAATATTGGAATTATTATTATTATTATTATTACTACTACTACTACTACTATAAATAACAACATTTTAGAACAAAGTTTACTGTGGATCACTGAAATTGTAGATTTAGCTGGGGTGTCTCAGGAGGGACTCTTGAGTGGTAACACTGGTTTATGGTACTGATATTGAGCTGCTGTTCTCTTCCTGCCCCAGCATCAATGTGTTCTGTCATTCTAGAAGAATTGTTTATGGGCCATGTGGTTCACTCTACTGGAGACCTAATCTCGCTTAAAACTAATCCAGAAGAAAACTTTTCCTTTTTTGTGGGGTGTGTTGTTTGGTAGTGGTGGTGGGGTTTTTTGGGTGTTTTTGGATTTTTTTTTTAAAGCAGCTGTGTTCCCAACTCCATTTCCAAGTGCAGCTGCATAAACACTTGGGCTGGCACAACTGCAGGGGTGGGATAGCATAGGAACCAGCAGCAGGTGGCAGAGGAGGTGAGGCTCGGTGGGTATTGCTGCCACACACTTTGCCTTGCACACCCAGCCCCAAGTGTAGTCAGCAGTTCATACACAGAACTCACTCAGCTCCAGGCTAAGGCTGCTGGCAGCAAGGAACTCAGGACACACTGCAAAACCCTGCAGGAATCCCAGGTCCATCTGCAGCTGGCTCGCTGGGCAACACTGCCATGCAGTGCTCACAGTGACACCAAGGACAAACTGTCTCAGCAGGAAACCAATGCTGCATCAATAACTCACATTTGAGCTCATGCTTCCTGGCATTTGTAAAACCATCAGTCACAACTCTGAATGAAATGCAGCCATTCCCTTGAACATTTGTATCTTTAACACGAGGGGAAAAATATTTCTGCTTGCCAGACTACAGATGTGCAGGCTGGAGCACTCACCATCCTGCAGCCCTGGGAAGCACAGGCGAAGGCGATTCCAGCCTCAGGCATGCTGTGCCTGCTGCAAGGAAAAAGGATCATTTCAGGAAAGGGTTGCTGAAAACATTGTCTCATTAATCTAAAACCCTGCTTAAGGCATAAAGCATAAACAGTGAGTGAAACAGTGAGTATTTTATCCTGGGGATAAAACACCTTACAATCATGAACACACACACATCTCTTCTGGCACTAGAGAGTACATCACACCTGAGTCCCTTGTGGCAGAACCAACTGCATTTGGAAATCTTTACTTAGAAAACTAAATCTGACAAGATTTCAACACAGACCTCTTAAAATCTAATGCTGTGAAACTAAAGCCAGCTCTGCAAGTGTAATTTTACTTTATTATCACATTAGCCATAAAAAAAGGGTCTTCCTATTAGTTGCTACTTGAGTTAAAAATGCTATGCACAAGTAAAATCCAGGCTGTGATTACCACGAGCAGTAAGGACTGGAGTGCCATCCAACGGTGAGACAGTCATTAACAGCTTTGATTAAAGATTTCTGCCTCTACCTGCTCCTGCCACAGCAGGATCTGAAACTCACCCTGCAAACCCATGGGGGCTCTAAAAGATCTGAACCAGCAGAAGTTGCCCAGGCACACATACACACAAGTTATTTTCCTTTAACAGAGGCAGTAAGCAGAGGTTTGGTATTCTAGTCTTGTTCACAGCACGCAGGTTATCCCATCCCATCCCATCCCATCCCATCCCATCCCATCCCATCCCATCCCATCCCATCCCATCCCATCCCAGGAGTTCTGTTTCCCAAAAGCTAAAGGACAAGCCTGCCAGCTGACAGAGCAGCGAGTCCTGAGGAGTCACATATCCTGCCACTCCACAGAGTGTACTTTGTGTATTTGTAATTTTCTCCATCAAATTGCTTCAAACCATGGAAGATGAAGAGAGGATAATGAAATGTAGGATTGAGTTTGGACAAGCACCTGCCTTTTTTATGAAATAGGAATAAATAACACGACCCAACCCTTTCCCTTGGATTCTCATTGTCATTTCAAGTGCCAGGTTCTAATGGACAATTTGAAAACTAAAACCTCTGAATCACACTATACTGGGATGAAAAAGCAATGTGCCTTAAGTTGCACAGGCTGGAATTATTTTGGGAAGGGACTGCCTTCCTCTGTGCAAAGTGCAAGAAGGGTTGTGTCCTGAGACCACAGAATATTTTCATTTACCTAATCCTCCATTATTATAAGGATCTAAGTCACCAGTAATACTTTTAATCTCTTCTGTGTGGGTTTTTTCCCTGCAATCCTTTGTAGATTTTGCAACTTTTAGTATTTTGTAAGGTAGATCATAAATTTCATAAAGGCTGTTAGGAAATTTTTTGCTGCTCTGCATTTGTGTGGAGGTACAATTTGAGGACTAAATATCTATTAATGGGTTGAACACGTTTGTAGGGCACAGATGTCCGATCCAAGTGGCCCTTTTCATCCCATATTCTTGGCTGGAATATATTTCAGACCTACAACTCTACTGGGAGAGTTGAAACATCCAAACGTGTGGAGCCAGTTGAGTCCAATTCAGCACTGGGGGTGAACAGGTATAAGTTATAAATCCAGAGATTAATTTACTCTTTCTCCATTGCAAGCCAGGACTGGAAATGTCATGAAAACAGATCTACCTGTAACTATTCCAATCCAGACATTCCTATTGCCTTTCCTATTCTATCCCAATCATCACTAAATTATATTGTAAGATTTTTTTAAAAATTTCTACTGCTTCCTACTAAGAAGGAAATAGTTCAGAAGCCACTGAAAAAAAATCATATGAAACAAGCCAAACTACGCCAGGGCAAATTATCCCTGCAGAAGCGTTTTAGACCGAAATATTCTGCCAGTGGAAAAGTACACCTTCACAACGAGGAATGGAAAGAAATAGCGTAAAAACTTGCACGAAGAGCTCTGCCCTCCCGCACCTGCCTGCAGCAGTGCTGCCGAAGGAGGGCAGGGTTTAATTCGAGCGCTGCCTTGGCTTCACGAGCACTCACGATGGAGGAGTGACACCAAGCGGCTCCTGCCACCGCTGCGGGCACTGCCTGCTGCCGGGGGGTCTGTCAGGGCCTCACGGCCACAGCTCCTCTGGGGACAGCACAGCGGGGTGGGGACACGGACCCCGGGCTCACTCACCTGGGGCATTCCGGGGTCGCACACTTGAGGGACCCCAACCCTCACACACCTGAGGGACCCCCAGCCCTCACACAGCTGAGGGACCCCGGGGTCACTCACACGGGGGATCCCGGCCCTCACACATCTTGGGGATCCCGGGGTCACACACCTGAGTGATTCCAGCCCTCACACACCTGAGGGACCCCCCTCAGCCCTCACACACCTGAGGGACCCCCTCAGCCCTCACACACCTGAGGGACCCCGGGGTCACTCACCTGGGGGATTCCGGGGTCACTCACTTGAGGGACCCTCAGCCCTCACACAGCTGAGGGACCCC